>JAKCOZ010000012.1:652500-894466 GCA_022605955.1 Rallus limicola
TGGAGGTTCCTTCCAGCCCCTGAGGTTCTGTGACTGTGAAAACTCGTGAGACTGTGAGAGCTGGGCTGTACTGTGGGCAGGACCAGCCTGGCAGCTGTAACCTAAGAGATGCTTCTCAATTTGCTTAGAGCTCTCCAGGTATGAGCCCCAGCGTGGCAAGGGTGAGTGATGGAATGAGTGGTGCTGCTGCTGAGGTGGGGTGGGAAGGCCTGAGGTGGTCAGGCAATGAATAAAGGAGGGGAAAAGACAATGGAAATGAAGGTGACTCTACCACAGCCCTGAGTGTGCTTTCCTTTTGGTGCAAAGAAGGAGCCTCCCAGGGAGGAGCACGGGGTGCTGTTTGCTTACAGGGTTCTACCTTCTGAGTAGTTGTTGTGGCTGAGCTTGTTCCAGCCCTGGGTGAGCTGGGTGGCAGGGGCTTGGTGTGGGGAGCATGGCTGGCAGGGGGCTGGCCATGCATTGGCAAGGTGGTGCTCTGTGCATCTCCTGTCCTCCACGTCCCTGGCTGCTTGCAGGTGGCTGTTGAGCCATTCTGCTGTCTGACTGTTGTGTGTTGGCATTGTGACACTGGCCCAGGTCCCCAAGAGTGCTCTGTAATTAACTCCTTAACTATCCCCTTAATAAATCCCACTTCTCTTGCCCTCAGGAAGCCAGCATGGAAGGATGGCTCCACAGCTACGTGTGTCCTGGCTGTTGATAACACCCTCTACATAGCCAACCTTGGAGACAGCCGGGTAAGTGGCATGGGGACACCTGCTGCTCAGGGAGCTTTACTTACCTGAAGGGTGAGGTGTTTGTGTGGGATGTCCCACTTGCTATGAGCTCCCCAACTGTTCTCACAAACTGTCTTGCTCTGGCTGGGTGCAGGGTGTTCCTGTGTTGCCCCTGTCCTGTAGAACAGCAGTGTAGCAGCTCTCTCTTGGTGCTGTCAAACACCTCACAGTGTGTAGAACAGAGTACTTCTGTTGGAAGGTACCTAGAATGCCCACCCAGTCCAAGTGCTGACCTCCCCACTCCAGGGCTGACCAAACCTTCAGTGTGTTGTCCAGGGCATGGGCTGCTAGGCTGCCAGGCTTTGGGGCACAGCCCAGCTCTCCAGGAAGCCTTCTGCAGGGTCTGACCACCCTGGAGGTAATGAAATGCTTCCTCCTGCCCAGTCCCATTGTCCCCTGGTGCAGTTTGGAGCCACCCTGCCTGTCCTGCCCCTGGGTCCCAAGGAGAAGAGCTCAGCACCTCCATCCCCATGGCTCCTTCTTGGGAAGCTGCAGAGAGCAGTGAGGTCACCCCTCAGCCCCCTTCTCGTCCAAGTAGCCAAGCCTGAAGCTCCCAGCTGCTCCCCACAGGACCCACCAGTCCCCCCAGCTGGCTCTGCCTCCTCCAGATGCCTCCTCCAGCTCGGTGTCCCCTCCAGCAGCACACAGGGTGCTGAGCAGGGTGGGACAGTCCCCTCCCAGGCCTCTCCTGTTCAGCTGGGTGTGACACCTTCAGGGTGCCCCTTGCCCTGGGCTGTGGGGACGCTGCCAGCTCCTGTCCCCAGCAGATCCCTTTGTGCAGGGCCGCTGCCAGCCGCTCCTCTCCCAGTCTGTGCTGGTGCCTGGCATCGCTCCCTGCTGGGTGCAGGATCTGGCTGCAGCCTTGCTCAGCTCCAAACTGCTCAATACCCAACCCACCCAGATCCCTTTGCAAGGCCTCTCATCCCTCCAGAGTGCCACCAAGTGCTCCCAGTTTGGCACCATTGAGTGGGCTTGGAATGGGACATTGGATTTCCAACAACAATCTGGAGCGGCACTGGGACTGAGCCCCGAGGAGCAGCGCTGCTGCCAGCCAGATGTAACCCCAAATCTCTACAAGCTCCAGCTGTCTGAGGAAGGGTTCCTGCAGTGCTGGTGTTCTCTCATGAGGGCCTCTTGTCAGCACAGGCGATCCTGTGTCGGTACAATGAAGAGAGTCACAAGCACGTGGCGCTCAGCCTCAGCAAGGAGCACAACCCCACCCAGTACGAGGAGCGCATGAGGATCCAGAAAGCTGGGGGCAATGTCAGGTAAGGGCCTCAAGGCTGGGAGGGAGAAAGAACTCAACCCTGGGGTCAGCTTTGAACCTGAGCACTCAGATTCTGGAGTTTCCTGAGCCCCCAGCACTTGAGCTGCTGAGAGCCTGGAATCTGTTGCTGATTGTGCCTCCCACAGTGTCTCTGGATTTAGCAGCTTGAGTTGGTGGGTTGGGGCTGGTTTCTCAAAGGCCTATGGAGGCAGGAACCCCTGGGAAAGCCTGACAGTGTGATGCAAGTGTGGGGGTTTCAGCTTGACTCCCACAGCATCAGCCCTACAGCCCTGGGCTTGATTGTGTAAGAAGTTGTGGCTTGCTGCATGCTGTAGCATTGCCCAGAGCTCACATCCTTGCTTACATCACGACCTCTCCTTGCCCTATGAGGAAGGGGTTGGTTTGGGAGGGCACAGGAGGCCCTCAGTGGTTGGTGGTGGTGCTCCCCTGGGGGTTAGCACTGAGGTGTCTGCAGAAGGAGGAATATCTGGAGCCAGGGTAGAATAGTCTTCACATCCCTGTGTGTTTAGGGGTGTGTGGCTTTTCAGGTGGTTGTGTCTCACTTCCCTGCCTTCTTTGAAGGCTGTTCCTTGCTTCAGTGCCAGCCCCACAAGAGAGGACTTGGTGCAGGTGAAGTACCTTGGTGTGAGGAGGCAGAATGCCCTCTAGAGTGGGGAGGGGTGGGCTCAGTTCTGTTAGGCTGGCAGTTCCCCTTATCTCTAGAGAGCACATGTTGCTGCTGAAGCTTCTGACTGCTCTATCCTTGCATGCAAGAAAGAGATGGGCCAGTGTCTGTTAGCTTTCTTCAGGACTGAGGAAACATCTGTCTGCCTGCCTGAGAGCCTCTCTCCCTGCTTGAATCCCAATATTTTGGAGCCAGGAGAAGTTGGAAAGCAATGTGAGCATCACATCTGTCTTCTCTGATGTGCCTGGCTTCATGCTTCTATCTCAAGCAGGGTTGGTTGGACTAAAGATGAACAAACTTGTGTCTCTCCAGAATGTGCAGAAGACCCTTTGTTGGGGTAGAAGATGCTCAGTTGTTGGGAAGGTGGAGTGTGGGAAGCTGCAGCTGTTGGGGCAACAGTCAGCTCATTAGTTCAGTAACCAAAGCTGCTTTCTTAGAAGGATTGTGACAGCTGTTTGTTACCATCAGTGGGTAGTAAAGACCAGGTCATCAGGAGAAAACCTGGTGGTTCTTGCTCCTTTGAACTCCCCAGTTGAACTGAGCTCCTTGGAACTCCCCCTAGTTGAGCCAGTGTGTAGGAGTTGGTGTCCTGATGGGCAGGGCTGCTGGTTCAGCCCTGGTCATTCCGGGCTGCAACTGAAATGCAGTTTGCCAGGTACCTTCCCAAAACTCTCTGAATTCAAGCCTCCACCTCCAAGAGGTCTGTTAAGCTGAACCCTTGCTTCCCAGGCTTGCTGGGCTCAGCAGGACTCAAGTTGGGGCAGAGAGATGGCAACCAAACAGCCTTGAATTCTCCTGACTTTGCTTCTTCCTTCTCCTCTTCACTTGCTTCCCCCAAACACGCAGGCAGGGCAGGAGATGGGGAGCTCTGGGTTTGGTGGAGAGGCAGGTCAGCTGAATGCACCCCATCAGGCAGTGCAGGGAGCTGTGCCTGTGTGGGGAGGGGGTTCTCAAGTGCTTTCTGTCCTGCTGCAGGGATGGAAGAGTGCTGGGGGTGCTGGAGGTGTCCCGCTCCATCGGGGATGGGCAGTACAAGCGCTGCGGGGTTATCTCTGTGCCAGACATAAAGCGCTGCCAGCTCACACCCAATGACAGGTAAGCAGAAGCCCCACACAGGGAGGGGGGGGTGGCTGTGTCCCAGCTCTGCTCAGTGGAACCTGCACAACCCTGTGTGCTCAGCTGCTGGGCCCCAGGCACTTCAGCCTCATCACCCCGAGTCAGAGGATGCTGCTGTGTGTCTGGTCCTGTTCCTTACCTGCACAGTGGTGTGATGCTGCTGCACGGTCTGCTAAGAGACTGTGAGGGCTCCTCTTGGAGAAACTGGCCTTGCAGCAGTGCTGTCAGCCTCTGGCTTCCTTCAAAGAGTCACAGAGTGCTGGGGGTTGGCAGGGCCCTCTGCAGATCATCCAGCCCAACCCCTGCCACAGCAGGGTCCCCTCGAGCAGGCTGCACAGGCCAGTGTCCAGGATCACGGGGTCTGAATGGCTCCAGAGATGGAGACTCCCCAACCTCTCTGGGCAGCCTGGCCCAGGGCTCTGCCACCCTCCCAGCAAAGAAGTTCCTCCTCATGTCCAGGGGGAACTTCCTCTAGTCCAGTTTGTGCCCATCACCTCTTGTCCTGTCCCTGGGTGCCAGTGAAAAAGCATCTGAGTAAGTTCCCACACCAGTGTTCCAGCAGCTGGTTGAGGTTTGACTCTCTGACTCTCTGCCCTGCCCAGGAGTTGTGTCCAATCCCCATGGTGCCCACAAGTCCTGTTGTGTTGGGCTCTGAAGCTCTGACACTCTTTTCCAGTGCTTGTCAGTGACAAGCTGCTGTGAGCTTCCATCCCAGTCTGGCCTGTGGGCTCTCTGAGGGGAGAGTGTAACCCGGTGCTGCTGCTTTCTCTGGGCTTAAGAGTTCCATGTCAAGTGAGCTGCTAAGATATTTCTGAGCATGGGGTTCCAAAAACCATGTCTTCAGAGACAGGTGCTGCCCTGGGGGGCTGGCCACCTCTGTGGGGTGGCTGGAGTTTGCCTTGTCCAGTGATTCCCAGTCAGGAGTTTGCCTT
This sequence comes from Rallus limicola, assembly GCA_022605955.1. Taxonomy (NCBI): domain Eukaryota; kingdom Metazoa; phylum Chordata; class Aves; order Gruiformes; family Rallidae; genus Rallus; species Rallus limicola. The sequence goes on from JAKCOZ010000012.1 coordinate 657,274, forward strand.
GTCCAGTGATTCTGGTCAGTACAGCCCCCTGTTTCCCCAGCCTCTTCTGGGGAGCTGGGACACAAGTCTCCTCACCTTGGCCTTTCTCTCCTCTCAGTGCTCTGCAGGGATACCCTGGGGCAGAGTTTCTGATCACAGTTACACCTCTCCTGCTGGGCTAAGGGGTTTGCTTTCTGTTTGAACGTTTCAGTTGAAGTTCCTGCATCCCTCAGGAGTGTGGAAAGGTAAAGGGTTTGAAGGGATGCTCCCAAGGGATTCAGCTGACTCTTTCCCTCTTCCCTTGCATCAGCCACCTCACAGGGAAAAGATAATGGCTGGAAATGATTGAAGAGGAGAAAGAGACAGTTCCTGGAGAAACATTAGAGCTTTCTAGCAGGGTGTGCTGTATTGCCTTGCCTGAGGGTGCAGTGGCACTGGGACTGCCAGGATCTCTTCCCTTGTTTGCCTGGCTGTTTGGCCTGTGCTTTGAATTGTCTCAGCTCCATGAATGGCAGTCTCTGGAGCACCAAAGGACTCCTGTTGTTTACAAGGGACTTCTCAGATGAGCTCTGAGATGTCTTGCTGTTGGTTTGGAGTGTGGATGCTCATAAATGAGCTTGAAGGGATTCTGCTGTAGAACTGAAGCTTCAGCCTTGGAACTTGCCTCTGCTTGATTTCCAGGTTCATTCTCATAGCATGTGACGGTCTCTTTAAAGTCTTTACACCAGAAGAAGCTGTGAACTTCATTGTATCCTGTCTGGAGGTGAGAGGGCAGCAGGGTGGCTGGGTTTGTCAGTGCAGGGGGCATGAATTGCACTACCTCTGGCTTGAGGGAACATCTCCCTGCTGGGATCCCACCCCCTCCCTCTTCTGCCTGAGCTTGTCCTTGCTTGTGTCGCTTCCCTGTGCTCAGAAATGACCTTGCTCTCATAGCTGCTTTGCTGAGAGCAGTCAGGGCTGTGTCTCTCTTTGCCCCAACAGGATAAGAACATCCAGATGAGAGAGGGGAAGCTGGAGGCAGACGCCAGGTACGAGGCTGCGTGCAACAGGCTGGCCAGCAAGGCCGTGCAGCGCGGCTCGGCCGACAACGTCACCGTCATGCTGGTCAGGATAGAGCCCTGAGGGCCAGGCTGGGGCAGCAGGGCTGCTGCCCTGCCCTGGGAGCAAGGAGGGGGGGGGGGTGGTTGGAGCTTTGGGGGTTGGGGGGGGATGGGGATGTTCCTACGTGGCTGGGGGAGGGAGGGTCCTGCTGGATGCTCTGCAGTGTAAATAAATTTTTTGGGTTTTTTTTCTAATAGTTTTAGCTCTCTTGGCTGGCAGTGTTTTCTGAGTGGCTGCCACAGTGGGGGTCAGCCTGTGTGGAAATCTCTCTTGTCCTGTCAACTCCCCCCTTGATGTCTTGGCAAACCCAAATAAATCCACTTGGCAGAGGTGCTAGCAAGAGCAGGCATCTGTGGGCACGAGCTCTGCCAGCTGTTCCAAACGGTGCAGTGCTGCTGTTCCTTTCTTTGAGCTGTGCCTGAGGCCCTGGGAGAGTCTGGGGACTCAGGAGGAGCTCCTGGTCAGGCTGTGCTCTGTGGGACTCTGTGCTATCCCAGGCCTCCAGCTTGGGATGGAGTGTGGGCTGGCATAGTGCTGGGAAGGCAGTCTTGGTCCTGAGGGTGGGTTGTGAGTGAGACAAGCACTGCTTGCAGAGCAGCAGCCTCCTTTCCTCCTGCTTGCACAAAGCACTGGGCTTTCTCCTGGTGGCTAGAGGCAAGAGTTTGCTCCTGATGCTTCTTTAGAGAGTGTTTCCCCAGTGGGACCTGCCAGGCAGTGGGGCTGAGGGCAGGCTCAGTGCCTGTCTGTGGGACCTGAGGAGCAGGGCTTTATGTCCTTGTTGCTATGAGGTGTCTGGTATTTGATCCCTCCCCTGTTCTGCTGCCAGCTGTTGCTGCAGGCAGGGTGCTGACTGTGGGAATTCAGAGGCAGTTTGGCTTCAGCCCAGGGCAGAGTGTGACAGCTGAATGGACTGGCCACCAAAGCACTGAAATCCCTGATATGCAGCCTGTGGCAGAGATGGCACCAGGAGGGACAGGAGCCAGGGGGTCTGTGGTGGCTTCCTGCACAGCCTCCTTGCTACGTGGGAGAAGTGGTGCAGTCCCAGAGAGGCTGGGCAGGTGGGTGTGCTGGTGCCTGCCAGTCTGTGCATTGTCCTGCACAGGCCTGAGGCTTCCCAGACCCTCTTCTGCTCCCTGTGTTCCCCAGAGCTTTGGGAGATCGTGCAGGATCCTGTGCTCTCTCTTTCCCTGAGCATGCAGAAGCTGTTGGACACAGCATTCCTCCTCCACCTTTCAGCTGCTGCTGCCACAGCAGAAGCTCTTTGGGATGTGCCAGGTTGACCCAACTCATGCTAACTGTGTCTTCTGCAGAGCATGGAGGAAGGAAGCAGGCCTCCAGTGTGGATTTTGGGTAGTGCTTGTTCTGCCCCCAGCCATTCCTGCCCATGCTGCTGAGCTTGGGAGGGAACTGCCCCTTTGCTGCTTCTGCTCTTGACAGTGACGTTTGGAGACTGAGCTGGAGCAGCACAGAGTCTGTTCCATCTGTGGCAGAAGCAACCCTGGTGGCAGATCTTGGAAGAGCCACTTGTCCTCCCTTCTCACACCCTTGTGCTGTGAGACCTGAACCAAGAGCCTGCCTCTCTGGTGCTCCCTCCAGGAGCCCCCTCTTCATTCCAGCTGAGGAGAGAAGTATCAGCTTGTCCTTCCCTGTCTTCTGCCCCCTCTCCCTTCTCTTAACACTCCCCTTCCCTTTAGGAAGGCTGCTGGAAGTGACTGGGTGTTCAACACTCTTCTTGTGTCTCCTGGTGGGGTGGGGTCTGCAAGGGGGCTCCTGAAAGGAAGTGTTGGCTGCCTGGCTGCTGAGCAGCACTGTGCTGGGACCTCCCAGAGCCTCCCCCCTGGGGCAGCCCATGCAGAGGGGCTCTGCAGCTCCTCTCTCTTCAGGCTGCCTGAGCTTCCAGCTCCCTTCCACCAACCTAAATTAGCACCCATCCCACCCCATAGCTCTGACCTAACACAAAATTGAAAAGTAGGTGCCTCAAGGGGGCTGGGCTTTTTCCTCTCCCTTGAGGAGGGCAGCTGAGGAGCCTGGTGAGCCCTTCTCTCCCACAGTGGGACCTTCTGTATCTTCTCAGGGGTGTCTGGTGGGAAGGGAGGGTGGCTGGGCTGAGCAGGGCTGCTTTGGCTCACAGGGTGCTGCCTGGGCTGAGCTCCTCAGCTGGGCAGGAGCTGTGGAGGTCTTGTTTCAGCCAGGGTGCTGCTAGCCACCCCCCCTGGTTAGCTGGGGGGAAAGCCCATCTTTCCAAGCCCAGTTCACTTTCCTTGGGGCAGAATGGAGCATTAGAGCTGCACAGCATCAGCTCCCCCTGCACCCAGCCACCCCTCCCCACAAAGACCCAGGGCAGCGGCAGCCTCTTCTCCTTGAGGAGATGTGAGACCTTGTCTGAGGACATGGCCTGCCCCTGCCTCGGGGGAGGGTCCTGAGGGGAGCCAGGGCTGGGGGCGGCCTGCCCCTGCCTCGGGGGCGGGGGGGGGGCGGGGGGTTCCTGAGGGGAGCCAGGGCTGGGGGCGGCCTGCCCCTGCCTCGGGGGGGCGGGGGGTTCCTGAGGGGAGCCAGGGCTGGGGGCGGCCTGACCCTGCCTCGGGGGGGCGGGGGGTTCCTGAGGGGAGGCAGGGCTGGGGGCGGCCTGACCCTGCCTCGGGGGGGGGGGGGGGGGGCAGTTCCTGAGGGGAGCCAGGGCTGGGGGCGGCCTGACCCTGCCTCGGGAGGGTGGGGGGTTCCTGAGGGGAGCCAGGGCTGGGGGCAGCCTGACCCTGCCTCTGGGGGGGGCAGTTCCTGAGGGGAGCCAGGGCTGGGGGCAGCCTGACCCTGCCTCGGGGGGGTGGGGGGTTCCTGAGGGGAGCCAGGGCTGGGGGCGGCCTGCCCCTGCCTCGGGGGGGGGGTGGGGGGCAGTTCCTGAGGGGAGCCAGGGCTGGGGGCGGCCTGCCCCTGCCTCGGGGTGGGGGGCAGTTCCTGAGGGGAGCCAGGGCTGGGGGCGGCCTGCCCCTGCCTCGGGGTGGGGGGCAGTTCCTGAGGGGAGCCAGGGCTGGGGGCGGCCTGACCCTGCCTCTGGGGGGGTGGGGGGGTTCCTGAGGGGAGCCAGGGCTGGGGGTGGCCTGCCCAGTGCTGCCAAGTGCTCTGTGCAAGAGCTGCAGAACTTGTGGGTCTGTGCCCCAGGCTGGCTGGGCACCTTCCCCCAGGCCCTGGCACAGGCAGCAGTGGGAGCTTGAGCAAGGTGGGGGGGGGGGTGTTCCCCCTGTGCCACGGGCTGGGGCATGCCAAGGGACAAGGATTTGGTTCCATCAGAGGTGCAGCACTGTGGAGACCCTGCTCTGCTCTGGAGAGGAGCTGGGGAGGCCCGTGCCTGCTGCCAGCAGGTGCTCTCTGCTCCTGCGCTGCAGGGAAGCTGAAGGGACAAAGCCCCCGGTGTGGCTTGCTGGAAGCTGGGCAGGGAGCTCTGCTGAGGGTGAAACTCAGAGTCGGGGGGGGGGGTGGGCTCTGTCTCAAGCACCAGTGCCTGGCCCAGGGGCAGCTGAGGCCTGCTGAGGAAACAGCCAGCTGCTGCCCTTGCCAGCAGTGTTCTCTAAGACTAAAAATCAACTTTAGCTCCTTGTCAGGCTTCACCATCGCTGATTATCGTTTCCTCCCCAATCTTTCACCCCCCTTCAGCTGGTTCTGCTCCACCTCCAGCCTTGGACTAATCTGTGGCTCCTGCAGCAGGGAAGGATCTTCCCTGGGCTTGGCACTGAGCGGGGAGGTGTGACAGGCTGGCAGAAGGGGAGGGGTCACACTGCTTCTGCCACAGGTTTTGCTGCTCCCTGGGTGGTGCCCAGCACCTTTTCACAGCCCCGAGCAGGATGGTGCTGAAATCAGAGCTGCTTTGAGCAGCGAGGGGACAGCCTGCAGCGCTGCCATGGAACAGAGGCATCCTCCCCTGCCTGGAGAGAGAGGTGGGGGGGGGGGCTTAATGGGGCTGGGCCACGGCCTGGGGGTACTGGGATGTACCTTCTCTCCAGCACTGGCAAAGGGATGGAGAAAGCTCTCTGCTGTGTGCCCCAGTTGAGAGCTGGAGGGGTTGCTTGCCCTCACTCCTTTTAGGAAAAGGGGCCCTGGGCTGCACCTTCCTGCCTGGCAGTGCTGAGCAGAGCTGGTGCCACTGACCTGCACAGGACTCCAGTGCCAGGCATGGTGAAAAGCTGCTCTCCAGCCAGGACCCCGGCTCCGAGTTGCTGCAGAAGAGTGAGGGGGCGTTGGGGAGAATGTGTCCCTTCTCCCTACAGGGAGCCCAGACTCCTTCCTCCCTCCCTAGCCTGGGCTCCTCTCCCCTCCTGGCTCTGCCTTGTCCTACTGTCATGCTGGCGGTGGCGCTGCACACCTGGAATATCTCTGGAGATACTCCCCTGCAGATACCTCCTCCTGCCTCTTCCTCTGCTGCTCCCTGTGCCGGGGTGGGGGATGAGACCCATCCTGGACCTTCCTCGTTGGCCCAGAGGGGTGTTGAGGGCTCCAGTGTGCAGTGTGGTGGTGAAGGTGTAGCACCCTGTGAGGGGGGCTGTGTACTGCCTGCTGCTCAGGTTAAGCCCTGAGCTGGGGCTGGGGCTGGGGAGAGGCTGGGCCAGAGGAGGAAGCACAGCATCTCCATGGGCAGGAGCACACAGAGGCTGAGCACTCGGGTGTAGCAGAACTGCAGGTCCTGCTGTGCTGTGTGCCTGATGGAGCTCTGTGTGACTGTGTCTCTGTCTGTATCTGACAGTGGGAGGCTGCTGCCACCTGATGCTGGGCCTGGCCTGGCACTTTCCTTCACCACTTGCCTACTCCTCCCTGTGCCTTTCCCAGCACTTCCTAGTGCCTTGGCCAAAAGCCCAACCAGGGTTTGCTTGGCATCGGGGAGGAACTTTGGCTTGTCCTGGTCCCGAGGTGAGACAGCATCTGCCCTGGGGTGCCTTGGTCCTGCTGTCCCTCTGGGGTGCCTCTCTCCCCCCACCCTGTGCCTGGTGGGCACCTTGGGCCAGAGCTACAGCTCCCTCCCCTGGCCTTCCACATCCCACCTCTGCCACCCTCCCCACAGCCACTCCTGGGCCTGGCAACTCTGCAGAGAAGGACCTGAGGGTCCTGGTTGGGGACAGGGTGGCCATGAGCCAGCAGTGTGTCCTGGGGCTGAGAGAGACAAGGGGATCCTGGGGGACATCAGGAGGAGTGTGGGCAGCAGGTGACAGGAGGGGATCCTCCCCCTCTGCTCTGCCCTGCTCAGGCCCCAGCTGGAGTGTTGTGTCCAGGGCTGGGCTCCCTGGGATCAAAAGGACAGGGATCTCCTGGAGAGAGTCCAGAGGAGGCTCTGGAGATGCTGAAGGGCCTGGAGCATCTCCCCTGTGAGGAGAGGCTGAGGGAGCTGGGGCTGTTCAGCCTGGAGAAGAGAAGACTAAGGGGGGACCTTATGAATATTTATAAATATCTGAAGTATGGGATGCAGGGGGAAATGGGCAGCCCCTTCTCAGTGTCTGTGGGGACAGGACAAGGGGCAATGGCTGCAAGTTGGAGCACAGGGAGTTCCCCAGCAACCTGGGGCAGAACTTTTCCCCAGGGAGGGTGAGGGAGCCCTGGGCCAGGCTGCCCAGGGGGTGTGGAGTCTCCTTCTCTGGAGAGATTCCAGCCCCGTCTGGACAGCGCCCTGTGTGCCCTGTCCTAGGGACCCTGTTGGCAGGGGGTTGGACCCCAGGGGCTCTGGAGGGCCCTTCCCACCCCTGGGATTCTGTGACTCCTGTGCTGCCGCCAGCGAGCCGGTACCGGCAGCAGCTGACATGGGGACAGGGCAGGAGGGACCACACAGCCCTGTCCTGGCACCAGCAGCTACCAGCTGCTTCCCATCACCCTCGGGTCACTTTCCCAGGGGTGTGTGCTGCACATCCCAAGAGAAAAAACAGCTCTGCCAGTACTGGAGTGGGTCTGAGCCTTCACTGTGCCCAGCAAGGTGCTGAAGAGCTCTGGATGCTGGGAGATTTTCCCAGTCTGTCTTGTATTTCTCCACCCTGGATGTGAGTGTGATGGGGAAAGGCACCAGGACCACCAGGCAGCAGCACCAGATTCTCATAGGATAGGCTGTGCTTGTGAGGCCTCAAGATACCCGAAAAGCTTTTGGGCTTGGAGGGGGAAAGGTCAATTCTTACACCTCCCCCCCCAAAAAAAACCCCTCAAACCAAACAATGAAGCCAAAGAACCAGCCCTAGGAGGGATCAGTAGCCACAGCATGTTTATAAGCACAAGCCTTCACCCTTGGGGGGGCGGGGAACAACGTGCTGCTGGTGCCCCAGCCAGCCTGGCAAAGGAGTGTCCATCTCCTCCACTGAAGAGCTGAACCAGCACTGAGGAGAGAGGTGAAAGGGAAAGAGCAGCTGTGCGGTGTGACAGGCCATGCTCTGGGCTCTCCTACAACCCCTGGTCACCCTGGAAAGCTTCTGTCCACTTCGAGGTGTCCATGAAGATGGAGGAGGAGCTGTGGAAGAGCCAGAGGCAAGGCAGGGAGCCCTCCCGCGTCCAGGCGTCCTTGGCACAGTCATACACCTCCATCTCCACCCGGTAGTCCCCATCCATGCCCTTCCAGTGGCCACCAGTGACGAAAAGCCGGTCTCCCAGTGGCACCATCCCCCCGTTCTCGTGGAGCGTGTGCAGGAGCTGCACCTGGGTGAGGTGAGGTGAGGGTGAGAAGCGTGGGGGCTCCCCTGAGGACCTCCCACTCACACCATCGACCCACTGCATGCATCTCCCCCCCCCTGCCCTGCCCTCCCTGTAAGCTTTGGGGGCCCCGTGGTCTGTGTCTTGCTTTTAGCAGCACCCCTGTGTTGTGCCTGTGTGGGAGCAGGTTGGGGTTGCTGGAGGGGGGCAGGAGGTTTTGTGGGAGACACCCCCCCACACCCCCCTGGCCCAGCTAAGGAACTAAGCTGTGTTCCTAGTGTGGGTGTGCCAGGGGAGCAGGGAAGGAAGCGTTGGGTCATCTGGCTCCACAGGGGTTAGTAGGACCAAGGGGTAAACAGGTGGGAGGGATGGGGCTTGCTGGCACCTGTGGGTGCAGGGACATGGTTGTAGGGTGCTGGCGGGGAGGGAACAACGGCTCCACCTCCCCAAAAGGGTGATTGCATCCAGCCCTGCATCCTGCTACCTTCTGCCAGATGTTGGCCTCTGGGTTGTACATGTAGACCTTCTTGGTGTTGTCCCCGATTAGGTAGATGAGCCCGTGCAGGGTGGCACAGCGTGGGGCTGACAGGTACTTGGGGATGAAGGGGGATGTGATCAAGCTCCACAGATCTGCAAGGAGCAGCCATCAGCAACGTGTCCTACACAGGGTTCTTTGTGCTGCTACCAGTGACCCAAAACAACGACAACAACAGCATTGCCAAGCCCACAGCTATTTTGGGGTTGGGGGCAGAGAGGGGGGTGAAAGGGAGAGGAGCAAGCAGCTGGACAGAGCATCATCCTCAGACCCCATCCCAGAGCAGGGTGAGGGGCAGGTTGGTTTGGGATGAGGGAGACCACTGCAACCTGCCCAGGCTGCCCAAGGAGGGGGAGCTGTCACAGGGATTTAGTTTCTCCCTTAGGTGGGCAGCTTCCCCCACCGCTCTGCCCCAGGGAGCCTGCTCCACTGTAGCTCAGGGCCACGCTGTGCTAGAGGACTGCAACTCCTGCTGGCAAGCATGCCTCTGCCTGTCCCTGTGCCACAGCCACTGCCAGACCCCACTGACACCTGTGGGACCGCGCCAGGCGGGACAGGTTGTCACCTGCTTGGGTGTCCACCCCAGCCCTGCTCCCCCAGAAGGCTCTGGCGGGTGGGAGCAGCGTGGGCAGGTCTCACCTTGGACGGGGTTGTAGCACTGCAGGGTGAGCGCGTTGTACTTGACGGCGCAGGAGCCCACCAGGTAGAGCTTCCCCGAGCAGCCGGCGGCAGCGAAGTTGCTCACGTACTTGAGGGCTGGGCTGATGGCACACCAGGCCCTGCTGTACGGGTCGTAGCGCTCCACCTCCACCAGCTCCACCGTTGTCCCTGCAGCGCAGGGGGATGGATGCTGCAGCCACCCAGCTGCTGCAGGGCAGCCCTGGACGCCCGCGGGCTCCTCAGCCCCTTACCCCCAATGACATAGATCTCGCCGTTGAGGACGGCGCTGGTGTGGTTTGTCCGGGCTCTCAGCATGGAAGCGATGGGCTGCCAGGTGCCGTCCTTGGGGCAGAAGCACCAGGCCTGGGTTGTTGACCACGTGTCGTTCTGGGACCCCCGGGAGCCGCCTGGGGAGGGACGGGTCAAACGGGCCACCCCCTCAGCATGCTGAGCTGTCTCCAGGCATCCCTTGCCAGTGGCCAGGTCCACCCAAGAGGGGAGTGAGAAGAGGGATTTGCTCAAAGAGGAGGATAATCCCCGGCCCCACACCAATGTCCCATGCCCACATCTTCATCCCTCATCCTCCAACCCACTCCTTGGGGCTCCCCAGCCAGCAAGCAGCCCCGGCACCTACCTGTGACATACACATCGTTGTTCAAAGCCACCAGGGAAAAGCCCCATTTGTTGTAATCGGGGAAGTCAGGCAGAGCCATCCAGCGCCCTGAAACCCAGCAGAGCCAAGTGATGTTCCCCCACAGCCACGTGGGAATCTTTTAAGCCAGCCCTGTTTCGCTCTTCCTCACCACAGCCCCCAGTGCCCCTCCAGACACCAGGTAATTCTGCACTTGCTCCATCCCTGCCATGGGCACTCACTGCTTTTGGGGTTGTAGAAGGCAAAATTCCTGGGGGCAGCTTGCACCTCCAGCTCCCCATCCTCATCTTCACTCTCTTCCAGCACGCGGCCACCAACCACCACCAGCACCTCCTCCAGTTTCTGTGGTGGGGTCAGGGGGCTCTTCTGGGCATCAGCATCACTCTGCCCCTGACGGAGAGGCCAAGGCAGGACCATATGGCTCTGAGCTCAGCCTCCCCGCCCCAGCTCAGGGGAAGGGATCTGGGACAGGGTGCGCCCACCTTGGCACGGGATTGAGCAACAAGAGCCTTGCTGGCATCTGAGTCACGGATGAGGGGCTCAGTGGCCAGCAGGTTCTGCAGGTACTGGTCAGGCAGTGAGACGAGGTGGGCCAGCTCCAGCAGTTCAGGCAGGAACTGAGCTCGGGGCCCCGGGTCGTGGCGTACCCAGCGCAGCACAGCCTCGGCCAGGCTCTGCTCCTCCTGCACCTGTAGCTGGTCATTGGAGAGGTAGACGGCCAACCTCTCTTTGGAAAGCTGGAGGAACTCCTCCTGCTGAGAGACAGCCTCAAAGTTCTCCTGCAAGAAAGACCAGGCCTTGGAGGAGACCTCGGGACAGCCGTGGCTCTCACCAAACTCGCAGATCCCCAGGCAGTTGGTGGCATCCATCTGCTGCCGGAGGTAGCGGCTGCAGACCTTCTGGATAGTGGGAAAGTGGAGCTGGCTGGAGGTCAGCATCAGCCCCTCCACGTTGCCCTGGTTGATGGTGACTTTCCCCGTGTAGGCGAAGTCGAGCAGTATCTCTAGAGCGCCGGGGTCGACCTCCTTCAGCTCCACCCGCGCCGCGATGCTCTCGGCAAAGTCCCCGGCGAACATGGCTCGGAAGTAGTGGCTGCAGAGGGCCAGGACGCTGCGGTGGCAGGGGAACTCCCGCCCGCCCGCCACCAGCACCACATCCGACAGCTTGGGGTGGGCACGCAGCTGCTGCAGCCCCTCCAGCACGGCCTGGGCGTGCGAGGCCGCGCAGAAGTCAAAGTCGTCCACGTTCCTCACCATGGCGCTGGGATGGCCGGGAGGACTCGCAGGCGGGAGGAGCCCGAGCGGTGCGTGGCGAGGGTGTCCCTGCCGGAGAAAGGCGATGACACAGCCCCCTCTCCCCCGTCCAACCCCCCCTCTCCCTGCACAACCGGACCTTCCCAGCGCCGAATCTGCAGGCACCGTCGGGGGTGGAAATGCTCCCTGGACCCCCCCGCCCGCCCCGCTGTCGCTTCCAGCAGCGGCCGTGCTTCATCTACCCCACGCTGCGAGCTGCTCTGCCGAGCCTGACACCAGTTTGGTGGCGTCGGGGTGGGGGGGATGGTGGTTTTTGGGGCACGGTTCAGCCCCTGCTCCGGTTCGCTCCCTCCCCGTTCTCACCTGCGCTCCGCAGCCCTCCGTCTGCCTGGAGAGAAGCGGCCGCGGTCCGCGCACAGCCCGGAGCGACACGGGATCCCGACGGGACGGGCTGGGACGCTTTATTTTTAGGTGTTGTCGGGACGGCGCTCCCAGCTCTTAAAGGCACCGTGCGGGCAGAGCCTCCCGCTGCTACGCATCCCCGTCTCCCCGCAGCCTTGCTGCTTGTTGGAGAAGCACCAGCCGGGCGCAGCAAGCCTGGGGGGAAAGGCACCCCGCAGCAGCATCCTCGCCATTCCCCTTTCCCCCCCTCTCCGCCCCCATCGGTCGCAGGGGGTCCCCGCGATGTCCCCCCTTCCCCCGGCTATGTCTGCCGATGCCGAGTGTTAAATATAGGATGTGATCTCACTCCCCCGCGGCCACAAATAAACGGTGGCAGCCGCCTCGCCACGGGGAGCCGAGAGGGGGGGGACGGGACGGGGACACAAGACAGCGGTGCGGGGGGGGGTGTATGGGAGAGGGGGGATCGAGGTGCCAGGGCGGTCCCTCTCCATTGCCCCGGGTAAGCCTCACTCAGCTCAGAAAGAACCGAAAAGGCTTTTATTGCAGCCCGCGGCTCCCCGCAGCCCTCCGCCCTCCCCGCCAGCGGGCATCATCACTCTTCCAAGCTGAAGATCTCGGCTTCCTTCTCCTTCCAGAAGGCGAAGCTGCGGTCGATGTAGCGGCAGATCTCCTCGCTCTCTCCCCCGGTCTCCCTCGGGCGCTGGGCCGCGTTTTTAGGGGATCCGAAATACCTCTCCTTGATGTCGTCGAAGCCGTCCCTCCAGTCCCGCCGGCCGGCCGCGATCTCGTCGGTGACGGCGCGGTGGAAGGAGCGCACCGCCCGCCAGCCGTGCCGGCCCAGCTGCTCGAAGACTTCGAAGCAGAGCAGGTGGCGGCCGCGGCGCTCCTCGGGGGACAGCTCCTGCTCCAGGATGCGGAAATAGCCCAGCATAAAGAGCTCCAGCGACAGGCTCTCGTAATCGGCCGGCCCCTCCCCGGCCTTGGCCACGAATTGCTCCGGGGAGAGCGGAGCGCGGCCGGCGGCGGGGGGCGGCGGGGGGCGGCGGGAAGCGGCGTCTCGCCAGCTGCCCAGAAGCCGCTGGATGGCCGCCCTCTGCCTCGCCAGGCGGGCCGCCGCCCCCGCCCCGCTGCCCGCTACTTCCCGGGGGTCGCCGGCGACCGGCGGGGGGGGCCCGTAGGCGGACCGCCTCCAGTGACTCAAGAAGAGCATCACGATCCGCTCCTTCCGCAGGCTGCCCCACTCCGGCCCCGGGGAGCCGCCGCCGCCGTCGGAAAACGCCTCCTCGCAGCTGATGCCGGAGTCGCTGGCGGCCTCCGCCCCGCTCCCCGCGGCCGCTTTCCTCTCCGCCGGCCCGGTCGCGGGCTCGAAGGCGCCGCGGAGGCTGCGGACGCAGACCCCGTACTGCCGGATCTCCCGCTGCGCCAGGCTGCCCGCCGGCGACCCCGCGGAGGGAGCGGGCACCGGGGCGGCGGCAGGAGCGGCGGCGGCGGCGGCGACGACCCGCGCTCCCTCGGCCTGGGCCAGCAGCGCGGCCAGGCTGCTGACGGCGCCGGCCAGGCGGCCGCACCAGACGGGCAGGGGCTGCCCGGGGGCGGGCGGGGGGCTGCGCACGGTGATGCTGAGCAGCGGGGCGGGCAGGAGGGCGCGCAGCTCCCGGGCCAGCCGCCGCAGCTCGCCCTGGTACGCTTCGCCCCGGCGCCGCAGCCGCAGGGACTCCACCGCCCGCTCAAGCTGCTGCAAGTCCGCCTCGGTCAGCAGCTCTCCGAAGGGGCCCAGCACGGCCTGGCGGGAGGGCGAGAAGCGCCAGGAGCCCCCGTCCTGCGGAGAGCGGCCGTCAGCATACCCCGCGGGGCCGTCAGCATCCCCCGCGGGGCCGTCGGCCCGGCCCGCGCCCCCCTGCGCCCGGCCCGGCCCGGTACCTGGCCGCCCGCCGCTCCTTCGTCCGCCAGCCGGGCCCGCAGCCGGCGCACCATCACCTGCCGCTTCCACTCGGGGATGAGGCGACCTCGTTCGTCGTGCGTGGGCACCAGGGAGTCCACGTCTGCCTCCGCGGGATTCGGGCCCCGGCTACCCGCCGGCTCGGGCGCCCCAGCCTGCGCGGGCAGGGTAAGGGGTAGTGGGGGAGTCGGGCTGGGGAGGGGGAGCGCCGGCTCCGAGGGGGAGAGCCGGGGGCCGCGGGCGGAGCCGGCGACCTACCGGGTGGGCGAGGAAGGGCGCCGGGATCCTGGCGCGCTGCGAGGGCTGGCGGAGCTTCAGCCCCGCTGGCACGGACCCGCCGGGCTCCATCCCCCGCTCGGCCGGGTGGCTGCCGGGGGGGAGACGCGCAGGGCTGCTCCTGGGGGAGGGCGGGCAAGGGGGAGACGGGACCCCAACAACCCCCGGGCCCCCCACGCGTGGACGGGTGAGGGGTGCCCGGTGAAGATGACCTGGCGGAGAACCCTCTCCGGGACGCGCCCGCGGGAAGGCATTTTCTTCGAATACGGAGTGGAGCTGCAGAGCTCCCGCAGCCCCCTCTGCCCGCCCCTCCCCGGGGGCTGCCCCCGCAGCCGAGGACGAAACCCGAGGGGATGGGGCCACCCACAGCCCCAGCGGGGCCTTACCTGCGGCGAGGGGGGTAATGGGGAGGGCTGAGCTGGCCCCCGGGGACGGGTGGCACCCGGGAGCTCCCCGCCAGGAGCAGGGGGTCGGGTCCTGCCCTGCTCGCACGCCAAGGTGGCTGCAGCTGCTCTCCCAAAGCCCCCGCGCAGGGCGCAGGGTGCAGCGGGGAGTGGGGAGTGGGAGGAGAAGCTATAGGGGCCGGGCAGCCCTGGAGCAGGCAGGTACCATGGTTGGGGCAGGGCAGAGTATAGTAAGCAGCACATTAATATTTGACAGAGGCATCAAGTGGCAGTGCCGGAGCTCAGTGGGTGGCACCAAGCACCACTCCTGGACATAGTGGCATGGTGGCTTGGCTCCAAGCCTTGCCCTGCTCTTGGTCCAGCGGAGAATGGCCAGAACTAGTCCCAGCACTTGCCCCTTGCACATGGTCAGGTGAGGTTTGGGGAACAGAGGATGGCTTGTTGCACTGCCTGGCACAGAGGGCAGGTACCTGTGGTGGGGGGCAGGAGGGAGATCTTTGCCAGAGGGACCTGCTGCACTGCTGCCCGGGCATTGGTTACTGATATTCAGCTACATTTGTGTTCCTTCACTGCGCTGCCATCCATTATATATGGCCAGGATGGGTTAGTGAGGCTCAGTTACATGTGAGAAATTCCATCAAGGGCTGGAATACAATCAAGAAGCAACACGTCAAAGCCTTTAAACACCGATCATCCAGTGAGGATCCATTACAGGTGGATCTGTGGCTCCAGCACGGGCTGACACTTGGCACAGCGTGGCTTTTCTGGGGGAGAATGAGTGGACGTCACCTTGCAATACAACTGAAGTACTAGAGTGGGTTACACCGTGCCTTGCAGCACAGTGCCCTGCAATATTGATGGGGATGCAGGCTGAAACACAGCTTGTTGCTGGAGTTACCACGTGTCTCAGGTTAAGCAGAGAGGTTTTGCAAGCCATGGCACAAGCTGCATGTGAGCCTGCTCCTAGCTCATTGTCGGCACAGTGGGCTGCAGCAGCCAGGACCAAGCCTGGAGATTTTGCCTACAGTACTGCAAGGGTTGGATTTTCCTCTGGGTACCAGAAAACTGCTCTCAAGTGTCCTGCTGCATGCTTCCCTGGAATGATGGGGAAGAACAGAAAGGACTACTCCAATGCCTTGCATGGACTCAGACCTTCAGTGAGAGGACGCTACTCAGGAGAAGCCTTTGAGAAGTAAAAAAAGAGCCATCTCCTGCTTGTCAGCATTTTCTGATCTAAACCTCCGTGAGATTTTTGTCTTTCCATCCGTCTCCAGGGCCCAGGAGGCACTGAAAGGCCATGGCTGCAGTGCAGTAAGCTGCCCTTCAGCGGGCAGCTGTTCTGGGGCTGCCTCCCCCAGCATGGAGACCCTCCCCATGCAGCCCTCTGCAGCATGGGGGATGTTAACTAATTTGCTGATGTGAAGTAGGCTGCAGTTTTGAATAGCTGGGTGCTGGTAGAGAAGGGGGGGAGCTACGGAGATGGTTGCTATAAGAAGCAGCCAGAAGTTCTCTGCAGGCCCCACAGAGCAAACACCAGCCAGTTGAAGGCCGGAGTCACTGCTGACCAAGGCCAAGCCCAAGCCCAAGCCCATCAGCAATGGTCACAGCACCTCTGGGAATCACATTTAACAGAAACAAACGTGCCAGCAGCAGCTTTGTGCCTCAGAGAAGGGAGTGAGAAGATGTGAGGAGCTCTGCAGGCACCAAGGCCAGGGAAGGGGGGAGGCGGTGCCTCAGGTGCTGCAGAGAAAGATGCCCCTGAGCCCCTGGAGAAACACATGGTAGAGCGGGTGTTCCTCCACAGCCCATGGACAAGGCCCTGCAGCCTGTGGGGAGGCCCCACACTGGAGCAGGGGGAGACAGACAGGAGATGCTGTGACCCATGTTGGAGCAAGGCCCTGCCAGACCTTACGGCCCGTGGAGAGAGACACAGAGATGAGAGAGAGAGATCCGTGCTGGAGCAGGGGTGATGGGGGGGATGACTTGTGACCCCGTGGGGACCAGGCTGGGGCAGTCTGGGCCTGAGGGACTGAGAGACATTGTGATTTCTGACTACCCCCATAGCAGTGACCCACGCTGGGGCAGCTGGGGAAGAGCTGAGGCCCCGTGGGGAAGGACTCACACTGGAGAAGCTCATGGAGGACTGTCTGCTGTGGGTGGGACCCCAGGGTGCAGCAGGGGGAGGGGGTGAGGAATGAATGCCCCCTCTGGCTAAGGAGGAAACCAACTGGTGAGGAACTGACCCAAACCCGTTTTCCCCAGTCCCTGCCCCTCCCCGTGCCACAATGGGGCAGAAGGGAGTGAAATCCTGACTGAAGATCAGTCTGCTAAGGAGGGAGGGGTGGGGGGAGGTGATGTATTCCCAGAAGGGCTCTACTGCTCAATCCTTCCCTTTCCTCTCCCGTTCCTCCTCTGAAAAGGCCTCTTCCCCTCCCTCAGTTTGTAAAATCCTGTGTCCCTGGGACAACTGCTCATAACTGGGTTTGTTTACGGGCTTCAGTTTCCTTTTCTTGATTCTTATAAACTTTCCAGGCTACTTTCAATGATCTGTCCTCTCCGTGGAATTTCTGGAGCTTTTCCCTTGTGACTGTCCCAGGAAAATCAATGCCAGTTGTGTCCTGGCTTCCCCTTCCTCAGGCTGCCAATCTGTATCCTTGTGAATCGCTTCCTTCAGCCTCAAAACATGCTGCTGGGGATTCCTTTCTCTCCTGCCTGATGTCGTACAGTGGAGACCAATCCATAGCTTTAGGCACAGCATTTTGGACCCCGTATATAATCCACAGTTGAGATCTTGTCAATCTCTCTCTGTTTTCATCTGCATTCAGATCCCATTGAGGATCTTCTGTGGGAAAGGTTTCATCTGTGGTGCCATCTACTGCCCGAGCACGGACATCCTCCTCTGCTCGCCTTCTTGGGGTTCTCAGAACCACCTGTTTGTCTGGGGAATCCATAAGGGTGTCCCAAATTACTTGCATATCATCCCAGTCTGAGTTTGGGGTTTTCATTATCATTCCCACCGCCCTTCCAGCTTTCCCAGGACCCTCTCTGTAGAGACCAGCTGATGATGAAATCAGAAGGAGAAAAGGCTGTCTTCAAATGAAATGGTCTATCTGCCTGGCTCCTTGTCTCAAGGGAGCTGTTATTCATCTCACTGCTCTTGACCTTAAGGGGGTTACAAGATGAGCATACTGCTGTGTCCTGGACGGTGGAGAGGAATCCAATTTCAATTCCTCTTCCTCTAACCCAATACTATCTGGACAGGGACCAGGTTGAGGCTCCTTTGTTCCAGGCTCCTGTACTGGCTGTCGTCTTGCAGGGTGAGACCCAGAGTCAGGCCTATATTCAGGAGAGGCTAAGGGAACAGGAGGATAGATCAGAACAGTGGGAGTTACTGGGGGTGCCATCCACTGTTCCTCACCCAGGCATACCTGGGGTCCCTGACCTCTGATGCCAGAGAAAGGGAGGGTTTCACCGTGGTGTCTGAGGGACTGGGATGCTGCCAGGAGCTGGGTGGTCCTGGGGTCTCCTTTCCTCTTTGGTAATGCCAGTGCAGAAAGGCAGCTTCACGTGAGGATCTCTCTCCCCACCAAGTAGATTTGTAGTTCTTATTGTCCCGTTCAGGAGTTTCCCATCTCCTATGAAACCAGGGGGCGCCTCTCTTTCCTGCAGCTCTGGGGACACGGCTGTACCATCCAGGTGGCTGCCTGAGTCCCTGAATCCCACGCTCACCACACTGCACTGCAGTGTCAGCTGGGATGGGTCTGTGCAGGGTGGAGAGCTGCTGCCAAACCTGTGTGTTCAAGCCTTCAGGGTAAACCCTAAGTACAGGGGAGGGGGAAAGGCTATACAGAGGTTGTAGTCATCATCTGTTTTCTTCCCAGGAGCTCAGGTGGGCAGAAAACACTCCCTGACAGCCCTCCTCTGGCAAGGTCTCCTGCTTGATTCTGCATCTTTCTTAGAAAAGCAGTCATTAGTTTTGGGTGGGTTTGCCCTCTCTAGGGTATGAGGTGCCTCTGCCTTGAAGGAAAGCAAGCAGGTCTGGCTGGGTGGTGACCCTTCTGTCAAGCCCGTCGATGACACCACTCAGCTTGGTGTCACTTACTGAGGATCTCTCGATGCTGCTGTCCATGCCATCTGTGAAGAACCCGGCAGTCACAGTAGGGACCCTGGAGGGACACTGCTCCTTGCTGGTTTCCCACTGGGCATTTGGCCACTGGCTGCTCCTCTCGTTAACCCTGTGAACAGCTACCCAGGGAGAAAGAGCCAGTGCCCTGGTTTAGCCCCAGATGGTGGCTGAGCTCCATGTAGTCACTTGCTCAGCCCTTTCCCCCCACAGGGTGAGGAGGAGGAGGATGGTGGGACAAAGGCAAACCTCACGGTTGGGATAGAGACAGTTTACTGGGACAGCAGAAGAAGCAAAATTGGTGATGCAATTTCTCACCTGCCAACCATACAACTGGAGATGCACCAGCCCTCCCCAGACAGCCCCCTTTTCTGCTCAGCATGCTGCCATATAATATGGAATACCCCTGTGGCTCCTTTGGGTCACCTGTTCTCACTCTGTCACACCCCAGCTTCTGGTGAAAATTAACTCCCTCCCTGCTGAACACAGGACAGGCACCAGGAACCCCTGCTGCCTCCCAGGGTTCTGGCAGGCTTGGTGGGCATGTTGACCCCCACTCCCTTGGGGACCTACACTGAGAGCCCCCACTCACTCCACAAGCTGCAATGACTGGGATTCCAGTAGCCGGCACCCGGCCCACTGACACCACCCCCCTGTAGCTGGCACAGGGTCCTTTTGGTTCACAGACACACAGGGGTGAGAACGAGACCCCACAGAGAGTGAGTTTGACACGATTTATTAGGAGATGGCAAGACAGAGACCATATCGTGCAGAGTTCCTCAGGGCAGCTTTACATGAAGCGGGGTGGCTCCGGGAACCAGCCGAACCCACGGGAAAGGTGAAAGCCGCCCCGGGCCCGCGCGCCGGCTTCGGCCTTTGCCGCCGGTTTCGGCGGCCGGTTGCGCGTCGCCGTTGCCCGGGCAGCCGGTTCGGCCCTGAACCGCTTTCTACCGGCTCCGTTTCCCGGGACACCGCGTCCTGCGCACCCGCTGCTCCTGCTCAGTCGTGCCTTCGGCCATGGCTGAGCCGGTCGGGACCGCGGGATCGGGAGAGGAGACGGGCACCGCGTGCCGGGAGTTGGCTGAGCAAAGGGCTCGGTAAGCCCCGGGAGCCTCCGTCCTTTCAGCCGCTGAGCCGGGGGGAGGAGAGCGGAGGGAGAACCTGCCCAGGGGCCGGGCCTTCGGCCGGTGCCACCCACCTCCGTCCCTCGGTCGGCGGAGCCTGCGTTTTGGGGGCGGAGAGAGAGAGGAGAGAGCCGCCCCTCTCCTCCGGCACCGCCGGGGAGAGCTCGGCAGCTCTTCAGCTCCCCCCGAAGCCCCTCCCGGGGCTGTCCGAAGGCGGGGGGAAGCTCGGCCGGAGGAGGGGACAGCTCGGCCCGGCCCAGCCCAGCCCAGCCCAGCCCGGCCCAGCCCAGCCCAGCCCAGCCCAGCGCAGCCCAGCCCGGCCCGGCGCAGCCTAGCCCAGCCCGGCCCGGCGCAGCCCAGCCCAGCCCGGCCCAGCCCAGCCCAGCCCAGCCCGGCCCGGCCCAGCGCAGCCCGGCGCTGGCGAGGGAGGCCGCGGCCGCGGGAGGGGGAGCAGCAGCACGCATGCGTGTCCGGCCCTGGCCCCCGCCCCTTGGCTTCCCGGGGCTGCCCCTCCGCAGACAGGCAGCGGCAGGAGCCAATGGAGGGGGCTGCTGGGCAGGGGCGTGGGAGGGGCGGCCGCGTGGTGCCGGTCGGTGCGCGTGGAGGCGCCGGCTGGGCGCCTTTGGGCCGCGGTCTGCCGGGGCCTGTGTAGCAATGGCTGCTGGGGGCCCTCTGCGCCCTGTTGGCCGCTGTGGGCCGCGCTGGGCGAGCCGCCCCCGGGCTCGCCGCCGCTGCAGAGGCCTCCGCCCAGGTCAGCGAGCCGCCCTCGGCCCGTCCCTGAGTCGCCGCGGGCTCTCGTGGTGCGGCCTGCGGGACGTGTCCCCCCGCCTGTGCCCTCCGAGCCAGCCCGGAGCGCGGCGCCTCGGCCGCCTCTCGTCGGCGTTAGAGCCCAGGGCGGGAGCGAAGCTCGGTGTCCCCCCGGCCCGAGAAGGCCCCTGGCAAAGCTCCCCCCCCCCAAGTTGTCTTTTCGGTGTGGGAAGCGGGGAGTTTGCAAAGAAACGGGCCCTGGGAGCGTGTGTGGGGAAGGAGCAGAGGGCTCTGTGAGTGTGTGTGAGGGGATGCAGCGGGTGGAGGGGAGTCCCGGCGTAGGGCCTGTGGAGAAAGGGGGATGCCTTCCAGGTGTTAAGGGTTGCCAGTGTCCCGGAGCTCCCAGTCCGAGACGGTGGATGGTTGTGTGGTTGGACGGGGCCTTAGAGATCCCTCTTGTCCCAGCCCCCCTGCTATGGGCATCGATGGCCATGCCATGCCTGTGGCTTCTGTGTCCCTGAGGAGAAGGGGCATCTTGTGTAGAGAGAGGCTGGCTGCCCCAGGAGTAGTTGCCAGTCTTGGCTGGGAGAGGCGGGGGATGCTGTGCGCTGGCTGTGTGTGTGTCGGAGATGTTCCCGGGGGGCTGGGAAGGGGAACTACGGCTTAGAAATGTGCTGGTGTGGAGCTCACCCGTGGTTGTAAATCCCTGTTCTGTGTGTTCTTTCCTCAGCAATCAGCTGCCTGTGGAACATCGTGACGGGCAGGGAGCACAAGAGCTAACACCCGGAGCCGCCCAGGACAGAGGTAGTTCATAGCTGGGTTCTTCTAAGGTTTGGCCTCCCTTGGAAAACTGAGGGGTGTCTGAAACTGCAGAAGGGTGAACAGTGGGGCGTGATTGGGACTCAGGGCACACCGGCTTGCCTAAGGAGGTCAAGGCTCAAGCCAGGTTTCAGTTTGAATGGTGCAGCAGTACCCTGGTTCACCTGGTTTTAGAGGACAGCTCAATCAGAGGGATCTACACAGCTCCCTGTGGGCTGTCTCTGCTGAGAGGGCACCTCAAAGCAATTCAAGACTGAGTCACATCACAACCCCCCCATGAGTCTCCTGATGGCCTCGACATTGCTGAAAGCCATGCTGTTTGTGGATCCAGATGATCCTTACCTTCCATCCCGTGCCCTGAGTCCCAATTGAACCCCCACTGTTTTTTTTCTCCTCAGTGTGATTCCCAGAGGCACTGTGAGCATCCCCAGTTGGCTCAGGCTTGGTCAGCAGCGACTCTGGCCTTGACTTGGCTGATGTTTCCAGCTTCTGGCTGCTGCTTGCAGAAGCCGTCTCAGCTACGCAAGAGTGCGACAGTGGGCTTTGC
This sequence comes from Rallus limicola, assembly GCA_022605955.1. NCBI lineage: Eukaryota > Metazoa > Chordata > Aves > Gruiformes > Rallidae > Rallus > Rallus limicola. The sequence continues at coordinate 678,483 of JAKCOZ010000012.1, forward strand.
TGCCAATGACCATCCCAGCCCCTCATAACTCAGCCTCTCACGTGGCCTGCCTTTGTTGTTTAGATGCTGCCATCTCTGGCCCAGGAGAGGTTCCTGCTGCGGTGAAGACACCACCCGAACAAGCCAGGAATGGCCGGGCTCCCATCGGCGATGGCGCTCCAACTGCGGGAGAGGTTAGCAGAGCCTTTCCTGAGCCTGTGCAGCCGTAGGTGGCTCTTTTCCCTTGACAGCCGCTGCCACTTGTGTGCTGGGTTTTGCTCCCTGGGGCTTGCGTGCTCTGCTGTGGCACGTGGAGCTGAATTTGTGTGGTTTCTAGTGGGACACAAGTTCCTAGAGCAGGGCTGACACACAGTGGAGGTGCTGCTAAAGTCAACTGGAATAACGTGCCCGTGTGTTGGGAACAGCCTGTGCAGTTTGCTCTGTACCCAGCTTACAAACGTTCGCTTCATACGCTGAGGTCCTGATCTCCTTTCTTGATTCTTTTCCCCCTCCCTCTGTTCTGCCAAGTTCATTTTCCTCGCCTGGTCCACCCCACCGTCCACATCCACCCCACCGGCCTCGACCTCCGCCCCAGCCCCGGCCTCGACCTCCGCCCCAGCCTCAACCTCGACCTCCGCCCCGGCCTCGACCTCCGCCCCAGCCTCAACCTGTGACCCGGCCTCGACCTCCACCTCAAGCTCGACCTCCGCCCCAGCTTCGACCTTGACCTCCGCCCCAGCCTCGTCTCCCCTACTGGCCTTGACCTCCACCCCGGACTCGACCTCCACCCAGCCATCCCCCTCCACCCTACCTTCCCCCTCCACCCAACCTTCCCCCTCCACCCCACCACCCTCTACCTCCACCAACGCCTCGTCCTCCCCACCAGCCTCACCCACCGCACCGGCCCCATCTGCCACGCTGGCCGTGTGCATTGCTTTGGCCATGGCCATTGCTCTGGGCTTGTCCATTGCTTTGGGCTTGTCCATTGCTCTGGCCATGGTCACTGCTCAGTCCGGGGCCATTGCTCTGGCCGTGTGCACTGCTCTGGCCTGTTCCACCTCTTTGGCCTTGGCAGTTGCACAGGCCTTCTTTATAGCTTTGGCCTTGTGCTTTTTTCTATCCTCCTCCCCTGCTCCCACCCCGTCCCCTGCTCCCACCCCGTCCCCTGCTCCCACCCCGTCCCCTGCTCCCACCCCGTCCCCCGCTCCCACCCCGTCCCCCGCTCCCACCCCGTCCCCGCTCTCACCCCGTCCTCTGCGCCCACCCCGTCCTCTGCGCCCACCCCGTCCTCTGCGCCCAGCCCGTCCCCTGCGCCCACCCCGTCCTCTACTCCATCCTATTTGAATGCTCCATCCTTTTCCCCTGCTCCAATCTAGTCCCTTGTTCCTCCCTACTCCCCTGTTCCCTTGCTGTATAGTTCTGTTTGATTTTTGTTGTTTACCCCCCCTTTCATTTTGGAGGCAGGAACTCCAACCTGTTTGGTTTATTTGTTTGTTTGTTTTGTCTTTTAACTGTTACAAGAAAACTTTAGATTTATTTTGTTACAATAAATATTGAAATTCTCTAAAAAAAGCCGTGCTGGCGGGAAGCTCTTTGTTTGGGAGCGGAGCGGCGTTGAGCCCTCAGTGGGCTCTGCAGCTCCGAGCTGGCTCGGGGCGGGACGGGTCTGGGAGCACAGCCTCTTCCCTAAGGGACTCTCCCCAAGCCTGAAGGGACCATGGGGATGTTGTCGGGCAGCCGGAGGAGCGAGGGCAATCCCCTCCCTGCCGCGGGAGGAGCTCTCTCTTTGGGGGAACTGCTTAGATTTGCTGGGAAGAGAAAGCCAGACGTGTCTGTGCGGCGTGCTGAGCGTGGGCTGGCCGGGCCTGGCACCGGGCTGAAGGGGATCCAGGTGTTTCCGTGTGGACTTGCAGGGTGCTGCTGAAGAAGGGTGGCTGGAGGTCCCGTGGTCGAGGTGGCGGGGAGGGATGGGCTCTTGGGGGGAAAAGATGGGGACGCTGGGGACGTGGCCTGTGGGCGCAGTGAGCCCTGACGCTGCTGCTCCTCGGCTCTGGTGGGGTTCATCTGTCGGGGCTTTGCTTCCAAACCCACGGGCTTCATGCGTAACAGATGCAAGGTCCTCCAAGAACTGGGCCCTTGCTACAGCCCCAGCCTCATGCCCATGGGCTGACCCATGCCACCAACGGCCCCAGGCCCCAAGCAAAAGCAAAAGCCTATAGCTACCGGTACCCCTGGGTGGTCTCCCATCCACGTACCAACCAGGCCCAACCCTGCTTAGCTTCCAACATCAGAGAAGATTGGGCGTTCTCAGAGTGGGATGGCTGTAAGCACCCCCTTCCCCGCACACTGCCCTCTCAGCTGACTGATAACAACCGCCTGATGGCCTGCACTGCAGCCTCACATTTGCGCCCACGGGCTGACCCACAGCCACCCCGGTGCCGTAACAAGCCTGCACCGCTGCCTGCTCACACTCTCTGACAATTTTTAAAAAAGATTATTAAGGGTTCTTTGACCATAGCTGTATTCCAGGGCTGTAGTGCTGCAGTTACACTTAGCACCATACTCACCAGTGCTCTGCCCTGAAGCCATTCACACTGCCATACTCTCAAGTCCTGTTCCCTGTCTCCAAGAGGGACACTGCACATTGCCCCTGGCCAGACAAGGCTGTAAGAGTGTCATGTTTCATTATGTGGCCCCAACATTATCTCCTATTGACACAAATTAGATGGACATATTTCACAATCCCCCATTTTCTTTTTATTTTATAATATTGATTCGTGCTTTCTTTTCTAATTGATCCAACACTTGTCGACACACAGGGGTGAGAACGAGACCCCACAGAGAGTGAGTTTGACACGATTTATTAGGAGATGGCAAGACAGAGACCATATTGTGCAGAGTTCCTCAGGGCAGCTTTACATGTGCAGTGGCCCTCGAGCACTGATGAGCTCAGGGATGCTCTCTAGTGCCCTGGCTGTCTCCTGCAGCTGCTGGCTGATGAGACCCAGCTTAGCAGCGATCTGCTTGAGCCTCTCCACCTTCTCCATCAGCTGAGGAGAGCTTCCCTTCCCCACCAGACAGGTCTCCTCTTGAAGGAGGTGGCACCACCTCTCCAGGTCCCTTAGGGCACCCCGCAGGCTGCCGCTCTGCTCCAGCAGCCTGCTGTGACTGCTGCCCAGCAGCCAGGCCTCCTGCAGCCCTGGGGCCTGAGCGCCCACCTCTGCCACAGCCTGCCCACTGCCGGCATCCCTGTGGCATGGGGCACAGGTTGTGGGGCACCAAGTCTTCCTGTACAGCCTGAGGGGGAACCTCCACACTGTTTCCTTCCTCCTGGAGATGGGCATCCACTACAGCCTCCTGGATTCCCTTCTGCCTGTGTGTATCGAGGGAGGGAGATGGCGTGAGGGTCTCTGAAGAGCAGGGCTCGCTGGCCCCGCTGCCCAGGAGGGGCTGCAGCCGTGCCCTGGCCTCACTGCAGGCAGCAGGCTGCTGGCCGTCCAGCCCCTCCCAGATGGACTCTTCAAAGAGTCTCCTCTGCTGCAGCAGTTGCTCTTGGAGGTGGATGATGTGGGCGGCCATCTTGCTGTTGTCCTTCCAGCACAGCTTACCCAGGACGTCCCAGATCTCAGCACGGGCCTCGCCGCTGCTCCAGGCTCCTCTCAGCAGCTCCTTCACCAGCTGCTTCTGCAGGGCCCGTGACAGACGGACGGTGTTAGCACGCTGCTGCAGCAGCATCCCCTGCACCTCATCCCGCTCAGCCTCCTTGGAGCGCAGCAGCTGGCGGATCTCCACCTCCTGCTGCTGCTGTTTCTGCTGCCGCAGGCGCTCTGGGGAGCAGCCGCCAGCAGCTCTAGCAGCTGAAGGGGTAGATAGCCCAGGCGTGGGTGAGTTCACGGCTCAGACAGATTGAGGGTGGGGGGCACCTCTAGAGAGCATCTTGTGCAGAGCCCCTGCTCCAGCAGAGTCACGGAGAGCTGGTTGCTCAGGACCATGTCCCCATGTGGGCCTTGGGGGTCCCTTGGTTTGCCCACAGGGCCCGCAGCCTTGGGGAGGAGGGGATGTGAGGGCAAGGACAGTGCCCTAAAGGAGCTGGGAGGGGATCACGCTTGTATGGTGTGTGCAAGAGGAACTCAGGCGTGGGCTGGAGGAGGGGGCTGGGTGGTCTGGTGTTTGGGCCCTCGCTGGTGTCATGGGGTGAACCTCCCTCCCCTGCCCCTCCTGGAGCAGTTCCAATTTCTTCTTCTGTGCTAGGAGGAGCTTTTTCAGATACAGGAAAGGAGACGCAGAGCAGTGCAGCAGCTCTTCAAGGTCTGTCAACCATAAAACCCTCAGGGAGTGACCAGAGCTGCTGGAAAATGGTGCCAGCCCCAGGCCACCTGTGTGCCTGCCGCCCTGGCCCTGGTCTGTCTTCCCAGTGCCCTGGAGACTGACTGGGGATGCCCCATCCCAGCACATCTCCCGACAAAGAGTCAAGCCCTCTACAGTGGCATCAGTGGTCAGAACTGGCCAGGGCGGACTTGCAGTATGTATTCTATCATGTCATGAATGGGGTACTTGGGTTGAGCCAGGAAACTTTTGAAATTGTTAATCTATAATTAAACGGTGGCAGGGATTTCGGACTGAAAAATGGGATAAAAATGCTACGTATTTTGACCAAAAGTGTGCCTACTTTTGGGTTACCCGCTCTTGCAAGAACGTATAATAAATTAATTACTGCTTCACTAACGTGTCTGCCTCGAGTCCTTTTGAGGACCCTTTTTGCATTTCTAACACAGGCAAGCGGCGTTCGGGGGCTTCAGCTGCTCTCCCGCTGCCGAGCGGTTTTCCAGCAGCGCTGGCTGGGACGGGCTGTAAGGTGGCCAAGGTGTTGCCAGGGCCCCAGCGTGAGTCCTGGCACGGAACTCTCCGAAGGGAATGATCCCCCTGGGGCGGGAGAAGGAGCGGTGCCTTGGCTGGCAGAGGCAGGGGATGCTGTGCGCTGGCTGCGTGTGTTTTGGTGTCTCTTTTGTGTTGGATGGATTCATTTCTGCGTGCTGCCGTGAGTCAGCTGAGAGTGGGCAGACAGATTCATGCAGCACATGCCCTGAGCCAGCAGCAAACATCGATTGCTGCCCGATGCTGTAAGGTGCCATGTCCTGCAGAATGCACATCTGTAGCTAAGTGCCTTCATACCTCAGCTGTTGTATTTGTTTGCTTTGGGGATCAGGAGTGTCAGGAGTGTCAAGAACAGCGTTGCAAGGAATGTCTCTTCCTCTGGTTTGACACTGAGGAGTTTTGCCTTGGTGGGGAATCCTGCTTTATCTGGGGACGTGCAACATCCTGTACAGCCAGGGAAGGCCGTGATTTTCGGTGTGGAAACCCGGGGGCATCCCGAGAAGCCTGATCCCGGCTGCCAGCGCAGCACCCTCCCTCCCCGCATCGCCGCCGGGATTCTTGCTGGGTCAGGACAGGGGGAAGCGGGGTGGCTCCGGGAACCAGCCGAACCCACGGGAAAGGTGAAAGCCGCCCCGGGCCCGCGCGCCGGCTTCGGCCTTTGCCGCCGGCTTCGGCGGCCGGTTGCGCGTCGCCGTTGCCCGGGCAGCCGGTTCGGCCCTGAACCGCTTTCTACCGGCTCCGTTTCCCGGGACACCGCGTCCTGCGCACCCGCTGCTCCTGCTCAGTCGTGCCTTCGGCCATGGCTGAGCCGGTCGGGACCGCGGGATCGGGAGAGGAGACGGGCACCGCGTGCCGGGAGTTGGCTGAGCAAAGGGCTCGGTAAGCCCCGGGAGCCTCCGTCCTTTCAGCCGCTGAGCCGGGGGGAGGAGAGCGGAGGGAGAACCTGCCCAGGGGCCGGGCCTTCGGCCGGTGCCACCCACCTCCGTCCCTCGGTCGGCGGAGCCTGCGTTTTGGGGGCGGAGAGAGAGAGGAGAGAGCCGCCCCTCTCCTCCGGCACCGCCGGGGAGAGCTCGGCAGCTCTTCAGCTCCCCCCGAAGCCCCTCCCGGGGCTGTCCGAAGGCGGGGGGAAGCTCGGCCCAGCCCAGCCCAGCCCAGCCCAGCCCAGCCCAGCCCGGCCCAGCGCAGCCCAGCCCAGCCCAGCCCGGCCCAGCCCAGCCCAGCCCAGCGCAGCCCGGCCCGGCCCAGCCCGGCCCAGCGCAGCGCAGCCCAGCCCAGCCCGGCCCAGCCCAGCCCAGCCCAGCCCGGCCCGGCCCAGCGCAGCCCGGCGCTGGCGAGGGAGGCCCCGGCCGCGGGAGGGGGAGCAGCAGCACGCATGCGTGTCCGGCCCTGGCCCCCGCCCCTTGGCTTCCCGGGGCTGCCCCTCCGCAGACAGGCAGCGGCAGGAGCCAATGGAGGGGGCTGCTGGGCAGGGGCGTGGGAGGGGCGGCCGCGTGGTGCCGGTCGGTGCGCGTGGAGGCGCCGGCTGGGCGCCTTTGGGCCGCGGTCTGCCGGGGCCTGTGTAGCAATGGCTGCTGGGGGCCCTCTGCGCCCTGTTGGCCGCTGTGGGCCGCGCTGGGCGAGCCGCCCCCGGGCTCGCCGCCGCTGCAGAGGCCTCCGCCCAGGTCAGCGAGCCGCCCTCGGCCCGTCCCTGAGTCGCCGCGGGCTCTCGTGGTGCGGCCTGCGGGACGTGTCCCCCCGCCTGTGCCCTCCGAGCCAGCCCGGAGCGCGGCGCCTCGGCCGCCTCTCGTCGGCGTTAGAGCCCAGGGCGGGAGCGAAGCTCGGTGTCCCCCCGGCCCGAGAAGGCCCCTGGCAAAGCTCCCCCCCCCCAAGTTGTCTTTTCGGTGTGGGAAGCGGGGAGTTTGCAAAGAAACGGGCCCTGGGAGCGTGTGTGGGGAAGGAGCAGAGGGCTCTGTGAGTGTGTGTGAGGGGATGCAGCGGGTGGAGGGGAGTCCCGGCGTAGGGCCTGTGGAGAAAGGGGGATGCCTTCCAGGTGTTAAGGGTTGCCAGTGTCCCGGAGCTCCCAGTCCGAGACGGTGGATGGTTGTGTGGTTGGACGGGGCCTTAGAGATCCCTCTTGTCCCAGCCCCCCTGCTATGGGCATCGATGGCCATGCCATGCCTGTGGCTTCTGTGTCCCTGAGGAGAAGGGGCATCTTGTGTAGAGAGAGGCTGGCTGCCCCAGGAGTAGTTGCCAGTCTTGCCCTGCTGCAGGGCAGGGTGCGACTTTTGGTGGGGATTAATTTGTGCAGGTTAAAAAAAAGCCCATTCCACGTGAGCTGAAGCCATGTGTTTGGTGCTGGGAACAAGTGTAAAGCATGGAGCAGCATTAAGAGAAGGGGATGGTCCCAGTGTAGCGGGATAATGAGCGGTGCTTTGGCTGGGAGAGGCGGGGGATGCTGTGCGCTGGCTGTGTGTGTGTCGGAGATGTTCCCGGGGGGGCTGGGAAGGGGAACTACGGCTTAGAAATGTGCTGGTGTGGAGCTCACCCGTGGTTGTAAATCCCTGTTCTGTGTGTTCTTTCCTCAGCAATCAGCTGCCTGTGGAACATGGTGACGGGCAGGGAGCACAAGAGCTAACACCCGGAGCCGCCCAGGACAGAGGTAGTTCATAGCCGGGTTCTTCTAAGGTTTGGCCTCCCTTGGAAAACTGAGGGGTGTCTGAAACTGCAGAAGGGTGTGCAGCTTGGAATGAATCCCGCTGCTTTGGGTGGGATTAAGGAGGTGGGTGTAGTGGGTTGGCCCTGGCTGGAGGCCAGATACTCACCAAGCCGCTCGCTCAGTCCCCTGTGATAGAAATGCCAAAGGTGCTAAGAAAGGACAGCGGTGACATGCTAGTGAAGCAGTAATTTCTTGTGCATTCTTGCCGTGCCCAAGCCAAGTAGGCACCCCTGTGGTCAGAGTTCACAGCATTTTTATACCCTATTCCCATGCGAAATCCCTCCCCTGTTTCTCTGTATATTTGGTTCTTCCAAGGTTCACAGGCTCAACCAAGGTGCCTTCTTGACACGTTGCATGTCTGGCAGGTTCTTGCTGTCCATGAATATTTATGGCTTTCCTAATTCTCTTACATAGCCCTGAACTGTGTCCTATCTGTTTTGTCTGGGCGCATTGAAGCCAACCGGGGACCCTCAGATGCTTGCCTTTATCTCACTGCTTAGGCAGCTGAACAGTGGGGCGTGATTGGGACTCAGGGCACACCGGCTTGCCTAAGGAGGTCAAGGCTCAAGCCAGGTTTCAGTTTGAATGATGCAGCAGTACCCTGGTTCACCTGGTTTTAGAGGACAGCTCAATCAGAGGGATCTACACAGCTCCCTGTGGGCTGTCTCTGCTGAGAGGGCACCTCAAAGCAATTCAAGACTGAGTCACATCACAACCCCCCCATGAGTCTCCTGATGGCCTCGACATTGCTGAAAGCCATGCTGTTTGTGGATCCAGATGATCCTTACCTTCCATCCCGTGCCCTGAGTCACAATTGAACCCCCACTGTTTTTTTTCTCCTCAGTGTGATTCCCAGAGGCACTGTGAGCATCCCCAGTTGGCTCAGGCTTGGTCAGCAGCGACTCTGGCCTTGACTTGGCTGATGTTTCCAGCTTCTGGCTGCTGCTTGCGGAAGCCGTCTCAGCTACGCAAGAGTGCGACAGTGGGCTTTGCTGCCAATGACCATCCCAGCCCCTCATAACTCAGCCTCTCACGTGGCCTGCCTTTGTTGTTTAGATGCTGCCATCTCTGGCCCAGGAGAGGTTCCTGCTGCGGTGAAGACACCACCCGAACAAGCCAGGAATGGCCGGGCTCCCATCGGCGATGGCGCTCCAACTGCGGGAGAGGTTAGCAGAGCCTTTCCTGAGCCTGTGCAGCCGTAGGTGGCTCTTTTCCCTTGACAGCCGCTGCCACTTGTGTGCTGGGTTTTCCTCCCTGGGGCTTGCGTGCTCTGCTGTGGCACGTGGAGCTGAATTTGTGTGGTTTCTAGTGGGACACAAGTTCCTAGAGCAGGGCTGACACACAGTGGAGGTGCTGCTAAAGTCAACTGGAATAACGTGCCCGTGTGTTGGGAACAGCCTGTGCAGTTTGCTCTGTACCCAGCTTACAAACGTTCGCTTCATACGCTGAGGTCCTGATCTCCTTTCTTGATTCTTTTCCCCCTCCCTCTGTTCTGCCTGGATGTTCAGCACGGAGGAAAGAAGAAGTGTGAACATCTCCAGAAGAACCTGAAGGGGCAATCTCCAAGAAGATCATCTGATCCCCCGGGGACAAGCACCACCAAGTAATGAGAGGGAGAATAAGCACTGCCTTTTTGGTGGTAACTTTGTAGCTGTTGTAAAGGGGACTGGAGACTTAATCTTTGCTGCTGTGTGGTGAGAGAGGCAGCATCTAGCTCTGGCACTGGCAGCGTAACTTTCTATTGCTTGAGCTATGGCTCCCCACTGCCACGTAGACATTTGTGTAGGAAGAAACTGTCTCCTTCCTGATGAACTGATCTGTGCTGATAACAAATGCCATGCTTAGAAATGTCATGGCTCTTCTTTATTTTTTTTCCCTGCACCAAAGTGCTCCGGCCTCCTCGACTGCTCCAGCCTTCCCCTCTGCTCCGGCGTCACCCACCGCTCCAGCCCAGTTCATCTTCCCAGCTTTGTCCACCCCTCCTGCCTGGTCCTCTGCTCTGGCCACGTCTGCTGTCCTGGCCAAGTCCGCTCCTCCCGCCAAGTTCATCTCCCTGGCCAAGTTCATTTTCCTCGCCTGGTCCACCCCACCGTCCACATCCACCCCACCGGCCTCGACCTCCGCCCCAGCCCCGGCCTCGACCTCCGCCCCAGCCTCAACCTCGACCTCTGCCCCGGCCTCGACCTCTGCCCCGGCCTCAACCTCGACCTCCACCCCAGCCTCAACCTTGACATCGACCTCTGCCCCGGCCTCGACCTCCGCCCCGGCCTCGACTTCAACCTCCGCCCCGGCCTCGACCTCCGCCCCAGCCTCAACCTGTGACCCGGCCTCGACCTCCACCTCAAGCTCGACCTCCGCCCCAGCTTCGACCTTGACCTCCGCCCCAGCCTCGTCTCCCCTACTGGCCTTGACCTCCACCCCGGAATCGACCTCCACCCAGCCATCCCCCTCCACCCTACCTTCCCCCTCCACCCCGCCATCCCCCTCCACTCAACCTTCCCCCTCCACCCAACCTTCCCCCTCCACCCAACCATCCCCCTCCACCCCGCCATCCCCCTCCACCCAACCATCCCCCTCCACCCCACCTTCCCCCTGCACCCCACCACCCTCTACCTCCACCAACGCCTCGTCCTCCCCACCAGCCTCACCCACCGCACCAGCCCCATCTGCCACGCTGGCCGTGTGCATTGCTTTGGCCATGGCCATTGCTCTGGGCTTGTCCATTGCTTTGGGCTTGTCCATTGCTCTGGCCATGGTCACTGCTCAGTCCGGGGCCATTGCTCTGGCCGTGTGCACTGCTCTGGCCTGTTCCACCTCTTTGGCCTTGGCAGTTGCACAGGCCTTCTTTATAGCTTTGGCCTTGTGTTTTTTTCTATCCTCCTCCCCTGCTCCCACCCCGTCCCCTGGTCCCACCCCGTCCCCCGCTCCCACCCCGTCCCCCGCTCCCACCCCGTCCCCCGCTCCCACCCCGTCCCCTGCTCCCACCCCGTCCCCTGCTCCCACCCCGTCCCCCGCTCCCACCCCGTCCCCCGCTCCCACCCCGTCCCCGCTCTCACCCCGTCCTCTGCGCCCACCCCGTCCTCTGCGCCCACCCCGTCCTCTGCGCCCAGCCCGTCCCCTGCGCCCACCCCGTCCTCTACTCCATCCTATTTGAATGCTCCATCCTTTTCCCCTGCTCCAATCTAGTCCCTTGTTCCTCCCTACTCCCCTGTTCCCTTGCTGTATAGTTCTGTTTGATTTTTGTTGTTTACCCCCCCTTTCATTTTGGAGGCAGGAACTCCAACCTGTTTGGTTTATTTGTTTGTTTGTTTTGTCTTTTAACTGTTACAAGAAAACTTTAGATTTATTTTGTTACAATAAATATTGAAATTCTCTAAAAAAAGCCGTGCTGGCGGGAAGCTCTTTGTTTGGGAGCGGAGCGGCGTTGAGCCCTCAGTGGGCTCTGCAGCTCCGAGCTGGCTCGGGGCGGGACGGGTCTGGGAGCACAGCCTCTTCCCTAAGGGACTCTCCCCAAGCCTGAAGGGACCATGGGGATGTTGTCGGGCAGCCGGAGGAGCGAGGGCAATCCCCTCCCTGCCGCGGGAGGAGCTCTCTCTTTGGGGGAACTGCTTAGATTTGCTGGGAAGAGAAAGCCAGACGTGTCTGTGCGGCGTGCTGAGCGTGGGCTGGCCGGGCCTGGCACCGGGCTGAAGGGGATCCAGGTGTTTCCGTGTGGACTTGCAGGGTGCTGCTGAAGAAGGGTGGCTGGAGGTCCCGTGGTCGAGGTGGCGGGGAGGGATGGGCTCTTGGGGGGAAAAGATGGGGACGCTGGGGACGTGGCCTGTGGGCGCAGTGAGCCCTGACGCTGCTGCTCCTCGGCTCTGGTGGGGTTCATCTGTCGGGGCTTTGCTTCCAAACCCACGGGCTTCATGCGTAACAGATTCAAGGTCCTCCAAGAACTGTTACCCATGGTTCTGTCCTGGCAGGAGGTGTGTCCTCTGCCCCATGGCTGCTGAAGGCCACGCTGTAGGAGATGGGGGACTGTTCCCTCCTGCTGCGGGGTGGTCCCGGGGGGGCGACTTGTGTCCTGGGGCTCCTCCAAGGTGTTGTAGCTGTTGTAAAGGGGACAGGAGACTTAATCTTTGCTGCTCTGTGGTCAGAGAGGCAGCATCTAGTTCTAGTGCTGGCAAGGGAACTTGAAGTAAAAGATCCCCCGCGCCGGTTGTTCTGTAGCACCGTTCAAAGGAATTTATCTTCTTGTTTGACACTGATGAGCTTTGCCTTGGTGGGGAATCCTGTTTTACCTGGGAACGTAAAGCGTAATGTAAACACCGGGAATGCTGGGATTTTCTCTCTTCCTTTCCACCTCCCCTGGTCCTTCTTGCACAAGTTAGAGGAATTTTTTTTCTTTGGGGAACTCTAAGGTGACACATTTGCCTGTTGCCTCTCTGGGTCTGCCTGAGTTCAGAGTTGCCCAGCTGAGTATGAAGGGCTTCTGCACAGAAATGCCCTCTGTGTTTTGGGGTGACACTAGTGCAGGATGTTCCTGTCCAGGGATTGAACAGTCTCGTTGTACTTGAGGTATTTCTATTGCTTTAGCTATGGCTCCCCACTGCCACGTAGACATTTGTGTAGGAAGAAACTGTCTCCTTCCTGATGAACTGATCTGTGTTGATAACAAATGCCATGCTTAGAAATGTCTTGTCTCTTCTTTATTGCTTTTTTCCTGCACCAAAGTGCTCCGGCCTCCTCGAATGCTCCATTTCTGCATTGCTCCATCCTTCACCTCTGCTCCAGCCTCGTCCACTGCTCCAGATTTGTCCTCTGCTCTGGCCTGGTTCACTGTTCCAGCCTCTTCGAGGGCTCCATCCTTCTCCCCTGCTCCATCCTTCTCCCCTGCTCCATCCTTGTCCAGTCTTCCAAAATTCCCCAGTGAACCAGTGAAAAGGATGTGCTACCTGGACATAGAAAAATATGGAGGAGACCCTTTCCATCTGGGACACTAAAGACTGGTGAGTATCTCCGTGATTGTTCCGTGTCCCACGTGGTAGGTAGACTGTAGCTGCACCACACAGCAGGACGACGTAGTATCTGGTTGTCTGGACTTGTGGAGGGTGACACATTACTGCACCCTCTTAGGTGCCTGCTACTTAACTCAGGCTGGCGCTTACGTGGTGCTCTGTAGTCCTTTTTTCATGCTATTGGTGACTCTCTGTGACAGCAGAGCTTGGAATCCACGTCAGCTGGTGGTTGTAACACCAGGCATTGGAGGGCAGACACCTCGTACTGTCCCAGCCCTCATTTCCCTGCCCATTACTAAGAGAGTTTTGCATGGGTACTTTATGATGCAATCCTGGGGGGTTTGAAATTATTTGGGAGCAGATGCGAGAATTGGGGGAAACCTGGTTTTGTTGTGGAAAATGTTGCTGCGCTGAGCCTGGAGGAGCGTCTGGTTTTGCCAGAAATCTCTCATGTAGCCATGGGCAGCCCAGCATTTAAAACACAATAAATGCCCTGCTTCAGCTCTGGGAGGCTCGTGCATGGTATTCAGACCCTTTGCCAGAGGTGGAACTTCCTAATCACATGGTTGTCATTGAAAGGTGGTTTCTATGTTATCACCCAGAACCCGGGAGCTGGTGGCACCTGGGAGTTGACTTCTTGTTTTCCTGTTCCCACTTTTCTGTGCAGGTATCACACATGCAGCCACGTGCAGCCCACAATGGTCACAGAAAAATCAGATCAGGTGAGTCTCTTGTGCTCAGGGTTCTTGTTCCTTTGGGCTCTGTGTCCATTTCCCTCAGCAAACTGTATCTGGGTGCAAGTGCAGGTGCAGATGGTGGCATTGCGCTGTGCGTGCAGCAGCTGCCATGCAGTATTTATCACAGGGAGATCCCCAAGCACTTGATCATTGAGGAAGGGCTGGTTGCTGCCCTGTGTTCCAATGAATGAAATGGGTACCAAGAAACAAGAGGAGCCTGCTCGGCACTGGGGAGGCTGCACCTGGAGTGCTGGGTCCAGTTCTGGGCTCCTCACCATCAGAAGGACTTCGAGGTCGTGGAGCGAGTCCAGAGAAGGGCAACCAGGCTGGGGAAGGGGCTGGAGGGCAAATCCTCTGAGCAGCAGCTGAGGGAGCTGGGGGTGTTCAGCCTGGAGAAGAGGAGGCTGAGGGGAGACCTTCTCCCCACCTCCCCTGCCCTGCCAGGAGGGTGCAGAGAGGTGGGGATGGTCTCTTCAGCCAGGGGACAGGAGCTGGGACAAGGGGCAATGGGCTCAAGCTGGGCCAGGGCAGGGTCAGCTCAGCTGGGAGGGCAAAGTTCTTCCCTGGCAGAGTTGTCAGGGCCTGGCCCAGGTTGCCCAGGGAGGGAGCTGAGTCACATCCTTCCCTGGATGTGTTTAAAAAAAAAAGGGTAGATGCTGGGGTAATCATGAGGTTCTGGGCTGGGAGAAGGGATCTCAGCTGACATGACACCTCCCCAGGTGGATGACAGGGAGCCAGGGTGCTGCCCAGCCTCTGCCAGGGCTGGCACCAGGCACCTCCCACCTCCCAGCACGGTGTAGTGTGAATTGCAGTAGCCCAAGGGCTTCTCCAGAGCAGACAAGAGCAGCAGACAGGAGCCAGAAAGATGTCTGCAAGTGGCAGAGGTATGCCCAGAGCTGATCAGCACCCCCAGCCTACGGCCCCAGGTTGTGGTCAGGGCCCCCCCTGTTGCCCCTCAGCAAGCTGGTTGGCCTTGAGACGTTCCTCGCTCTCCAACTGCTCCTGGATCTTGTTCTCCAGGAGCTGGAAAAGCAAAGGACCCGCTCAAGAGTACAACTCATATTTGCTTTGTGGGGGCTTTCCTCCACAAACATGAACACCCTCCCCCTGCCCTCCTGTCCCCAGTCAGTACCTTCTTGGCCTCAGTGTGATCCTCAGTAGCCCTGGCCAGTTCTGACCACTGATGCCACTGTAGAGGGCTTGACTCTTTGTAGGGAGATGTGCTGGGATGGGGCATCCCCAGTCAGTCTCCAGGGCACTGGGAAGACAGACCAGGGCCAGGGCGGCAGGCACACAGGTGGCCTGAGGCTGGCACCATTGTCCAGCAGCTCTGGTCACTCCCTGAGGGTTTTATGGTTGACAGACCTTGAAGAGCTGCTGCACTGCTCTGCGTCTCCTTTCCTGTATCTGAAAAAGCTCCTCCTAGCACGGAAGAAGAAATTGGAACTGCTCCAGGAGGGGCAGGGGAGGGAGGTTCACCCCCATGACACCAGCGAGGGCCCAAACACCAGACCACCCAGCCCCCTCCTCCAGCCCACGCCTGAGTTCCTCTTGCACACACCATACAAGCGTGATCCCCTCCCAGCTCCTTTAGGGCACTGTCCTTGCCCTCACATCCCCTCCTCCCCAAGGCTGCGGGCCCTGTGGGCAAACCAAGGGACCCCCAAGGCCCACATGGGGACATGGTCCTGAGCAACCGGCTCTCCGTGACTCTGCTGGAGCAGGGGCTCTGCACAAGATTGTTGCAGTTTTGCATAGTTGGCTACTGAGAGAGGGTCAGGGGCTGCAGAAAATGGCTGCTAGAATCTTCTGCAGGCTGCTGATAGCACCTCTGAGAGTCACATAGAGGAGACAAAGACTCCACCAGAACAAGGAGTGCCAACAAGAGCCCAGTGTTGGCCCGTGCAGGGCACTGGGATGTCTGTCTGCAGATCAATGTGAGCAGTTGGCAGACACAACAGGCCGGGAAGGCTGGGGGAGGAGGCGCCCAGGTGCCCGAGAGAGAGAGATGCCCCTGCAGCCCATGGAGTAGATGGTGGAGAGGAGCCATGGAGGAGGCAGAGACCCCACCTGCAGCCTGTGGAGAGGCTCCACGCTGGATGGAGCCGGGGGAGACATGGAGAAGATGCCGTGACTGAGGCTGGGATGAGCCCCTGCCAGCACCAGCGACCTCCAGAGAGGAGCCAGACAGGTTTGCTGGGGGAGGCATCCCAGCCCCGTGCAGGACTGGGCCTGAGAGACACTGGCATTGATTGCTGCCTGCCAGGGCAGAGAGGAAGAGCTTTGCCTTGGAGAAAGCTCCTGGAGGACTGTCTCTCCTGGGTGAGATCCTAGGGTGCAGCAGGGGGAGGGGGTGTGGAATGGATGCCCCCAGCCCGGCCCAGAAGGGAACCAACTGGCGAGGGACTGACCGCAGCCCCCATCTCCCAGTCCCTGCCCCCCCGGCCTGTGCTGCGAGCAGGAGAGGGGAAGAAGGGAGCAAACTCCTGGCTAAAGGGCAGTCTGCTTCAGAATGGAGGGCTGGGGGGAAGGTAAAGCTGCCCTGAGGAACTCTGCACCATATGGTCTCTGTCTTGCCATCTCCTAATAAATCGTGTCAAACTCACTCTCTGTGGGGTCTCGTTCTCACCCCTGTGTGTCGACAAGTGTTGGATCAATTAGAAAAGAAAGCACGAATCAATATTATAAAATAAAAAGAAAATGGGGGATTGTGAAATATGTCCATCTAATTTGTGTCAATAGGAGATAATGTTGGGGCCACATAATGAAACATGACACTCTTACAGCCTTGTCTGGCCAGGGGCAATGTGCAGTGTCCCTCTTGGAGACAGGGAACAGGACTTGAGAGTATGGCAGTGTGAATGGCTTCAGGGCAGAGCACTGGTGAGTATGGTGCTAAGTGTAACTGCAGCACTACAGCCCTGGAATACAGCTATGGTCAAAGAACCCTTAATAATCTTTTTTAAAAATTGTCAGAGAGTGTGAGCAGGCAGCGGTGCAGGCTTGTTACGGCACCGGGGTGGCTGTGGGTCAGCCCGTGGGCGCAGATGTGAGGCTGTAGTGGGGGCCATCAGGCGGTTGTTATCAGTCAGCTGAGAGGGCAGTGTGCGGGGAAGGGGGTGCTTACAGCCATCCCACTCTGAGAATGCCCAATCTTCTCTGATGTTGGAAGCTAAGCAGGGTTGGGCCTGGTTGGTACGTGGATGGGAGACCACCCAGGAGTACCGGTAGCTATAGGCTTTTGCTTTTGCTTGGGGCCTGGGTCCGTTGGTGGCATGGGTCAGCCCATGGGCATGAGGCTGGGGCTGTAGCAAGGGCCCAGTTCTTGGAGGACATTGCATCTGTTACGCATGAAGCCCGTGGGTTTGGAAGCAAAGCCCCGACAGATGAACCCCACCAGAGCCGAGGAGCAGCAGCGTCAGGGCTCACTGCGCCCACAGGCCACGTCCCCAGCGTCCCCATCTTTTCCCCCCAAGAGCCCATCCCTCCCCGCCACCTCGACCACGGGACCTCCAGCCACCCTTCTTCAGCAGCACCCTGCAAGTCCACACGGAAACACCTGGATCCCCTTCAGCCCGGTGCCAGGCCCGGCCAGCCCACGCTCAGCACGCCGCACAGACACGTCTGGCTTTCTCTTCCCAGCAAATCTAAGCAGTTCCCCCAAAGAGAGAGCTCCTCCCGCGGCAGGGAGGGGATTGCCCTCGCTCCTCCGGCTGCCCGACAACATCCCCATGGTCCCTTCAGGCTTGGGGAGAGTCCCTTAGGGAAGAGGCTGTGCTCCCAGACCCGTCCCGCCCCGAGCCAGCTCGGAGCTGCAGAGCCCACTGAGGGCTCAACGCCGCTCCGCTCCCAAACAAAGAGCTTCCCGCCAGCACGGCTTTTTTTAGAGAATTTAAACATTTATTGTAACAAAATAAATCTAAAGTTTTCTTATAACAGTTAAAAGACAAAACAAACAAACAAATAAACCAAACAGGTTGGAGTTCCTGCCTCCAAAATGAAAGGGGGGGTAAACAACAAAAATCAAACAGAACTATACAGCAAGGGAACAGGGGAGTAGGGAGGAACAAGGGACTAGATTGGAGCAGGGGAAAAGGATGGAGCATTCAAATAGGATGGAGTAGAGGACGGGGTGGGCGCAGGGGACGGGCTGGGCGCAGAGGACGGGGTGGGCGCAGAGGACGGGGTGGGCGCAGAGGACGGGGTGAGAGCGGGGACGGGGTGGGAGCGGGGGACGGGGTGGGAGCGGGGGACGGGGTGGGAGCAGGGGACGGGGTGGGAGCAGGGGACGGGGTGGGAGCAGGGGACGGGGTGGGAGCAGGGGACGGGGTGGGAGCAGGGGACGGGGTGGGAGCAGGGGAGGAGGATAGAAAAAAACACAAGGCCAAAGCTATAAAGAAGGCCTGTGCAACTGCCAAGGCCAAAGAGGTGGAACAGGCCAGAGCAGTGCACACGGCCAGAGCAATGGCCCCGGACTGAGCAGTGACCATGGCCAGAGCAATGGACAAGCCCAAAGCAATGGACAAGCCCAGAGCAATGGCCATGGCCAAAGCAATGCACACGGCCAGCGTGGCAGATGGGGCCGGTGCGGTGGGTGAGGCTGGTGGGGAGGACGAGGCGTTGGTGGAGGTAGAGGGTGGTGGGGTGGAGGGGGAAGGTGGGGTGTAGGGGGATGGTTGGGTAAAGGGGGATGGTTGGGTGGAGGGGGAAGGTTGGGTGGAGGGGGAAGGTTGGGTGGAGGGGGATGGCGGGGTGGAGGGGGATGGCGGGGTGGAGGGGGAAGGTAGGGTGGAGGGGGATGGCTGGGTGGAGGTCGAGTCCGGGGTGGAGGTCAAGGCCAGTAGGGGAGACGAGGCTGGGGCGGAGGTCAAGGTCGAAGCTGGGGCGGAGGTCGAGCTTGAGGTGGAGGTCGAGGCCGGGTCACAGGTTGAGGCTGGGGCGGAGGTCGAGGCCGGGGCAGAGGTCGATGTCAAGGTTGAGGCTGGGGTGGAGGTCGAGGTTGAGGCTGGGGCAGAGGTCGAGGCCGGGGCGGAGGTCGAGGTTGAGGCTGGGGCGGAGGTCGAGGCCGGGGCTGGGGCGGAGGTCAAGGCCGGTGGGGTGGATGTGGACGGTGGGGTGGACCAGGCGAGGAAAATGAACTTGGCAGAACAGAGGGAGGGGGAAAAGAATCAAGAAAGGAGATCAGGACCTCAGCGTATGAAGCGAACGTTTGTAAGCTGGGTACAGAGCAAACTGCACAGGCTGTTCCCAACACACGGGCACGTTATTCCAGTTGACTTTAGCAGCACCTCCACTGTGTGTCAGCCCTGCTCTAGGAACTTGTGTCCCACTAGAAACCACACAAATTCAGCTCCACGTGCCACAGCAGAGCACGCAAGCCCCAGGGAGGAAAACCCAGCACACAAGTGGCAGCGGCTGTCAAGGGAAAAGAGCCACCTACGGCTGCACAGGCTCAGGAAAGGCTCTGCTAACCTCTCCCGCAGTTGGAGCGCCATCGCCGATGGGAGCCCGGCCATTCCTGGCTTGTTCGGGTGGTGTCTTCACCGCAGCAGGAACCTCTCCTGGGCCAGAGATGGCAGCATCTAAACAACAAAGGCAGGCCACGTGAGAGGCTGAGTTATGAGGGGCTGGGATGGTCATTGGCAGCAAAGCCCACTGTCGCACTCTTGCGTAGCTGAGACGGCTTCTGCAAGCAGCAGCCAGAAGCTGGAAACATCAGCCAAGTCAAGGCCAGAGTCGCTGCTGACCAAGCCTGAGCCAACTGGGGATGCTCACAGTGCCTCTGGGAATCACACTGAGGAGAAAAAAAACAGTGGGGGTTCAATTGTGACTCAGGGCACGGGATGGAAGGTAAGGATCATCTGGATCCACAAACAGCATGGCTTTCAGCAATGTCGAGGCCATCAGGAGACTCATGGGGGGGTTGTGATGTGACTCAGTCTTGAATTGCTTTGAGGTGCCCTCTCAGCAGAGACAGCCCACAGGGAGCTGTGTAGATCCCTCTGATTGAGCTGTCCTCTAAAACCAGGTGAACCAGGGTACTGCTGCATCATTCAAACTGAAACCTGGCTTGAGCCTTGACCTCCTTAGGCAAGCCGGTGTGCCCTGAGTCCCAATCACGCCCCACTGTTCAGCTGCCTAAGCAGTGAGATAAAGGCAAGCATCTGAGGGTCCCCGGTTGGCTTCAATGCGCCCAGACAAAACAGATAGGACACAGTTCAGGGCTATGTAAGAGAATTAGGAAAGCCATAAATATCCATGGACAGCAAGAACCTGCCAGACATGCAACGTGTCAAGAAGGCACCTTGGTTGAGCCTGTGAACCTTGGAAGAACCAAATATACAGAGAAACAGGGGAGGGATTTCGCATGGGAATAGGGTATAAAAATGCTGTGAACTCTGACCACAGGGGTGCCTACTTGGCTTGGGCATGGCAAGAATGCACAAGAAATTACTGCTTCCCTAGCATGTCACCGCTGTCCTTTCTTAGCACCTTTGGCATTTCTATCACAGGGGACTGAGCGAGCGGCTTGGTGAGTATTTGGCCTCTAGCCAGGGCCAACCCACTACACCCAGCTCCTTAATCCCACCCAAAGCAGCGGGATTCATTCCAAGCTGCACACCCTTCTGCAGTTTCAGACACCCCTCAGTTTTCCAAGGGAGGCCAAACCTTAGAAGAACCCGGCTATGAACTACCTCTGTCCTGGGCGGCTCCGGGTGTTAGCTCTTGTGCTCCCTGCCCATCACCATGTTCCACAGGCAGCTGATTGCTGAGGAAAGAACACACAGAACAGGGATTTACAACCACGGGTGAGCTCCACACCAGCACATTTCTAAGCCGTAGTTCCCCTTCCCAGCCCCCCGGGAACATCTCCGACACACACACAGCCAGCGCACAGCATCCCCCGCCTCTCCCAGCCAAAGCACCGCTCATTATCCCGCTACACTGGGACCATCCCCTTCTCTTAATGCTGCTCCATGCTTCATGCACTTGTTCCCAGCACCAAACACATGGCTTCAGCTCACCTGGAATGGGCATTTTTTTAACCTGCACAAATTAATCCCCACCAAAAGTCGCACTCTGCCCTGCAGCAGGGCAAGACTGGCAACTACTCCTGGGGCAGCCAGCCTCTCTCTACACAAGATGCCCCTTCTCCTCAGGGACACAGAAGCCACAGGCATGGCATGGCCATCGATGCCCATAGCAGGGGGGCTGGGACAAGAGGGATCTCTAAGGCCCCGTCCAACCACACAACCATCCACCGTCTCGGACTGGGAGCTCCGGGACACTGGCAACCCTTAACACCTGGAAGGCATCCCCCTTTCTCCACAGGCCCTACGCCGGGACTCCCCTCCACCCGCTGCATCCCCTCACACACACTCACAGAGCCCTCTGCTCCTTCCCCACACACGCTCCCAGGGCCCGTTTCTTTGCAAACTCCCCGCTTCCCACACCGAAAAGACAACTTGGGGGGGGGGGAGCTTTGCCAGGGGCCTTCTCGGGCCGGGGGGACACCGAGCTTCGCTCCCGCCCTGGGCTCTAACGCCGACGAGAGGCGGCCGAGGCGCCGCGCTCCGGGCTGGCTCGGAGGGCACAGGCGGGGGGACACGTCCCGCAGGCCGCACCACGAGAGCCCGCGGCGACTCAGGGACGGGCCGAGGGCGGCTCGCTGACCTGGGCGGAGGCCTCTGCAGCGGCGGCGAGCCCGGGGGCGGCTCGCCCAGCGCGGCCCACAGCGGCCAACAGGGCGCAGAGGGCCCCCAGCAGCCATTGCTACACAGGCCCCGGCAGACCGCGGCCCAAAGGCGCCCAGCCGGCGCCTCCACGCGCACCGACCGGCACCACGCGGCCGCCCCTCCCACGCCCCTGCCCAGCAGCCCCCTCCATTGGCTCCTGCCGCTGCCTGTCTGCGGAGGGGCAGCCCCGGGAAGCCAAGGGGCGGGGGCCAGGGCCGGACACGCATGCGTGCTGCTGCTCCCCCTCCCGCGGCCGCGGCCTCCCTCGCCAGCGCCGGGCTGCGCTGGGCCGGGCTGGGCTGGGCCGGGCTGGGCTGGGCCGGGCCGGGCTGGGCTGGGCTGGGCTGGGCTGCGCTGGGCCGGGCTGGGCTGGGCCGGGCTGGGCCGGGCCGGGCTGCGCTGGGCCGGGCTGGGCTGGGCTGGGCTGGGCTGGGCTGCGCTGGGCCGGGCCGGGCCGAGCTGTCCCCTCCTCCGGCCGAGCTTCCCCCCGCCTTCGGACAGCCCCGGGAGGGGCTTCGGGGGGAGCTGAAGAGCTGCCGAGCTCTCCCCGGCGGTGCCGGAGGAGAGGGGCGGCTCTCTCCTCTCTCTCTCCGCCCCCAAAACGCAGGCTCCGCCGACCGAGGGACGGAGGTGGGTGGCACCGGCCGAAGGCCCGGCCCCTGGGCAGGTTCTCCCTCCGCTCTCCTCCCCCCGGCTCAGCGGCTGAAAGGACGGAGGCTCCCGGGGCTTACCGAGCCCTTTGCTCAGCCAACTCCCGGCACGCGGTGCCCGTCTCCTCTCCCGATCCCGCGGTCCCGACCGGCTCAGCCATGGCCGAAGGCACGACTGAGCAGGAGCAGCGGGTGCGCAGGACGCGGTGTCCCGGGAAACGGAGCCGGTAGAAAGCGGTTCAGGGCCGAACCGGCTGCCCGGGCAACGGCGACGCGCAACCGGCCGCCGAAGCCGGCGGCAAAGGCCGAAGCCGGCGCGCGGGCCCGGGGCGGCTTTCACCTTTCCCGTGGGTTCGGCTGGTTCCCGGAGCCACCCCGCTTCCCCCTGTCCTGACCCAGCAAGAATCCCGGCGGCGATGCGGGGAGGGAGGGTGCTGCGCTGGCAGCCGGGATCAGGCTTCTCGGGATGCCCCCGGGTTTCCACACCGAAAATCACGGCCTTCCCTGGCTGTACAGGATGTTGCACGTCCCCAGATAAAGCAGGATTCCCCACCAAGGCAAAACTCCTCAGTGTCAAACCAGAGGAAGAGACATTCCTTGCAACGCTGTTCTTGACACTCCTGACACTCCTGATCCCCAAAGCAAACAAATACAACAGCTGAGGTATGAAGGCACTTAGCTACAGATGTGCATTCTGCAGGACATGGCACCTTACAGCATCGGGCAGCAATCGATGTTTGCTGCTGGCTCAGGGCATGTGCTGCATGAATCTGTCTGCCCACTCTCAGCTGACTCACGGCAGCACGCAGAAATGAATCCATCCAACACAAAAGAGACACCAAAACACACGCAGCCAGCGCACAGCATCCCCTGCCTCTGCCAGCCAAGGCACCGCTCCTTCTCCCGCCCCAGGGGGATCATTCCCTTCGGAGAGTTCCGTGCCAGGACTCACGCTGGGGCCCTGGCAACACCTTGGCCACCTTACAGCCCGTCCCAGCCAGCGCTGCTGGAAAACCGCTCGGCAGCGGGAGAGCAGCTGAAGCCCCCGAACGCCGCTTGCCTGGAACCGCTGCGCCCGCCCTTCCCAGCGATGGAGCGCTGAGGGAAACCGGCCCTCCCGCTCCCATCGTGCCATGACAGCCAGCAGCGCCTGCAAAGGCGCCTTCCTCCGCCTGCCACTGTGCTCTGCACGGCTGCTGGCAACTACTCCTGCTGCACTCAGCGGACAAGGCTGACTTGTCCGGATCGCTGCTCTGCCTCACAGTTCAGGCAAATCACATGCCTGTCAATCCAAGTCGGGATCGGTGCCTTGAGGCCCCAGGGTATCTGAATCGGACTCCACAGCTGGCCAGGGCCGGCTTCTCCAGGAATTTTCCCAGACTTGCTTCAAATATGGGAAGGCCAGGGAAAGAACCCCTCCATTGGACTATGAGCAGCTGAGCAGGTTTAAGCCCTCGCCATCCTTTTAGAGTCGCTACAAGCTTAACTACAAGGCTGAGGAGAAAAGCAACAGCTCACACACCCCCCAAAACGATGAACCTGCAAAATCACCAAGATTCCGGAGGACAATAAACACTGAGCTCCTTCCTCAGCTCCACGTGCCACAGCAGAGCACGCAAGCCCCAGGGAGGAAAACCCAGCACACAAGAGGCAGCGGCTGTCAAGGGAAAAGAGCCACCTGCGGCTGCACAGGCTCAGGAAAGGCTCTGCTAACCTCTCCCGCAGAGGCTTCTCTTGGAACAGCATCGCTGAGGGGGCTGCAGTGTAAGTGTGTGTGTGTGTGTGTGTGTGTGTGTGTGTGTGTAATGCCCCCCCCAGCTGAGAGAGAAGACAACTTGGGAGGAATGGACTGAAAACCCCCATTCCCCATTCCCTGCCCCTCCCTGTGCTGTGACTGGGGGGGGAAGGAGGGAGCTAAAATCAAGTCTGCTAAGAAGGGAGGGGTGGGGGGAAGGTGCTTTAAGACCTGGCCGCACTTCTCATCGCCTGGCTCTGGTTCATTGGGTGTGTTTTTGTAGTGTGATAAATTAGTTTTCTATATTCTGTGGAGTCTGTTTTGCCCATGACACTAATTGCAGAGTGATCCCTCTCTGTCCTTATCTCAAATCTATGCTTCACAATATATATGTTCTCCCTTTTTCAGCTGACAAGGGGAGTTATAGAGCGGCTTTGGTGGGCATTTGGCCTCTAGCCAGGGCCAAAGCACCTCACTGAGACCTGCACTGGAGCACACTTCTGGCAGGACCTGAAGCCCATGGAGAGAGGGGCCCACACCGTAGCAGGTTTGCTGGGGGGAAGGGGCTTGTGACCCTGTGGGGGACCAGACTAGTGCAGTCTGGGCCTGAGAGACTGAGAGACCTTCTGCCATTTATGACTGCACCCATAGCAGTGAGCCACGCTGGGGCAGCTGGGGATGAGCTGAAGCCCTGTGGGAAAGGGCTCATGTTGGAGAAGTAAAACAACTCCTGAGGAACTGACCAAACTCCCCATCCCCATCTCTCCCTGTGATGCCCGGGGGAAGAAGGGAGCCAAATCCTGTATAAAGTGAAGTCTGCTAAGTGGCAGCTGCTTTAAGATCTGGTTGTATTTCTCCTTCTCCTGCTCTGGTGTCTGTGTGTTTGTGCAGTAAATCAGATTTTCATTTTTTTTCATTCCACGTTGAGTCTGTTCTGCCCATGATGCTGCTTGTGGGATGGTCTCTCCCTGCCCTTATCTCCACTCCTGAGCCTCTCCATATCTATTTGCTCCCCCATCCAGCAGAAAAGGGGAGTGATGGACTCACTGTGGTGGGCATCTGGCTTCCAGCTAGGGTCAAACCACCACACTCTTTTAAATAAGCCCCTGAGTGCCTCCAGAGAACATCCTCATCCTCACCAGGACACTGATTTGAATGCCCTTGAAGGACTTTAAAAGGTCTCTGTGAATGACTTTATGTGCTGGAAGATTATTTGACCGAGATGGCAGCGTCAGTACCACCACGGTGCCCATCCAATGTCTGTCCCAGGCAGCCTGAAGGATTTGTCCTGGCAATGTGAGAATGGGTAATGTGGAATTACGTGGTCTGATGGGTTTTTTTTTGCGTGGTACTTGGTGTGAAGACTATTGTGTTCACTAAAACATCAATAAATAAACAGAGAAAGCAGTCAGCATTTCATTAAGTTAGCACACCAGTCTCAGCAATCTTCCCTTGGGGAGTTTGCTGTCTTGTTGCACCTTGCATCAAATGCTTCCCCCCGTCCACCCCCCCCATACACACATATGGCAAGAATTTTAGGTGTTTTTACCCCAAAGTGTAATAGAACGATAGCTCGATGGATGAGAGGATCTGTGGTGTAACCCCTGGCGTGTCTGTGCGCTGTGGTTAACATTGGTTACGTTTCTCAATCCCTGGAATTCCTGCAGCTGATGGTTCATTCCATGACTTCATTCTGTGCCATGCCTCTGAGCCTCTTCCTCCATACGTGGATGCGGCATGACTCAGAAAGAGGACAGTTGGGGCAAGTAAATCCAGAATCCTGTTACCAGCCATTTAAATGCCCACGGATCGCTGGTGTCCCTGCTCTGATCCAAGGGTGACCGTGGGGCATTTCAGGCTCTGGGCTCGCTAATTGTGCTTGACCCAAAGCTTCTCCCTTTAGAGCAGCTTCGGTGGGAAAGCGGCGTGGCTCATGGGTGCTCAAGTGGTGTGTGTCCAATGGGTGGGATAACAGAGCAATCCCACTGCAAAGTTGATTTTGGGGTGAGAGGAGCGATTGGGAATTTTAGGTACACACTTAATTGTAGGTATATAAAGTACAATATGCTTATTTAATCTCTATTTTATGTGAGGTGATCATAGAATCATAGAATCACAGGATCACAGGGGTTGGAAGGAACCTCCAGAGCCCATGGGGTCCAACCCCCTGCCAAAGCAGGGTCCCTAGGACAGGGCACACAGGGCGCTGTCCAGACGGGGCTGGAATCTCTCCAGAGAAGGAGACTCCACACCCCCTGGGCAGCCTGGCCCAGGGCTCCCTCACCCTCCCTGGGGAAAAGTTCTTCCCCAGGTTGCTGTGGAACTTCCTATGCTCCAACTTGCAGCCATCGCCCCTTGTCCTGGCTCTGGGCACCCTACAAGAGCTGCCACTGCTCATGGTTTCCCCTGCCTACAGAGTAGGGCTCAGCTCTCCCAAACCTGCACCAAGAGCCTCAGCACTGCCCATCTGCAGACGCCTTGGTGTCGTTGGCTCGCTGATCTTCGCTATCCTTTGCCACTGGGTTTCATTTGCCACCAGACCCGCTCGCCTTTAGCCAGTCAGCACATTCCATACACTCTGTCTATCAGGCAGGATGGCATCCCACGGCAGAAGCAGTTGGAAAAAGCAGCTTCCATTCCTCCCCCCCTGGATAACTCTGAGGCTGAAATTCCCTCAGTCCTTCCCCAGGGCCCCAGCTCTGCGAGGCTCCGCGTTGCAGCGCGGTGCCTGTCGCTAAGGTGCGCTTATAATCCCGGTTCGCATCGGGCCGTGTTTCTTGCTCCCTGTAATTTACAGAGCTGAAGGTTCAGTTCACAGCTTCGCTGTGGATTATCCCTTGGAGCTTCCTGCCTGGGACAGGAAGAGCTCTAAGCACGTTGCTGGTTTTATGGTGTTTCGGAGCCAGTGAGGTGGGTATTTCACCCACATCCCCAGCGCGCCTGGCCGCGGAACCTCATGTACATGGGGACATCCTGGGAGTGGAGGGGACTCTCCTGGCCTTCCACCCTACTGTGGCGGTGCTGGGAGGCACACTGTGTCTTACTTGGGGAGTAAAATTGCAGAAGATGAACTCGGCTCCTGGCTGAGCCAAAGGGCCCTGCTGATTTTGTGCCTGCCTTCTCACCTGCATGCCGACACCTCCCAGACATTCCTCCTTCCCCAAGGGCTGTCATGGCGTTGTTTGTCACTCAGCTCAGAAGGGACACCGCTGTCTCCACCACTTTGTGGGTTGGGAAGGACTCTGAGCTCAGGGCAGGGGTCCCTCAGCTTGTCCCTGCATGTCATCTCCCCTATCCCCAGCTGCGTAATGGCTGATCTCAGCTCTGCACCATCCTCATCCTGGGGTGACATGGCTCATGGTGGGGCAGGAGTCATGCTGTGACATGCCACCAGAGCCCAGAGAGCCAGACCCCTGCCCACAGACCCCTGCCCGCAGCCCCTGGGTCTGTGCATTCAAAGGTGGTGGTGTGGATGTAGGACCTTCTAACCCCCATCCTGCCGTGCCCTCAGGGTGTGTGGTTAACATTGCCAAGGGGAAGGAATGAAGAGGAAGGCAAGGTGAGGCAAGGCAGAGGGCACCTGAGGCACCCTGACCAGGTCTTCCAATTGCATTTTGAGGTCAGAATGGGAAGTCCCACCTGCCCTAATATTCCCCACCTCCCAACCCTGTGAAGTCCTGGCCAAGAAAGAGCCCCTGGGAGATGGGGGAGGGGGGGGGTCAGCAGTGATGCCCAGGGGTGGGCATCCCAGTGCTGGAAGTCTTAGAGAGACCCCAGTGGCATCTCTGCTCTGAACTGCGTTTGGGAAGGGTTGCAAACCGGGACCTCAGAATGTCTTGCTGTGAAGGTGGCGTTTAGTCAAGGCCTCCAGCCTGCCCAGAATCTGCTGTGGGTGACAGCAACAGTCCTTCTGACACCGTGTCTCCTCACCATGGCGCTCCTGGGGCTTTATCCTTGCCCCTCTTTAGCACAAGTGAGTAATTACCCATGACCCCTCGCTTCCTGGATCCACGCCTTGTTATCCACCGGATTCACAGATCCGCCGGTCCCTGCACGGGGCTGGCCAGAGCCGCACGGCCCACAGGTGCTTTCCCTCCACACGGCTTCTTGGCTGGGAAGTGTGACTCTATTTACCTCTTCCTGGCTTGCATCAAAAATAGTGTTACTAGTAGGGACAGGGAGGTAATTGTCCCCCTGTACTCAGCACTTGTGAGGCCGCATCTCAAGTACTGGGTTCAGTTTTGGGCCCCTCACTACAGGAAAGACATTGAGGCCCTGGAACGCGTTCAGAGGAGGGCTACTAAGCTGGTGAGGGGTCTGGAACACAGGAGCGGCTGAGGGAGCTGGGATTGTTCAGCCTGGAGAAGAGGAGGCTCAGGGGAGACCTTATAGCTCTCTATAACTTCCTGAAGGGAGGTTGTGGTGAGCTGGGGGTCGGCCTCTTCTCCCGTGTAGACAGTGACAGAACTAGAGGGAATGGGGTCAAGCTGCGCCAGGGGAGATTCAGGCTGGACATTAGGAAGCACTACTTCTCAGAAAGGGTAGTCAGGCACTGGAATGCACTGCCCAGGGAGGTGGTGGAGTCACCAACCCTGGGGGTGTTCAAGGAAAGACTGGATGTTGTATTGAGGGACATGGTTTAGTGGGAGCTGGTAGTAATAGGTGAATGGTTGGACTGGATGATCTTTTAGGTCTTTTCCAACGTTGATAATTCTGTGATTCTGTGATTCCGTGATTCCCAACAAGATGGAGCTGAGAGGAGTGGGCCAGGTGCTGCTGCCATGCCACGAGCTGAGCTGTGTCATTCTTCTGTGGTCTAGGGCAAACAGAAATACCACCAAGGCTGGTGATGGATGATGACTCATGTCCCTGCGATGCCACGTTAAACTTCCTAAACACAGCCAGCCTCCATGGGGTTTGGGGTTTTTTTTTGATGTTGTTGGGTTTTTTGGTTGGTTTTTAGTATTTTCTTGTATTTTAAAGCAGATGCTGAAGTTTGCAGCTTGCCAAGCTGGAAACCTTGGGAGGACTTGCAAAAGCCCCAGAAAGGGAAGAGGCTGGCAAGCTCCCAGGAAGGGACTTGCATGCTCAGCAGAGCCGTGGCTGTGTTAGGAGAGCACTGCTGGGAAAGCTGACATGGAAGCAAGGTTAAACTCAGCTGGTAGCCAGAAGGGCACTGACACACACATGCATTAAAGCCAGTCCTATTTACTGGGACAAACCCAGTTTCTGAAGCCATGCACTAGCTCCTGAAAGGTCTCCTGGACTTGTGTTGTGATGAACAGAGGGAGGGAAGAGAGGAGAACCACAAGGCAGCTGCTTGCAGCAGCGATATGATGCGTGGAGATGCAAACTCCCAGTAGTTGGAGTCGCTGTCCCCCATCCAGATCCTCTGGGGCATCCTCAGAGCCACAGGGAGCTATGTGAAAGCTGGAGCTGCAGGAGAGGAGCTGGTGGGGTGGATTTTGGGGTGGGCAGCCCCAGTCATGCCTGAGCGTGGGTTACAGTTTGGAATAACTGCTCAGGGCGATGTGCATCTTCACAGTGCACAGCGTGTGTCTTGTTGAGCATGTAAATGAGGATTTTATCCAGAGTCATAGAATGATTCTCACTGGAAGGGACCTCAAAGGTCAAATCTCAACCCCTCTGCCATGAGCAGGGACACATCTCACCAGACCAGGCTGCTCAGGGCCCATCCAACCCGGCCTTGAACACCCCCAGGGAGGGGGCATCCACCACTTCCCTGGGGAATCTGTGCCAGGGCCCCACCACCCTCAGGGTGAAGAATTTCTTCCTAATATCCAACCTAAATCTATCCCCTGCCAATTTAAAACCACTTCTCCTTGTCCTATCACTCCAGGCCCTGCTAAAAAGTCCCTCTCCAGCTTTCCTGTAGGCCTCCATCTTATTCAAAGATAATTACTGCATCCAGCACAAGAGAGACCCAACAGGGGGTCCAGAGCAGGCCATGGAGATGGTCTGAGGGCTGGAGCACCTCTGTAAGAGTTGGCTTGGTCCAGCCTGGAGAAGCAAAGGCTGCTTTGTGGGAGAGCTCTGAGCCCCTTTCCATCCCTCAAGGGGGTCCAGGAGAGCTAGAGAGGGGCTGGTGCCAAGGAGAGGGAGGGCCAGGCCCAGGGGAACTGCCTCCAGCTGCAGCTGGAGAAGGCCTGAGAGGCAGAAATCCTTCCTGTGGAAGGGGGAAGGCCCTGGCACAGGGTGCTCAGAGAACCTGGGGCTGCCCCTGGGTCCCTGGCAGGGTTCAAGGCCGAGTTGGATGGGGCTTTGGGCACCCAGGGCGGGGTGGGGGTGGTGTCCCTGCCCATGGCAGGGGTGCTTGGGGGGGACTGTGAGGTCCTTCCCACCCAAACTAATCAGGGGTTCAGTGATCTGAAGCACATGCTTCCCTTTCATTCTTGCTTTCAGCAGATGACTTGTTTCCTCCCCATTCCCCTCCGCAGCTCTTCCAGAAACCGTCTCTCTGGGAGTGGGAGCTGGAGCTTCCTGACAGGACAAGCCACTGGAGTCACAGAATCACCGAATCACCAGGTTGGAAAAGGCCTTTAAGATCATCAAGTCCAACTGTTCCTGTCCTGTGCTTACACTAATATGGTACCATTTATTTTCTAGCTTATATAGCAGGATTACTTATGTCAAGAGAGCAGACAGAGCATAACTGGCTAGTGCCTGCTGGCACAAAAAGCAGTACAAAGTCAAAATCACAGGTTGGAAAAGACCTTTAAGATCATCAAGTCCAACCATTCCCATCCTAAGTTAAACCAGATCCCTAAGAACCTCATCTACCCTTTTTAAAACACACCCAGGAGTCAGAGCAGAAGTGGACAAGCCATGTGTATGTAACCAGGAGAAGTCGAACTCCACTTAATGTGCACAACAACATGTGTGTGTGTGGAATTAAAAAGCCTTCATGCAGCAACTCAGCCTTCCAGAAATGAGAATATCTCCAGCTTACACTACTGCTTGAGCTTGTCCTGCCAGGGATTATTCTTCTTCTTCACCTAGAGAAGTTCCAAGCCCTACACAGAGCCCGGGTTGTCCCACAGCACGCAGTTGGGACTGACCTCACAGCCTGGATAAACTGACAAACAGGAGGCTGGGAAATACAGCCAGGGGGTGGACTCACTAAGGAAAGGTTGCTGGCTGAATAAAGGAAGTTCAGAAGAGCATCTGGAGAAGGGGAAGCACAGCGGTTGGACTGATTTTGGGGTTTGTTTCTTAAAGAAACCAAAGTGCTGATTCCCTCCTGCCTTTCTCAGGCTCCCTTCAAAACCCATGAATGAAAAATATCACTGGTGTTCATCAGGGCAGGGACAGTCTGGGACAAGCCAGGGGCTGGGGATGGTCAAGCAGCCCAGGAGATGGGTTGTTCTGCAGAAGGAGCTGGGCCCACCAGTGGGACTGGACTTGCTCTGGGGTTTTTACTTCTCTACTCAACAGCAGGGCATTGCTCCATGTCCTGGGTTGGCATTTGGGACCTGAGAGGATGGGAGCATTTCAGAATGCGTTAGGGTGGGACAGGACATAACGGGCATCGACCTGTTCTCAGGGGTCTCAGCGGTCAGAGTGGGAACAGCGGTCACCTCTCCTTCAGCAGGGCTTGGATTTGGTGTGGCATCGACCCAGAGGGATGCCTGCCCGACTCACTAAGGAGAACACGCCTCAAAGTCGGCCAGAAGGACCTTATGGAGTTGGGAAAGGCTGGGGTGGGGGGCATCCCTGACCTCTATTGTACTGAGGGCACCGCCACCAACCCTCTCCCAGCGTGGCAGCTCCCTTGTAGTTCAGGTTGTCCCACGCAGAGCTCGGGGCTCTCTCTGCTAAAGCCACCAATGAAATCCTTGAGTCCAGGTTTTAGTGTTTCCATGTGCTGCCCAGCGTCTTCAGCTGGGCTGTTTGGAGAATTTTGATCCCGTGGATCCCTTGGTATGCCTGGAATGTTTGCTTTTCCTACTGTGTGCGTGTGTTTGAGGCACTCCTGTAAAAACAAGAGCTTCCTGCCTGCCTTGTAAATCTTTCCTTGATTGGCAGAGTCGCCTTCGGTGATTAATCAAGGGCTGAGCCAAAGCTGACACCCTCTGGGAGCTTGGTCCTTCCAAATGCCTGGTGAGAGATGGGAGAGGAGGAGGAGGGGGGGGAAACCAAGAGAGCTGGCTGCTCTCCAGAGCCCGCCGAGGAGACACGTGTGGTGACACCAGCTTTCGGTAAGAGCCTGGGAGAGGAAGAAATAAACGGAAATTCCAGTGAGCTAAGGAAATGCTCTGGAGGGACGAGGCTTGGGAGGCATTTTCTATTGTATCATCAAGCACACAGCTCTGCTCAAAGGTCTTTGCTCGGTGGGCAACCTAACCTTCCCACCCTGGGCCAGGATGGGGAAGAGGGAGGTTTACCCTATGCATGGGTGAAGGTTGCCCTAGGAGGAGTTGCAAAAGGGGGATGCTGCTGAGAAGATCAGGACCGCCTCGTTGGTGCCCTTGGGCTTCATCTCCATGTCTCTATTGGAGGACTCTTGGGCTTCATCTCCGTGTCTCTATTGGAGGTGTCACAGGCTCTGCCTGTGTAGGGTAGGAGTTAGGTGTGAAGAACACCTCCAGAACAACAAACCCAGCTCCAGCAGCCCTGCCCAAACGGGCTCTGATTTTCCCCAGCCAATGCAACTCTTTCAACACCTTTGCCTGCTGCCACTGTCCTTGCCCAGAGCTGGCTGTGGGATTCCTGACCTGATGCCACGCTGCACATGGGATGGAGTCCTGGGCAGAGTCCTCCAGCATCTCCCTGCTCTTGGATGAGCTTATCCCTGGCTCTGTCTTGCTGGATAATAACTAGGGCCTAGTTATGGGTCCTCATGGAGCCCATCTCTCTGCTGACAGGCAAGACAGAGGGAGTACAGCCTGCAGGGTCTAACGACCATCGCCATGAGCAGCAGGAGAAGCTCAGCAACTTGTGACCAAGGGGGTCAAGGGATGTTTCACAGCTGCTTTGTGTCCACACACAGTTTTCCTGGAGCTGTGCCTGAGTAATGAGCCCTCTAGTAACCCAGCCGTGTATTAGAGGTGACCAACCTGGTGACACCTTCACTGTCACCATGCTAGGGGACATTCAATGCTGTGAAGGTGCTACCTTCATGTCTTGCATGCTTTGGTTGTGTTTTCTCCATGGCACAGGCGTTGGGACGTTGCTGGCACAGAACTAGCCTGTCTCAAGCTGTGTGACCTTTCCTGGCTGTGGGAAGTTCTGGAGACCGTGTCCTCCAGACCTCTGCCTCCTCCCCAGGTGGTCATTTCTTACCAAGGCTTTTCCTGCTGGATATCAGCACCCACAGCCTTCTCCTGGACAAACTGTCAGGACACAGGTGGAATGGGTGGTCTGTGAGGTGGGTAGGGAATTATCTCAGGGAATGTGCTTAGAGGACAGTGGTTGGTGGGTTTTAACTCTGCCTGGGAGGCTGTCAAAGTGGGGTCCTCCAGGGATTGATACTGAGCCCTGTGCACCACACCATCTTCATAAATGTTCTAGATGGTGGGGCTGAAGCCACCCTCACCAGACCTGCTGGCAGCACCAAACTGGGCGGTGAGGACACGTCAGAAGAGACATCCATCTTATGGAGGGACCTGGACAGGGTGGAAGAGTGGGGCTAGCAGGAGCTGGATGAAATTCAGTGAAGGCTAGTGCAAGGCCCAGTGCAAGGCCCTGTGCCCGGGACACTGTTCCCTGAGAGCCTGGTACAAGGCTGGGACCCAGGAGCAGCCTTGTTGAGAGGGACCTGGGAGCCCAGTGAGCAACGGGCTGAGCAGGAGTCAGCTGGCAGCTGCTGCAGCAATGGAACAGGCTGGAGAACCTGCATGGGGCCTTTGCTGCCTGGGGAGGAGAAGGCCTGGGGGGGACCTCATATTCCAGGCCTTCAAGGGTGGCTAGAACAAGGACAGAGGCTCACGGAGAAGACAAGGGGTGATGGGTACAAGTTACATCAGGAGAGGTTTCATCAAAGCTTAAGGGGTATTTTTATAGTGGGAACAACCCTTGGCTGGAACAGCCTCCCCAGGGGTACGTTGGACTCCCCACTGCTGGAGGTTTTCAAGATGCAGTTGGACAGGGTGCTCAAGCATCTCATCTTGGCTCCCTTTTTCCCATGAAAGGCCAGACCAGGTGATCTTCCCAGGCCCCTTCCAACCTGGCTGTTCTGTGGTCCCATGATCCCAATCCCCTCCCCTCCCTCCTTTACCCCCTTCATGTGCAGTTTCTGCTATCAGAGCATGGCTGATGGACGTGCCTTTTGGAGAGCTCCATGTCTCTATGGGTGCAGTGGGGCAACGATTTCTGCCTTCACCCAGGGGCACCGACACTCTCCCACCCCAGCCACATTACCCACATCTCCCAAGCAAGCCACAAATAGCTCCAAAGATTTCCAGGGCAGATCCAGAGACTCTCCTAAGTCTTCTTGGGTCCAAAGCTTGGAGATGCTGAAGGCATCATGACAGTTGTCAGCTTCGGGTGGCAGGGATGCTGCAAAGCCCACTGTGGTCTGGTGGAAGGACTCCCTCCTGTTTGTTTGAGGGAGATGCTTGGCCTGGTCTCTTCTCTTTCCCTCCAGGGATGCCTGCAGGCAGGCTGCCTCTCCCTAGGGAAAGGCTACCATCCTGGAGGACCTTGAGGTGACAGAAATGCTGCTGACCTGCCCCTTCCCATCTCCCAGGGGGTTTGGCATGCTGTGTGCCAAGAACTGATCTCTGGGGCATCCTCTAACTTCTCTGCCCTGCTCTGCACCTTGTCCCCATGCCTCTCCCTTGGCACTTTGTTCTGTCAAGAAGTGCTGGGACCCATCTCCTCTTTTGACACTAGCTGAGCAGACTCTGAAGAAATGGAGACATCACTGGAGCTTTGAAGAGCCTGGCCTTTTTCCTGGTGTACTGATCAGGCATAATGCCTTCTATGGTTTTTAGATGGGGAGGAAAAGGGAGATTCATCCATCCATCCATCCATCCATCCATCCATCCATCCATCCACCCACTCATCTATCTATCCACCCATCTATCTATCCATCCATCCATCCATCCATCCATCCACCCATCCACCCATCCACCCACCCATCTATCCATCATTCATCCATCCATCCATCAGTCTATCCATCCATCCACCCACCCATCATCCCACCATCCATCCATCCATCCATCCATCCATCCATCCATCCATCTTCCCACCATCCATCCATCCATCCATCCATCCATCCATCCATCATCCCACCATCCATCCATCCATCCATCCATCCATCCATCCACCCATCCATCCATCCTTTATGACTTCTCAGGTGGCTAAAACCCTGCTGTAGAGGAAGAGACCGTCCTGGCTGCCCTGAGAAGAAGGCCTGCCAGAGTGTGAGTGTGGTGAGGGCTCAGGGGAGCACCATGTCTTCCTGCTCTCTGCAGCTGTTGGCCCATACTGGGGCAAAAGCATCCAAGCCAGTGGTTTGGTGGGTGCTGTCTGCTCTAGTCCTGGTGCTGAGCTGCTGTGTGACATCTCTCACTCTGCAGACGGAGGGATGAGACAGAAGATGGGGCTGTGGGTTCAGCTCTGAGATCCCCCACAGCTGGTCCCCACCCTGTACCCAGAGGTGTGGGTGCCCCAGGACACGCTCCTTGCATCGGGCACCGATTCACCTGGAGGGGAGTTCCAAAGGGTGCCTGGCTTTTCTGCTCCCACCAGAGAGATGGGGAAACCAAGTCCTCCCTCCAGATCCCTATCATCTCCTGCAACTGCCAAGCAAAGGGCAGGTGGTGGCAGGAGGCCATGGTCCTTGGCTTCAGACACACTCCCTCCTCTCCGGCTGGAGCCACAGGATGAGCTGCCAGGGAAAGTGCCACACTCAACGCCCCACTCCATGGCAATCCTGTCCATCAGGACAGGACCACCAGGAGCTCGGGCCCACCTTGGCCTCCCCAGAGGCCAAACACAGTGTGGTACCCAAAAATGAAGGTCTGCTGCCCTTCATAATCCATTATCTGCTCCGTGAGTAATGCCGTGAGGTGGGAGCACCTGTGGGTAACGCTGCAGGGCGTGGGGTAGGCCTTGGGATCCTGGACATCACCTGTTGCACTTGGGGTCTTCACGGTGATGAAGAACAGCCCCTTCCTGATGCTCCCCTTCCCACTTCTTACTTCATTTCCCTGTCCTTGCCGTCTGATGCCTTGCTCCCTAAAGCATCATCATTAGGCACAGGAGTGAACGGCCCTTTTCTCCCCTCAGCATGACTTGGCCAGGGCGGATGGGATATGGGGGATGGATGGGATATGTGGGATGGATGGGATGTGTGGGATGGATGGGATATGTGGGATGGATGGGATATGTGGGATGGATGGGATGTGTGGGATGGATGGGATATGTGGGATGGATGGGATATGTGGGATGGATGGGATGTGTGGGATGGATGGGGTATGTGGGATGGATGGGATATGTGGGATGGATGGGATGTGTGGGATGGATGGGGTATGTGGGATGGATGGGATATGTGGGATGGATGGGATGTGTGGGATGGATGGGGTATGTGGGATGGATGGGATATGTGGGATGGATGGGATGTGTGGGATGGATGGGATATGTGGGATGGATGGGATGTGTGGGATGGATGGGGTATGTGGGATGGATGGGATATGTGGGATGGATGGGATGTGTGGGATGGATGGGATATGTGGGATGGATGGGAT
This sequence comes from Rallus limicola, assembly GCA_022605955.1. Taxonomy (NCBI): domain Eukaryota; kingdom Metazoa; phylum Chordata; class Aves; order Gruiformes; family Rallidae; genus Rallus; species Rallus limicola. The sequence goes on from JAKCOZ010000012.1 coordinate 714,603, forward strand.
ATGTGGGATGGATGGGATGTGTGGGATGGATGGGATATGTGGGATGGATGGGATATGTGGGATGGATGGGATGTGTGGGATGGATGGGGTATGGGGGATGGATGGGATGTGGGGGATGGATGGGGTATGGAGGATGGATGGGATGTGGGGGATGGATGGGATATGCAGGGTGGATGGGATATGTGGGATGGATGGGATATGGAGGATGGATGGGATATGGGGGATGGATGGGGTATGTGGGATGCATGGGATATGGGGGATGGATGGGATATGGGGGATGTATGAGATATGGGGGATGGATGGGATATGTGGGATGGATGGGATATGGAGGATGGATGGGATATGGGGGATGGATGGGATGTGGGGGATGGATGGGATATGGGGGATGGATGGGATATGGGGGATGTATGAGATATGGGGGATGTATGAGATATGGGGGATGGATGGGATATGGGGGATGGATGGGATATGGGGGATGAACAGATCCCACTTCTGTGGTGAGAACACAGTACTGAGATGATTTTGCCCTGGCTGCAGGTTGCCCTCACAGCTGGCAAGATGTGAAGCTTCCTTTGGGATCCAGATGTGTGTGCCTATTTCCATCATGAAAGAGCGACGGGGAGTGGGGCGGCCAGTGCCCCCCAGCCCCTCCAGCTGCACCTCCCCTCCTTTTGCAGGGGTGGCTCCAAATGATTGCGCCAAACCCCCTCTTGGAGGGGAATGCTGCCTGCACCCATGGCACTTTCCCAGTGTCACCCCCACACTCACACCCAGCACCGGGGCACAGGACAGAGCTGACCCCTGTGCTGGTGACACTGAATCCATGGGGTGGTGGGAGGGGAGGGGTGCCTCTGCCCTCCCTCCCTCCCTCCCATGGCCGGATATCACACCCAGCTCTCTGCATTTCTCAAGGAAGAGTGAAAATGCCTCAAACATGAGAAGGCAGCTGAAGGACACGAAGGGCTTTGCTATGGAAATGCCAAGCGGTGTCCCCTGGGGCTCGGTGACATCCCACCAGGACCGGTGAGCAGGGCAGTGCAGGACCTTTGTTTTCACTGACATCTCCTTGGCGGATGCTGGTGACCACAACCAATGTCCCACGGCGCCGGCAGGTCAGGAACAACGAGCCCCTTTCAGGAAACGGGGAAATAAAGGAGAGCAGGGATGGACAATTTAACATCCAGGAATGGAAATGACTCAGGGGGTTGAAAATGCAGGGGAGAGGAGGAGCGGGAGGGTGGCCACATGGCTTTGTCACAAGCTTGTGCATTGTCCAACGCGTTTCCGAAGCTCCATCCCTCATGTCGCGGCACTGTGTGGTGGGCTGGAGCCTGGCCAGTGCTGAGGGCCTGGGGCACAGAGGCATACAGCCCCCCTGCCCCCAAAAAGGGACCTTCTCAACTTACCTGTGGCATCACCTCCCTGGGGACCTGGTCAGTAGAAAACTGTGGCACCAAGTGCCCTTGCTGGAGAGCGGGGATGTTCCCAGGATTACCCAGGCAGATGATTTTGGGAAGTCCTACCCTGCTCCAGGAGAAGAGAGCACCCAGTATGAGGAGCAGGAGCACCCCAACCATGTGTGACCCTCACACAGGACCAGACCCAGCACCCCCTCAAAACAAGGGGGACTCAGTGCTCCGTCTCCGGGCCACACATCCAAGGTATGGCAGTGACTTGCTCTTTCCAGGAGCGGTGGGGTGGGTAGGAGCAGCCCCGGGGGGAGGGGGGGTTGCAGACCACATTCCCCACCCATGCCCTCCCCAGTCATGTCGAGGGGTGTCCCCTGAGTCACGGCAAGGGGGGTTTGCATCCCGGTACCCTCAGAGGACAACACTCCCTGCTGTACACCCCACAGAGATCCTGACACCAAGAAACAGCACAGGAAAGGCCCTTGTGTGACTCCCAGGACCCCATCTCTCCTTCCTACCAGGAGTGAGCTCGGTCAGCGGCTTTGAGTAGGGAGCTCGGGAGAGGAGCCGGTACCCGGAGGGCAGTTTGGGGATGCTCCCACCACCGTATAACCATCACCCAGGAGCTGCGTGGAGCCCAGCTGAAAGCCAGCTTGCCAAACCTCCTCTCCATTGCAGGCACCTTCAGCTGGCCGCAACACCCTGGTTTGGTGGGCTGGGCACCACCGAGGCATTTTGGGAGCTGTGAAGACAGCCGGGGTGATCTCATCCCACGAGTATTTCCTTGGCTCCCTCGCCTGGCTCCAACGCCTCGCCTCCCCGATAAGGCTGGGCGGTGAGGTCAGTGGGAGGGTGTTGCATTGTGGAGCTGTGCGTCACCCCAGGGAGCCCGAGACACACCGACACCGGCACCTGCGCTCGCCTGCCGCTGCCTTGGATCCAGCCAGAGCCACAAGTCCCTGTCCCATGGCATGTCCCCAGCTGGGTTTTGCTCCCAAAGGGGCAGGGCAGCCGTGCGAGCAGACCCCCATTGTGTCCCCACCGCTGCCTGCTGCCCACTGGTCTGGCCCAGTGTGGGGCTGCCGGCTGCTGTCCCACCTTCTCCAGAAGGAATTAAAAGATTAGAGGGTTTTCTGACATCCACTGTGCGAAAGAAAACGAGGAACCTCTTCAGATCACTTTCCAAAGAGGTGTTATCAGCCCAGGAGGGGTTTCCTGCTGCCAAAAATAGAGTGGTGTTAAGACAGGGAGGGAAGCGGGATGACGCAGGCGTAGATAAGGCCTGTGGTGGATGAGCCCAGAGAGGCAGCCTGGCTGCCAGGGGAGCTACGCTGGGTGCTGGGTGCCTTGGGGCTCAGGATGCGTTGCCCTATTCCCTTTGAGAAAGGGCAGAGTCACTGCTGTGTGCCCCCTGGAGCTGCTGCCGCTGAGCTTGATATCTCAAGAGTGGTGCTCACTCCATCTATCCATCCACCCATGCATCCTTCATCCATCCATTCATCCTTCATCCATCCATGCATCCTCCATCCATCCATCCATCCATCCATCCATCCATCCATCCATCCATCCGACGCTGGGCCGGGGCTGGCACTTCCAGATTCAACTTGTGCCTGGGGACATGGGGCCAAGAGCTGTGCCCTTCTCTCCCTCCCCTCTGTGAAGGCAGCAGTAGGACCACCTGGGAAGGCACCATCCCTCGCTGGGGTTTTGGGGTGCCCCCTACATCTGCAGGGCAGGTGTCAATTCCCACCTCTGAAACCCCAGCCAGGTGCACTTGACTTGTCACCATAAAACTTGTTTCCTGAGCCCTGTCCCTGTTCGGTGAGCTCTGGGTGCTGAGCACGGCTCTGGACCTGCCAGGGGGGATGCTGTCAGGCTCCAGTACACCTGATGCCCACACTGGAGCCACATCCTTTGCCTCTGCACCTGAATGCAGCTCTCTTCTTCCTCCAAGCATCGGCTCCTTCTCCCCAGCCACCTCCTCTGTGTGCTCCCCTGCCTTTGTGTCTCCCACCTGCTCCATGTTGGGCGTTTAGTTTTCCCCCTCCCAATCTTTGGGAAGAAAACCATGCTCCCCCCACCTCACCCCGCTATCGCATCCTGTGGCTTTCAGGGTAACCCAGGGGTGACACCGGGGCTGGGCTGGGCTGGATTTCACAGCAGCAAAACAAGGAGACAAGGCTGGAGGCCACCACATGCCCCCCACCTCCAGCTCCTCGCCCCTCGGAAGAAGCCGAGCTCCTTCTCTGAAGAATGGGAGCTCAATGTCCCGTAGCTAATTAGCAATTTTCCCCTGCACCTGCCTCCCCATTGCCGCTCAGGCCATCTGCCGTCGCAGGGCCCTGCAGGCAGCCATGGCTTCAGGCCCTGCTTTGGGCGCTCCAGGCCCAGACGGGGCGTGCGTTCCTTAGCTTTGGGATTGGGGCTCTGGGCAGCCCCCCACAGCTGAGCTGGGGGACTTTGGTGTTGAGGAACTTGGTTCCTGATAGATCCCTCTGTCTTCTTGTGTCCTGCACTGTGGCAGGTGGCCAAGGCCCACCGCGGGCCTGTGGCCACGCTGCAAAACAGTGTCTTGCCTCCGAAGGGGAAACTGAGGCCAGGAAAGAGGCAGGGGCTCACCCAGGGGTGCCAAGCCCGGTGCCCAACAGACAAGGGGTTGCAGGGCCGGCTGTGGCCACTACAAGCTGACATCCCTCAGCCGCAGGGATGCGGAGCGTGAGGGAGGAGGGGGGGGGGGGTGGTGGTGAGGGCAGAGCAGATGGGGCCGGCAGGTTTTTGTGGGGCCGCGTTGGTTGTGCAGACAATGGCACGTCTCTCTGAGCCGTGATTAAACAGGAAGATTTATGCTGCTGGACAGCTGGCGGGCAGAGCTCACCGACCCCCCCCCCCCCCCATCCCCAGCCCCAGCCTGGCCCGGCCCGGCAGCTGCCAGCTCCCCACATGCATTCGGCGTGCACCGACCCCCAGCCTGGTCCTGCACCTGCACCCCAAGGCCCCCTCAGAGTGATGGTGGCGGTGACACACGCGTGTGGCCCCTCCTGTGCCCCGACCCCCCCCCCCCCCCCGCCACCCCCCAAGATGCCCCCCTCGGCTGGCATCCCTTTCACGCTGCCTGTGCTGGCCCCTGGGTCTGCCAGGGGCATCCCCGGGGCTGGAGGTGCCCGTGGGCACCCGGAAAGACCCCGGGGGGGTGGCACGCTGCCCGCGCTCGCCCATGGGTCTGCGAGGGGCATCCCCGGGGCTCAGAGTGCCCGTGGGCACCGGGAAAGCCCTCGGGGTGGGGGGTGGGGTTGGGGGGCGGGTGTTGGGGTGATTTTGAGGAGGGTGGCCGCGGGGATTGGGGATGCACATCCCGCTCTCTCCCTTCCCCCGGGGGTCCGAAGCCGCCCCCCCCACCCCCCCACTCGGGGCAGCGGCCCCACGACCCCCGTCCCCGCGCTCCCCCTGCCGGTAGCGGTCCCGCCGGGCCGGGGAGGGCCGGGGAGGGGCAGAGCGGGCGGGCCCGGCCCCTGCATTCCGGGCATAGCAGCGCCCGGGCCGGCCCCCGCTGCCGGCGGGACGCCCAGTACAGCCGCCGAGCTCCCCGGGCAGCACCGCCGCCGCCCCGCTCCGCCATGCCCCGGTAAGTGCCGCGCCGCCCCGGAACGGGAGCGGGAACGGGGGCTCCTGCCGGCACCGGGACCCCCGAGGGGGGACGGTTCGGCTCGCCCTGGTTGCGGGGGCGGCGGCGGGGGGGGGGGGGGGGAGTGTGTGTGTGTGTGGGGGGAAGGGAAGGGAAGGAAGGGAAGGAAAGGGGGGTTCGGGTCCTGCTTCACGCCCCGGTAGCTCCGTGCTCGGTCCCCGGGGCCGTCTCCAGTCAGCGCCGGTCGCCGGGGGATGTCCCGAGGCCGTGGGGAGCCAGTCCCGGCCCCCAAAGCGGCCGCAGTCCCGGCGCTCGGAGCCAGCCCAGGCCATGGGTGTGATGAGAGCGGCCGTACTCAAGCAGCACAGCGAGGAGGCGGCTCCCGGAGCCAGGGACCGGCCAGCGTGCCCCGGGGAGGACCGTGGAAACCGCCCCCCCCCCCCCCCCCCCGTGTCTGTCGGGGTCCGCGCTGCCTCCCGCCCGGGCTGGCTCCCGATTATAGCCCCTTTTCCCCCGGTACAGGTGCCTCAACGTGGCCAGTTGCTGCTGAGGTCCCCGGGGACGGCCCTTCTCGGGTGGGAACGTGGCTTCGCCGACGGCGCGGGCGGAGATGAGGACGGCGGAGGACTCCAACGGGACGGTCCTGCACCGCCTGATCCAGGAGCAGCTGCGCTACGGGAACCTCACGGAGAACCGCACTCTGCTGGCCATCCAGCAGCAGGCCCTGCGCGGCGGCGGCGGCAGCCCCCGCTCCTCCCTGGAGAGCCTCAGCCCGGAGGAGAGCCAAATGGTGCAGCAATCCACGCGGCAGGAGCCCCAGGGCCAGGAGCATCACTCCGACCACCTCTACTTGGAGAACAGCGTCTATCGGCTCTGCCAGCCCCAGCACAAGGGCGAGGAGCTCCCCACCTACGAGGAGGCCAAGGCCCATTCCCAGTACTATGCCTCGCAGAGGGGTGGGCAGCAGCAAGCCGGAGGAGCCAGCGCAGGAATTTGGGGGGATAATGGTCCCCATGGGGCCGAGAGCAGCGGCCGGCGCCCTGACGAGGGGCTGAAGGACCTGAAGCACGGCCACGTGCGGTCGCTGAGCGAGCGGCTGATGCGGATGTCGCTGGAGAGGAACGGGGCCAAGGTGCAGAGCCCCATCAGCACCTCCCACAGCTACCCTCAGCTCTCCCGCCACCACCAGCTCACTGCCTTGCGAGGGCAGCACCCCGAGGGGCCAGAGCCGCGGGGACCTCCCCCGGAGTATCCCTACGTCATCCCGTCCCAGGACACGTACCTGGCTGAACCCCGACCCTGCTCCCGGGAAGGTCCTGGATTTCAGCATCCCGAGATGAGGTAACCTGCGGTCTGTGGGTACTGCTTTTGGGGTACCCACCTGGTGCCTCCCACTCACGGCGCCCCAGGAGCGGCCTAGGTGGACGCTCAGAAGATGTGGGATGTGGCAAGGAGCATTGTAGATGTTGACAGCCCCTTTGTCGGGGTGTGCAGGGACCCCTGTGGTCCTCTCTCTTCCCTACTTTTTCCCAGTTGTGGTTTATTTTCCCCAACTGGTGATGAAAATCCCAGGGCCTCGACAGCCCCTGCCCCCCTCCCAATGTGCTGGGAGGAATTCGGGGTTAATTTAGGAGCTGGAACTGGCTCAGGAAACAGCTAAATGTGGAACAGGCGTGGGGCAGGGTGGAAGGCAAACGTGCTCCCTGCGCTGGGGAAGCCAACCCTGGCTTGTTCCTGGTAACACTGGATCACAGCTGGGCTGGGGCCAGGGCCAGTGTGGGGCAGTTAGCAGAGGCGAGGAGCAGCACCGGGCAGCTTGATGCCTCCAGCAAAGCCCCAGCATATCTCCAAGAGGGCCACAGAGAGGTCTGGGGAACCTGGAGGTCCGGCCATTTAGGGAAGGCTGGAAATGGCTTCTTCCAGTGTGGAAAACACTGGGAAGATGGGAATTGCCACCTCGCTGGGAGGACGTGCGCCGCTCCCAGCTGCGCTGAGCTTTCAGGGCAGAGAACGATAGCATCTCCAGCAGGAAAACCTTCTCCTTCCAGGGAACAAAGAGGGGAAGGGGAGCCACGAGGAAGATGTATTTATTCTTCCTCGCTCCTATATCATCCCGCAGGAATGCGGGCCCTTGGCCGGCAGCCCGCGGTGAGGCAGGGCCGGGCCGTGCATGGCCGCCACGCTCGGCGTGTCCGAGGCGCCCATGGGATGTCGAGGAACTCGGAGCGGCCGCGCGAGGGGCGTCCGGGCTGGCCCTGCTCCTCCATGTGTGTATTAATAGTTTGGTGGTGAGGAGCTGTGCCAGGAGCCCTCGATTCGCTTGGAAAACATGGAAAAGGGGCAGCACTGCCAGCTCCTAGGGCATGTCCTTCGTTGAGCTGTCGTCTGCCTCCGGCAACCCCAGCAAATGGGGTGTGCCTGAGAGTCTGGGACCCATCCTGACCCCCCCACCCCAGCCAGGTCCTGGAGCTGTTAGGCCAAGGCATGTGAGATGGGGCTTACCTCGTGCTTGGGGATGCTTAGGAGGGCTCTGAAGAGCAGGATGGGTGCTTCTCGGAGCCTCCCCTCCTTCTTTGATGCCTTGAAAGCATCGTGTGACGTGGGAGATGTGGGTCAGCATTCCCGCCCTGCCGAGCCCCCCTGAGCATCTCTCTCTCCTCTCCCCACAGGGTGCTGCCCACCCACGTCCCCGCCGCCTTCCTGCCACCCACAGGCACCCTGTGCCCGGGTACCCTGGGTCCCGCTGGCGTGGAGGCCCTGGTGAGCGCCCAGGCGGTCTCTGCTGGCAGCCGCCTGGCGCGGGCCGACGTGGTGCTGCGGGAGAACGAGAGGCTCCAGCGCGAGAGCGAGAAGCTGCGCCGGGAGCTGGAGAGCTGTGCTGAGAAGGCCAGCCGCATCCAGAAGGTGAGCAGCCTTGGGTTTGTGTACCCCCCCCCGCCCCCCAACCCAGCCCCAACCCCTCACCTACCCTGGGGGGGAAGCTTCCACCACCTGCTGTGAAAATTCACCCCCTTTAGTGTTTTAATCCCTCCTCCTCCTCCTCCTCTCTCTGGCGGCTTCTTGCCCTCCAAGCAGCTGCGTTGTGGCAGCCGGGGCAGGGCAGAAGGAGCCCATTCTTCGGTGACCCCCTCCCTCCGGCTGTCCCCCCCATCCCCGCCCGCCACAGACAGCCCTTTGTGCAGCCCCGTACAAGGGGGTGGCTGTTCCCCGCTTGCCTGGCTCCAGCAGAGCCAAAACCTGCTGAGAGACCATCCTGCGAGGAGAAAGGCCCAAAATGAAAATCAGCTTCTCCCCCCCCCCCATAACACACGCTCTGGGGGTCACCTTGGGGGGGGGGGTGTCCCATGGGTGCACTGAGCTGCTCTGGCTTCCCCGTGTTGGGCTGAGCGACCCGGGTGAGCTTTGGCCAACGTCTCCCTGTCCTTTTCCTCATTCCACGAATATCTCACCCTGGCCTGGCCCTTCCTCCACCCCAGCTGGAGAGCGAGATCCAGCGCATCTCAGAGGATTACGAAAACCTTGTCAAGGCGTCTTCCAAGCGGGAAGCCTTGGAGAAAGCCATGAGGAACAAGAGAGATGGCGAGATGCGGCGGCTCCAGGACTTCAACCGCGACCTGAAAGGTGAGGGACCCTCCCCATCCCCACGGATCCTCCAGATCCTTCAGCCTTTTTCCCCTTCTCCGGTGTGTTTCTGCCTGGAGCCAAGCTTCTCACACTCCCTCTGGCCAAAATGGTATATTTTAAGTCTTAACCGGGTTTAATTGCCTTTGGACCAGAGCGGTTGGAATCGGCGAACAAGCAGCTGGCTAGCAAGACCCAGGAAAGCCAGGAGAGCAACCAGAGCAGCGTGGCCAAACTCCTGGCACAGAGTAAGTCCCAGGGGATGCTTGTCCTTGCCAAGCTCCCCACGGCATCTGCGAGCGAGCGGGATGGCGGGGCTCCACGCGTTGCCTTTTGGAGGAGGAGGAGGAGGAGGAGTAGGAGGAGGCAAGCGGCAGCTCTCGCCCTTCCCCGGGGAGGATGGAGCTGCTCTTGGCGCTGGACTCGAGCCATTAATCCTGGCCGGCCGGCGGCGTGACCCGCATTCCCCACATTCCTGCCGCTGCTCTGGCTCTTCCAGCACGGAGCCCGCACTCCCGCCCCACGCCAGCTCTCGGCCTGTCTCCCCCCCCTCCTACGCCTCACAGCTGCGTGCCTCTGGGCTTTTTTGTGTTGGGGGCATGGGGTTTGGGGGTGGGGGGGGAGGGGGCAAACCCAAATCCATGATTCTAGCAGGGCAGCGTGGTGTCTGCATTACATGGGAGGAATCCCATCCCCTTCCCTAAGTTGGCTGGATTCACACTCGGCGGCGAGCCAAAATTAGCCAAATTTTTAGCCTAATTAACCTAATTAGTGTGGCAAACAGGCTTTTGGCCATCGGAATGCCCCCAACCGCCGAACAACTTGTGTGCCGGGGAAGGGATGGCAGCATCCAGCTTTGGAGGAGGGAAGAGGGGACCAGCCCTGGGAAAGTGAACCCTCCTTGCCTGAGACCCCGGGGGGGGGGGTTCTCTTCCAGGCTATGAGCACCAGCAAGAGAGGGAGAAGCTGGAGCGGGAGGTGTCCCTGCTGCGCAGCGCTAACGAGGACCAGCGACGGAGGGCAGAGCTGCTGGAGCAGGCGCTGGGCAGCGCCCAGGCGCGGGCAGCCAAGGCGGAAGCTGAGCTGCGGAAGAAACGAGCCTACGTGGAAAAGGTGGAGCGGCTGCAGGCAGCCCTGGGCCAGCTCCAGGCCGCCTGCGAGAAGCGGGAGCAGCTCGAGCTGCGGCTCCGCACCCGCCTGGAGCAGGAGCTGAAGATGCTGCGGGCTCAGCAGGTGGGGACCTGCGAGAGGGAGGCGGGTGGCGAGGCGGGGTGGGTCACTGCGCCCCCCCCTCCTCCCCCAGCACCTCTTCATCCTCCTCTCTTTTGGGGTTTTTCCTTTTTTCACAGAGGCAGGCGGGCGCCGTGGGTGGGGGGACGCCGGAGCTGAGCGCCCACACGCTCTCCGAGCAGCTGAGGGAGAAGGAGGAGAAGATCCTGGCGCTGGAAGCTGACATGACCAAGTGGGAGCAGAAGTACCTGGAGGAGTGCACCATGCGGCAGTTCGCCATGGACGCTGCGGCCACCGCGGCTGCTCAGCGGGACACCACCCTCATCAGCCACTCTCCACGGCATTCCCCCAACAGCAGCTTCAATGAGGACCTCCTCCTGGCCAGCCACAAGCACCAGGAGATGGAGAACAGGTTGGTCCGTGGTGCCGATGGGCTTGACGCCGTGGTCTGGCTGGGCAGCGCCCGTGTCGTCCTCCCCCTACCTCTGGCTCCTCTCCCAGCTTCTGCCTCTTCTCCTCACCAGGTTGAAAGCCCTTCATGCCCAAATCCTGGAGAAGGATGCTGTCATCAAGGTCCTGCAGCAGCGCTCACGGAGGGACCCCAGCAAAGCCCTCCAGGGCTCCCTGCGGCCAGCCAAATCCGTGCCCTCCATCTTCGCCGCCTCCGCTGCTCCCAGCTGGCCAGGGACTGGCCAGAGTGACCGGCTGGCTGAGGGCAGCTCCCAGGGCAGCACAGGTAACCGGAGCCGCTCTGCCTGCTCCCTGTCTTCACACAGTGGCAGGGACCTGCCCACACTTTCCCTTGTGATTTCGGAAGCGGGGAGATGGGTGAAAGAGGGGAATTCCTCTGGCGACCCCTAACAGCATCTCCTCCAGCAGGCAAAGCCACTGCTGAGGGAGCAGCAGCACCCACCGCCCTTCCCCTGCCCTCCCACTCCAAGCACGGCAGCAAGGACGGCAGCACGCAGACGGACGGGGCAGCCGAGGGCAGCACCCAGGGTGAGGGCATCGAGCACCCAGCTGCTTTGCTGGGTGAGTCCCTGGGGACATCCTGGGAAGGGTTTGGGGGGAGGGGGAAAGGGGATGCTCCAGCATGTGGGCTTGGTGTCCAGGTGATGGGCTTTGCACAAGTGAAGTCTGGTGGGTTTGGAGCCCCACAGTCTCTCGGTGGTCTTTTATTTTTAAGATGTGGAGGTCTTTTTTGGGGAGGCTGGGCCAGCAGTGTGGCTGTGGGGTGGGGACCGTGTCGGCGACCTTCACCTCTCCTCCAGCTCTCTCCTTCCTTCTCTGCAGAGAGCTCGGCCACTGCCAGAGCCCCGGACCTGTCTGACATGGTGGAGATCCTGATTTAAGGCCACCCCAGGGCTGTATGCTGGCCCCTCTGCCTGTGCCTGCCTGGGATGGAGGAACCCATGGGAAGGAGGGACCGAGCCTGGAGCTCAGCGGCATCCCTTTGCTCTCAGCCGAAGACCCCCCAGGTGTGGGAGGGCCACTGCCCCCACTCAGGTCCCCAGCAGCGCAGGGCGCACTGGAGCCCAGGGACCCCGCAGTGGCAGGGGTGGGGCTCACCACCCAACAGAGCCAAGCTTTGCAGGAGCGAACTATTTATCCATTCATCCTCTTCTCCTTCCTGAGGCTGGGGGGGAACGGACCTTCCAGCCATCCCCCCACCCCGCCTGTGGGGCTTGGCCATCCACGCTCTGCCTCCGACTGGAAATATCCCTCTGCGTGCGCCCCAACCCACCGACGGGTCCCTGCGAGCGCAGAGCCAGGAGGGACCCTCCGTGTGTGTGTGTCCTGCATGGCCAGGACTCCCCGGACTCTCCATCACCTCCACCCGTCCTGCCTGCAGGAGTTTACCCTGGGGTGGGCACAGGGTGAGCTTTTTCCCCCTGGGAAGGTGAGAGTTTCCCCCTGGGGGAAGGTGGAAGGAAGAACCGATAACCAATGGAATGCAAGGCGGAGGAGCCAACCCCTCCAGGCCCGAGGGGAAACTCTGGCAGCGACCAGAGGGTGGGCAATGGGGGTGGTGGGGGACAGTGCTGGCTCCAGCCCACCGCTGTGTCCCTAGCTACTGGCAGCTGGCTTCTGCCTGTAGCGTGTCTTGCTCCTCCGAGCTCGGGCGCTTCCCGTCCTCTATGTTTGTGTGTGTATATATATATATACACATATATATATATATTTCCATTCTCTCATCCTTCCTTGTTCAAACACATGCATTTGCTGGCCAACTGCATCTTTTTGTACTCCTTTCTCTCCCAGACACACCAAGGATGCGTTCGGTTCTTGGGCGTTGTTTACAGAACAAACGAACTAACCACGATGAAAGACGAACCACCCCCTCCCCTCCCCTCTCCCCCTTCTCCCCCCACAACTTAATATATTTTATATTAATATTGGTATTTCTTTTTAAGTATTTGTCTTTCGTGCTGTGAACTATATATATATATTTTTTTGGGTGGTTTTTTTTTTGGCCCCCTTCCCCTTTCCCCCTGCCAAAGACGACGAGTTCTCGTTTGTGCGTTTTTAAGTTATCGTTTGAGTATTTAAAAGGTAAAGCTGGCTGCTCCGCCCTATACCGAGGTTGCTGTAGCATTCCACTTGGTATAACACTATTTTAATAATAAAAAAGAAACCCAACCCCAAATCTTCACACAGGATCCTCTTTTTTTTTTTCGTTCCCCCACGCCGTGAGGAGAGATGGAGAGCGAAGCCCTGAGGAGAGATGGAGAGCGAAGCCATCACCAGCCAGCCCTGTGGGGGGTTTTCCCTGATGAGCATCGCTTGGCAGCTCCTGGTTGATTGGTTTTAATTCTGCTGGCCCCCAGGGACAGGGAAGTCTGGTGTGAGAAGTCTCTTCGATGGGCTTCAAGGGCTGGATGTGTAGGATGATGGTGGAAGAAACCAGCTTCCCCCCCCTGCTCCTCCCTGGAATGTGGCTTAAGGCTTGGGTGAGGGTCTCTGGCTCTGCTGGGACTGTGATGCCCAGAGCCAACTCTTCCCACCCAGGAACATGGAAGAAGGGTGGATAACAATCTGAGGCTTCCTGGGACCCCAGGCTGGGGCAAGAGTGGGTGTGAGGGAAGCAGGCTGTGCTCCTCTTTCCACCCCACGACTTGCAGGCAGGGCCATAATTCCGCCCCCAGTCACCAGGGAAGCCTCCTGCACTCCCCAGGAAGGGTGAGGGCCAGTCCTGGGGGATGGCAGGCTGGGAACTTCACCCTGAGCTGCTGCTGGGAATATGTCAAGAGTCCCAGTGTCACCCAGCCAGGGGCTGTACCTGTCCTGCCTCCCAGCTCCAGCAGCCGCCCGGGAAGGCTGGCAGCATTCCTGGCATGCCACAGCTCTCACGCCCCACGCTTTATTTACCCCAATCTGGGTGCAGAGCTGCCTGGGTAGCAGGTTTGCCTGTTTGCAGGCAGCTTTCCAGGCTCAGGGATTCATCCCCTGTCCTGCCCCTTCACCCTGAGGACCCCCACCCATCCTTATGGCTTGGGGAGGCAGAGTGGGGGGAGCACGAGGAGGCAGAGGAGTGGAAAGGGCGGGGGGGGGGGGGGGGGGGGAAAGGGAAAGGAAAACCCCCAAACCCACGTGTGGATGTGGGAATGGGGCCTTGGGGAGAGGATACCCAAGCCTGGCAGGTTGAGGCAGGAGGTCACGGGTCCTCCTGCCACCCACCCACCCACCCTGGGACGCAGTGCTGGGGTTTGTTTGTTTTGGTAGGGTTGCTGTTCAGCCTGAGCACCAACCCCGTGGAGCTCCAGGCCTTGGCACAAGGCAGGCGGCTGTGGGTGTGCGTTATCACCAGCTTTATCGTGCTGTCATCACAGGCATTCCCCTCCGCCCTTTCCATGCTGCCTCACTGGGTTTCACCATCAGCAGTGCTGGGACCCACAGGCCTGTATACTGCGTGGGTCCTGCTCAGGCCAGGGCACGTCCCTGTCGTCGTGGTGTGGCTGAGACGCTCTGTGGGAGCCAAACCTCCTGCTCCTGCTCTGCTCCTCTCTGTCTGTGGTCCCTGTGTCCTTGGTCCCGGGGTCCCAGCATCCCTGGGTGCTTGATCTCTGCATCCCTATGCTCCTCCATCCTCATGTCCCTGCATCCTCAGTCTTTATATCTCTGTATCCCTGTGTCCCTGATCTCTGCATCCCTATGCTCCTCCATCCTTGTATCCCTGCATCCTCAGTCTTTATATCTCTGTATCCCTGTGTCCCTGATCTCTGCATCCCTATGCTCCTCCATCCTCATGTCCCTGCATCCTCAGTCTTTATATCTCTGTATCCCTGTGTCCTTGATCTCTGCATCCCTGTCCCGTGCTCCTGCATCCCTGGGTGCTTGATCTCTGCATCCCTATGCTCCTCCATCCTCATGTCCCTGCATCCTCAGTCTTTATATCTCTGTATCCCTGTGTCCCTGATCTCTGCATCCCTGTCCCGTGCTCCTGCATCCCTGGGTGCTTGATCTCTGCATCCCTATGCTCCTCCATCCTTGTATCCCTGCATCCTCAGTCTTTATATCTCTGTATCCCTGTGTCCCTGATCTCTGCATCCCTGTCCCGTGCTCCTGCATCCCTGGGTGCTTGATATCTACATCCCTATGCTCCTCCATCCTCATGTCCCTGCATCCTCAGTCTTTATATCTCTGTATCCCTGTGTCCCTGATCTCTACATCCCTGTGTCCTTGATCTCTGCATCCCTATGCTCCTCCATCCTCATGTCCCTGCATCCTCAGTCTTTATATCTCTGTATCCCTGTGTCCTTGATCTCTGCATCCCTGTCCCGTGCTCCTGCATCCCTGGGTGCTTGATCTCTGCATCCCTATGCTCCTCCATCTTTGTATCCCTGCATCCTCAGTCTTTATATCTCTATATCCCTGTGTCCCTGATCTCTGCATCCCTGTCCCGTGCTCCTGCATCCCTGGGTGCTTGATATCTACATCCCTATGCTCCTCCATCCCCATGTCCCTGTGTCCTCAGTCCTTATCTCTCTGCATCCCCATGTGCTTGATCTCTGCATCCCTGACCTATCTCTCCATGCTTATGTCCTTGATCTCTGTGTCCCTGCATCCCCAACCCAGCATCCTTGCACCTTTACATCCCTGTGTCCCTCATCTCTGCAACCTCCATGCTCCTGTGTCCTCAAGCCCCGTATCCCTGCGGTCCTGCATCCCTGTGCCCACAGTCCTTGCATCCTCACACCTTTAGAGCTGAACCTATGATGGGGTGGCTGGAGACATCTGCTGAGCCACCAGCTGGGCTGGACATGACACCTTCTGTGGGCTGCACATCCGCAGCCCAGGGGAGAGGGAAAAGAGCCAGCAGCCTCTGGTCCCAATGCCACCCCTGTCACCTCAGTGGCTTTGAGTGAGACACCCTGTCCCGAGGCAGAGGCTCTCCCACGGGGTGAGGGGAGGTGGTTCCCCTGGCCTGGGGGCTATTTGGGAAGGTACTGTCCCCTCCTGTGGTTTCAGCAGGTCAGGACAAGGCTGAAGATTTCAGAAGTGCCCCGTGGCCTCCAGTGAGTCCCATCCACAGCCAGAAGTGCCTCAGTCCCCCAGCACCACACCACAGCCACATCTGGGCAGCTTCAGCTCCTGCTTTTCCCCATTCCTCCTTGGAGTTTGGAGCTGGGCCCTTGGAGTGCTCTTGGGATGTGGCTGGTCCTTTGGTGGCCCCGGTCTCTCCTCATCTGCTCCTCTTCCCATCTCCTCTTCTCTCCTACTTGCCAGGTGCTGGAGATGAAAAGGAGATGGACAGACAAGCTGAAGGGGAGACAGGCAAGCTGAAGGGGGGGACAGACAAGCTGAAGGTAGGGACAGACAAGCTGAAGAGGGGGGACAGACAAGCTCCTCCCAACCCCTGGATGGAAAATAGCCTTTTGAAAAGCTGAAAAAAAACCTCAAAAACCCCCATCAGGATTTGGGAGAAAGGGAATTTCACACCCTTCTGAATAAGCCTGACTCTTGCTGGGAGGGGGCAGTTTGCCAGAGCCCCGGGCCAGCCCCGCAGCTCCTCAGCAAACCAGTCGGCAAACCGGCGGTGCTTTCTCCAGCCTCAAGTCCCGGCTTGCTCCCCGGGGCCGACAGGAATGAAGCTCTCCCTGCCGGGCCTGCCGAACCCTGCCCTTCCCCCTCCTTCCTGCCCTCGCCCCATCACCTTCCTCAGGGGTCCCCACGAGCTCCTCTCCATTCCCCGGGGTGAGCGGGGACCCGTGGGCTGGGGTAGGTGCTGTTATCCAGGGGAGATGAAGGGGGATGGAGGTGGGTCCCTCTAGGATGCTCACACTAGGACTTCCTCCTCCATCCTCCCCAGCTCCAGGTGTCTGTAATCCCACCATCCTCCCCAGCTCCAGGTGTCTGTAATCCCACCATCCTCCCCAGCTCCAGGTGTCTGTAATCCCTCCATCCTCCCCAGCTCCAGGTGTCTGTAATCCCACCATCCTCCCCAGCTCCAGGTGTCTGTAATCCCACCATCCTCCCCAGTTCCAGGTGTCTGTAATCCCTCCATCCTCCCCAGCTCCAGGTGTCTGTAATCCCTCCATCCTCCCCAGCTCTATCTCCCTGTATTTCTCTGTCTTCTCCAGCTCCTTGTAATCCCTCCACGCTGCCCAGCTCCAGCTCTCTGCAATCCCTCCATCCTCCCCAGCTCCAGCTCCCTGTAATCTCTCCATCCTCCCCAGCTCCAGTTTTCTGTAATCCCTCCATGCTGCCCAGCTCCAGCTCCCTGTAATCCCTCCATCCTCCCCAGCTCCCTGTAATCCCTCCATCCTCTCCAGCTCCCTGTATTCCTCCATCCTCCCCAGCTCCAGCTCTCTGCAATCCCTCCATCCTCCCCAGCTCCAGCTCTCTGCAATCAGTCCATCTTCCCCAGCTCCAGCTCCCTGTATCCCTCCATCTTCCCCAGCTCCAGCTCCCTGTATCCCTCCACCCTCCCCAGCTCCAGCTCCCTGTAATCCCTCCATCCTCCCCAGCTCCAGATCTCTGCAATCCCTCCATCCTCCCCAGCTCCCTGCAATCCCTCCATCCTCCCCAGCTCCCTGCAATCCCTCCATCCTCCCCAGCTCCAGCTCCCTGTAATCCCTCCATCCTCCCCAGCTCCCTGCAATCCCTCCATCCTCCCCAGCTCCAGCTCTCTGCAATCCCTCTATCTTCCCCAGCTCCAGCTCCCTGTAATCCCTCCACCCTCCCCAGCTCCAGCTCCCTGTAATCCCTCCATGTTGCCAAACTCCCTGTAATCCCTCCATCCTCCCCAGCTCCCTGTATCCCCCCATCCTCCCCAGCTCCAGCTCCCTGTATCCCCCCATCCTCCCCAGCTCCAGCTCCCTGTAATCCCTCCATCCTTCCTAGCTCCAGCTCCCTGTATCCCTCCATCCTCCCCAGCTCCCTGTATCCCTCCACCCTCCCCAGCTCCAGCTCCCTGTATCCCTCCACCCTCCCCAGCTCCAGCTCCCTGTAATCCCTCCACCCTCCCCAGCTCCAGCTCCCTGTAATCCCTCCATGTTGCCAAACTCCCTGTAATCCCTCCACCCTCCCCAACTCCCTGTAATCCCTCCACGTTTCCCAGCTCCAGCTCCCCGTAGTCCCTCCATCCTCCCCAGCTCCCCGTAATCCCTCCATGCTGCCCAGCTCCAGCTCCCTGGATGCCGGGGTCAGGCCAGGCAGGGTGGCAGGGCTCAGGAAGGCTTTGCTGGGCTATGCAGAAGCGGTTGGGCTGCGGTGTGAGCAGGGCACATTCCTCATTCCCCTTCCCTGAGCTGCCTGCCTGCCATCTTTGCATGCAAACAGTAAACAGGCTGTTATTATCCCGGATGCTTTGAATAACTGTGGCTATTTTTTCTCTTCCCAGTATTCTAAAAAGGCAAAAAATTCCCTGTGGTTTCTGACTCAACTTTTTTTTTTCCCCCCCCTTTTCCCTTCAGCCTCTTTTCTTTCCTTCCCACCACCTCTGTGACCTTGAAAAACCAGGCAGACAAGTTCCTTGGCTCCTTCTGCTCACACTCTCTGCTCCTGGATTCCTCTCTCCTTGCTTCAGGCAGCCAGCAGTGGGCAAATTTTGGAGCTAAATCTGGTGGTGGTGGTGGTGGGCCAGGAGGCAGTCCCCTGGTGCTTGACCTCTCCTGGGCTGGGTGATGTGTGCCCTGGGGATGATGTGGGGAGCAGCCTGGCTGCCCAGCCCTCACAGGCAACAAATGTTCCCTGGTTTGTCCCACAGATCTCCTGGCAGGACTGGGAATCCTTCCTCACCGTCCCTGCCTCCTCATCCTCTCACTGAGCAGCCCAGTAGACAATCCCCCACCTTTACTCTTCGGTGAGGTCCCTGTAAGCCCTCCTGGGTGCTGGGGCAGGCAGAGGGCTGCTGCAGCCAAAAGCCTCTCTCCAGCCTGGGCTTCAGCACCAGCAGGTCTCCAGGAGCTCAGGACCAGTTGCAAGAGGGACAGGATGGGTTTAGGGGCTCCCCCTTCCTCACCAGCTCCTCCTGCTGCTCCAGGGTTTGCTGGTGTGAGTGGGATGGGGGGTTTGGAGGGGGAGTGGGGCTTCTTTCCCTCCTCTGGGTTCATCACACACATGAAAACCAAGTCTGGGATGTGTCAGCTGCCTGAGCACTGGTGTGGGGGTTACCTCCCTGCACCCCAGGACTGCCACTGCACCGGGAGCCTTGGGCTGGCTGCAGGCAGGGGGACCAGCCCACCCTCAGCTGCATGGGGAGGAGGGGAGGGGAGGAGGGGATGGGAGGAGGGGATGCTCAGCAGGGAAAGGCTCCGGGGTTGTTTCATCTAGGCAACATTTTCAGGATGCTTTGGATGCTCCGGATGCTTTGGCGTCAGGGAGCGATGGTGAGGCAGGATGGATGGTGGTGGGGAAGTGAGGAAGAGGAGGAGGCTGGTGCCTGCTGGGATGCAGAGGATAAAGTAGGATCGGTGCTGTGCCTCTTTCCTGTCAGTGGTTTAACGCTGATGTGGGGTGGTGCAGCTGGGGCTCTTCTCCATGCTGATGCGCTGTGGTGCAGCTGGATCCATGCCCAAGTTCCCAGCTGGAGCTGGTGCTTGGTTTGGGTGGTGACAGTGATGGGTGGGTGGCTGATGGATTCATCTCTGGCGGGGGGGAAAACCTGCACTGGGCTTTCCCAGGAGCTTGGGAAGGCACCAGGGTGGGAGCTGGGGGATGGGTGGGCTCTGGACACCAGTGGAGGAGCACCCCCAGGGAGGTCTTGAGGGGTGTGGGTGAAAGGCTTGGGGACTGACAGCTCCCTGGGGGTAAGGAGAAGGTGCCAGCAAGCAGGACTGGGGGGTGTTTCAACAGCTGGAGAGCACAGGACCCCCCTCCCTGGGAACATGAGAGCAGTGACAAGCCAGAGCAAAGGGCTGTCTGCTTGGCAAAGCTGGGTCATGGCAAACCCCAGCGTGGCTGAGGTCAGCAGGGACCCCCAGAGACCCCAGGTCGCCCTCCCTGCCTGGAGCAAAGTCAGATCAGGAGCCTTGGGACCTGGTGGAGCAGAGCTGCCCTTGTCTGTGGGGAAAGCTAAAGGAAGGAAGGTTTAAATTGGATATTAGGGGGAAGTTTTTTTACAGAGAGAGTGATGAGAGGCTGGAACAGGCTGCCCAGAGAGGGGGTGGGTGCCCCGTCCCTGGGGGTGTTCAAGGCCAGGTTGGCTGGGGCCCTGGGCAACCTTGTGTAGCTGCAGGCCTGGAGGTTGGTGTCCCTGCCTGTGGCAGGGGCTTGGAGCTCTGTGATCCTTGGGGTCCCTCCCAACCCATGCCATTCTGTGATGGAGGACCCCCAGCATCCAGGCAGACCCCACTAGCCCCTCAGAGCAGCACGTGGGGGGCTTGAAGGATGCTGAGCATCACCAGTTGAAGGGCGGGGGGGACACACAAGCTGCCTGGAGGAGCCAGCAGGTGACAAGAACGGAGCACACCATAATGTGAGCTCTGAAACCACAGCACCCCATGGAGCTCACACATCACCATCGCTTCCTGCACCCAACACCCACCCTACTACTCCTGGGTGTAAGTTATTGGTGTATCTCCACATGCCCCAGAAGCAATAAGCACCTGGGGCACCACGTGCAGCGCTGGGCTCAGTGGCTCAGGGGGGCACAAAGAAGAGAAGCCTGAGAAACATTTTGGAGCAAAATATGGGATTTTCCAGCTAAACATTATATCCCCCTCCCCCTTGGATCACCAGGGCCCCCAATCCCATCTTATTCCTTCATTTATTTTGGCTACCTCCTCCCCACCCCCTCCAACTCTATTTCACCACGACGTGGCACCCGGCCAGGCTTGTATCCCAAAGCTTTTCACTGCCAAACATGCCCCTGAAATTATTCCAGTGGGAACTGGGATGAAAAGGAACTGAGCATCCTCCCAGAGCTGATGCAGGGGGGGTTGGTTTCAGTTGCTTATCGGGTTTTGCTGCAGCAGGGAAGTTTGTGAGGTTCATGGCACATCCTCCGGCACGATGGGACCAGCATGAGCACAGGGTGCTGCAAAGGGCTTGGGCCATGAAAGGAGCCAGGGATGGATTAATTAATTAATTAGGTAGGGGGAAAAAAAACCCACCCCAACCCAAACAACCCACCAGAAGCAGGTTTGGGGGATGAGGCTGGTGGTGCTTCCTCAGTAGGTTGAGCTAACGATGCTCAGCCATGGGGGACAGAGACAGTTGGAGCCACCACTCAGGGCAGGGGAAAAAAACCCACCCTTTAAAACCTCTTTTTTTTTGGATAGGGGATGGGCAAACCCCAACCCTTTAAACCCCCCTGAGCTGCATTTCCCAGGTGTGAACCCCAGCACTAAGTCAGTGCCTGGAAACCCCATTCCAGGGGTTCCAAGTGAGATGCTCCCCCATTCAGAAGCAGCTCTCTCTTTGTTTTTTTTCTAAAACAAAATTACAACCCCCCCCAACCCCAGCTTTTTCTTTCCAGGAAAAGCTGGGTGCTTGGCTTTCCCACCTGCTGCAGGGGAAACCTCTCCCCCTAAGTTTGCCCTCTCTCTAAGACTCTTCTTAGAAAACCCAAGCGTGGAAGAGTTTGCACTGGGCAGGGGATGCAAAGGGGCCTGTTCCTCGCTTGGAAAACCCAGAGAAACCCTGAAATTTGGGGAAAACTCCTGGCTTCAGGCTGAAGGAAAGTTTCCTCTTCCAGTGCTTGTAATTTGACACGGTTTCCTTGGAAGTTTTCCCTCATTTGAGAAGGTTGGAGCGTGTTTCTCCTCAGGGTGACACTTAGGAGCTCAACGTCACATGTAGATCCCTGTGTTTCTCCCTGGGTTTTTACCTCACTGAAGCCAGGATGGGATGGGATGGGATGGGATGGGATGGGATGCTGCACCCACCATCAGCACTGGGATGGGGAGAAGATGCCTGGTTCTGTTGGCAGGTCCTGGGGCTGACCCCCTTCCCTGCACATCCCCAGCTGTCCCCACCTCGGCACCCCACCGGTGCAGGCTGAAAGCTGCAGGGAGGGGGGGTGATGGTGATGGGGAGAAAGGAATTACAAAGCCAGAAATGAGGGGAAAAAAAAAAAGTGATTTTTCAGGGAATTACAGAGCCAGAAACGAGGGGAAAAAAGTGATTTTCAGGGAGAAAACCACCAACAGTGAGAGGCAGAATGGGAATTTTGGCCTCAAAAGCAAATGACACAAGCTGGAAAATATCCCCACCCGCATTTTTACAGCCTTAAAGCACAATCCTTTTATTTATTTAATTCCCCCCTACCCCCCCTACACACTCCCCCCTTGTATAAGGTCCAGCATGAAGTAACTCTGCTCTGGAAATCCCATGGAATTCATAAGCAATTCCCAAGTAAACAAGGGTCTGTAGGGAGGGTAAGTCAGAGCCACGTGTGCCCAGACCTGATGGAGAGCAGCATCTGCTGCTTTTGGGAAGTGAGGACAAGCCTCCACCACTGTGACTGCCTGTCCTGGAACTCCAGGCATGTCTTGGACCAGCTAAAAGTTTAGGAGCCTTGTTACCAAGGTAACCAAAACATATTATTTTTTCCAGCTGTCGGGGGAAAAAATAATAAATGGAGGAGAAGGGGGGGGAAAAAAAAATGGAACCAAGGGAGGAAATACTAAGAAAATGAAATCAGCAGGAACACTGGCAGGCAGGTCCCTCCCTGATGAACATTGGCTGGAGACAGGCAGGGAAGATGCTTGGTGGTGTGAGCAGGGCCTTCTCTGTGCAGGGAAGAAAGGCACCGGGGGTTATTCCTGAGCTGCTGCCCCGTGTGCTGGACCAGAAGTGGCTCCATCCCAGAATAGAGCCGTCATGGAGATGTTATCCCTGTAGCAGCTATTTTGGGTTGTGTCTCTGCAGAGTTAAATGTGTCTCCAGCACATTCAGGAGGCTCCTTCTCCAGAGCCCAAGCACATCTCACTGCTGGCCAAAATCCTCTCAGGATATTTGCATCTTCATCTTGGCCCTTGGTCCCCTTCCTTCCCTTCTTCTCCCCATTGTGCTTGTCTCTTGAACCAGTGGTGATGATTTCATGGCCCCAGGTTCAAGCTGGGTCTGAGTCTGAGCGTTGTGTGAAGCCAACCAGCTTGGGGAGGACCATGGGCCCTCAAGGGAGGAAGGCTCACTCTCCCTGTGTAGGTTGGGAAGACCACATCGTGAATCATAGAACCATAGAATGCTCTGGGGTGGGAGAGACCCCAAGGATCACAGAGCTCCAACCCCCCTTGCCACAGGCAGGGCCACCAACCTGCTGGGGCATGTGGAGATACACCAATAACTTACACCCAGGAGTAGTAGGGTGGGTGTTGGGTGCAGGAAGCGATGGTGATGTGTGAGCTCCATGGGGTGCTGTGGTTTCAGAGCTCACATTATGGTGTATCCCAGGCAGCTTGTGTGTCCCCCCTGCCCTTCAATTGGTGATGCTCAGCAACCTTCAAGCCCCCCACGTGCTGTTCTGAGGGGCTAGTGGGGTCTGCCTGGATGCTGGGGGTCCTCCATCACAGAATCACAGAATCCCAGACTGGTCTGGGTTGCAAAGGACCCCAAGGATCATACAGTTCCAACCCCCCTGCCACAGGCAGGGACACCTCTCTGGATGGCAGCACAGGGCCCTGTGTGTCAGCCACTCCTCCCAGCTTTGTAATTTTAGGGCAGCAGGTCTCTGCAGCTCAGCCTTCCTGTCCTCCTGTCCTGGGTGGCCAGGGACATGCATGGACCCCTCCTGTGTTTTGACAGTGGGCTCTGACAACCAAAAGATGTGGGCTTGACCGTGGTACCCTTGGACCCTCAGCCAAGGGCTGAGGAAGAGCCTCTCCCTCCTGCTGCAGAGAAGAATTTTCCTGGTAACCATGGGTGCTCCAGAAGCTTGGCTTAAAGAGGAGGACTAGAAAATGTTGGCTGGCTCCAACGTGCTGAGGCAAGTGCTGCCTCTTCCTTCAGGTTCTGCAACAAACCGCTGGTGCTTCACGTTTGTGCAACACCTGGAGACTTTCCAGGAGCTACCTGGGACAGGAAGGGGAGGGCTGGGAGCCTGTGGTGATGAGCCTCCTGGGAACGCTGGGTCAGCCTGTGGCCCCACATGGGATGTGGGGGAGGTTGGTGGCTGAGCTCTGTCCCTGTCTCCACACTCACCTCCATCCCTGGTGCAGAACCAGGGTGGATTTTGTGATCCCTTATTTCATTTGTGATCCCTTATTTCATTTGAGAGGGGTGGCCAGCAGGGACAGGGAGGGGATTGTCCCTCTCTGCTCTGCCCTCCTGAGGCCCCAGCTGGAGTCCTGTGTCCAGAGCTGGGGCCCCAGGACAAGAGAGATGTGGGGCTGTTGGAGAGGGGTCAGAGGAGCCCCGGAGATGCTCAGAGGGCTGGAGCAGCTCCCCTCCGAGGAGAGGCTGAGGGAGCTGGGCTGGGTCAGCCTGGAGAAGAGAAGGCTGTGGGGGGACCTCACTGCAGCCTGCCAGTGCCTGAAGGGAGCAGAGGAACAGGAGGGGAATCAGCTTGTTCAAGGGCAGAGCCTGGCAGGACAAGGGGGGTGGAGTGAAGCTGGAGGAGGGAAGGGGGAGAGGAGATCTTAGGGGGAAGTTCTTTGCAGAGAGAGTGGTGAGGGGCTGGAAGGGGCTGCCCAGAGAGGGGGTGGGTGCCCCATCCCTGGGGGTGTTCAAGGCCAGGTTGGCTGGGGCCCTGGGCAACCTTGTGTAGCTGCAGGCCTGGAGGTTGGTGTCCCTGCCTGTGGCAGGGGGTTGGAGCTCTGTGCTCCTTGGGGTCCCTTCCAACCCAGGTTAGTCTGGGATTCTGTGATTCTGTGATTTCATCCTGTTCTCCAACAATAGTTACCCCAGGGTGGGGGACAACCCCTGACTCCTGTTCTGGTGGTGGTTAAAAAAAAAAAAAAAGAAAGAGAATTCTGCAAATTCTTTCCAAATTCCACAACTTTCTCTGGCTCCCTGTGACCTCAGGACTTCAGCATCCTTGAAAAAACAGTGGAATGAGCAACACTTCCCTGGTGTCGTAATGCTGACGTAACAGGGTGCGGTGGGCTGACCTTGGCTGGGGGACAGATGCCCCCAAAGCCACTCTGTCACCCCCCTCCTCAGCTGGGCAGGGAGGACAAGATACAACGAAAGGCTCCTGGGTTGAGATAAGGGCAGGAGAGATCCCTCAGCAATTACTGTCATGGGCAAAACAGACTCAACCTGGGGTAAAATGCATCTAATTTATTGCCCAGTGGAACCAGGGCAGGATAATGAGAAATACACCCAAATCTTACCCCCTCCTGCCACCCCTCCCTCCTTCCCGGGCTCAACCTCAGTCCCCATTTCTCTCCCTCCCCCCCAGCAGCACAGGGGATTAGGGATGGGGTTGGGGTCAGCCCATCACAGGCTGTCCCTGCTGCTCCTTCCTCCTCAGGGGAGGACTCCTCACACTCCTCCCCTGCTCCAGCGTGGGGTCCCTCCCATGGCAGACAGTCCTCCATGGTCTTCTCCAACGGGATGCCTTCCCACAGCGCTTCAGCTCCTCACCAGCTGCCCCAGTGTGGGTCCTTCCATGGGGTATAGACCTTCATGCCCAGACTGCTCCAGCCTGGTCCCCCACAGGGTCACAAGCCCCCCCCAGCAAACCTGCTCTGGCGTGGGCCTGTCTCTATGGGCTGCAGGTCCTGCCAGGAGCTTGCTCCAGTGTGGGCTTCCCACCAGGTCACAGTGTCCTTCAGGTGTCTCCACCTGCTCCAGTGTGGGGCCCTCCATGGGCTGAGGGGAATCTCTGCTCCATCCTCCTCCTCCCTGGGCTGCAGGGCACAGCCTGCCTCACCAGGCTCTTCTCTGGGGGCTGAGGGGAATCTCTGCTCCATCCTCCTCCTCCCTGGGCTGCAGGGCACAGCCTGCCTCACCAGGCTCTTCTCTGGGGGCTGAGGGGAATCTCTGCTCCATCCTCCTCCTCCCTGGGCTGCAGGGCACAGCCTGCCTCACCAGGCTCTTCTCTGGGGGCTGAGGGGAATCTCTGCTCCATCCTCCTCCTCCCTGGGTTGCAGGGCACAGCCTGCCTCACCAGGCTCTTCTCTGGGGGCTGAGGGGAATCTCTGCTCCATCCTCCTCCTCCCTGGGCTGCAGGGCACAGCCTGCCTCACCAGGCTCTTCTCTGGGGGCTGAGGGGAATCTCTGCTCCTGTACCTGGAGCACCTCCTGCCCCTCCTTCTGCCCTACCCAGGGGCTGCAGAGTCTCTCACATCTCCTCACCCCCACTGCCAGGTCTCTCTCTCCATAACTCTGTTCCCCAGAGGTGCTGCTGCTGTCACTGATGGGCCCGGCCTTGCCCAGCGGTGGGTGCGGCCTTGAGCTGCTGGTGTTGGCTCTGTGGGGCCTGGGGGAAGCTTCTGGCAGATTCTCACAGAAGCCACCTCTGCAGCCCCCCTCCCACCCCAAACCTAAAACACAGGGTGGTGAAGCCATGGGGATCCTTCCTGCCTGAGCCATGCCCTATCATTGCTATTGCCGAAGCTTCACTGTTTGCAGCCACAAAGCCCTGTACGTCCCAGTCTAAGTAAACCCTGCTGGATCCGATTCCCAACCCATGGATGGGGCAGAAAGGCATAAATATGAAACTATCCTGGTTCCTGAGCCCCCCCCTCCAAACACACGGGATGCCAGGCGGTAACCCAAGCGGTGTGGAACTTTATGAAGCGTATAAATAGCCCTTGCTGGCCTTCTCCTGGGTGTGCCGGGGGGGGAAGCGCAGTTACAACACCCGTGGTGGCCTAAGGAAGATGAGCTGGAAGCTAGCAATGAATTTAGGGCTTGAATTTACGTTCAATTCTGCTTCCTGCTGCTGTATGAACACCAAAGCAGGTCAGAAACCTTTCCATAATGCCCACTGGGGCGTTGGATTCCCAGGTGGTGGTCCCAGCTTTGCTGTCTGGCCTCAGCATCCCCACTACCAGGAATAGGTTTGCCTTCCCCAGGCCTCAAGCTGTGAGGAATAGGTTTGCCTTCCCCAGGCCTCAAGCTGTCAGGAATAGGTTTGCCTTCCCCAGGCCTCAAGCTGTGAGGAATAGGTTTGCCTTCCCCAGGCCTCAAGCTGTCAGGAATAGGTTTGCCTTCCCCAGGCCTCAAGCTGTGAGGAATAGGCTTGCCTTCCCCAGGCCTCAAGCTGTCAGGAATAGGTTTGCCTTCCCCAGGCCTCAAGCTGTCAGGAATAGGTTTGCCTTCCCCAGGCCTTAAGCTGCCTGGGGCATGGAGCCCAACCCATCCAGCAGCCTCTGGTGCACCTCATGCTCTCCCATCCTTTCTGAGAAGGCTGCCATATCCGCAGACCCATGGGCAGAGGCCTGAAACAAGGAGAAGCAATTCTGGAGATGCCCTAGAAAGGTGAAAGGAGATGCTGAGTGCCCAGAGGGAATGACAGGGGTGTGCGTTGGGCCTCTAGGACACAGCAGCCTTGACACTGATGGCTGAGTCCCACTCCAATCCCAGCTTCCCCCTCTCCAGGGGCACAGGGTGAATGAACTCCAGCGCTGGAGTTTGGAGTGGACACTATGTCCACATTCTTCAGCCTGGGACCGGGAATGTCAGCTCCTGTCCCGACGCCAGGGGCTTGCATTCCTCCCCAGTGCTGCTCCCAAAAAATGCCAGCCCAGACCAGTGTCTCTTGGGGAGAGGGGTGTCAATTGGTCTGGGAGGGGGACAGGAGGAGACATGCTAGAGCCATTACCATGCTGGTGGGTGTGTGGCAGAGCGGGGCAGGGGTTAGCATGCGTGTGCTTGCGTGTGTTTACTAAACACTGCTCCCTGCAAGAGGGAATGGCTGGAATTCACCCCCCTCACTCCCCGCCAGGCCCCAAGGACACGCAGATGGACCCGGGGAATTCACTTCTCCAGCCTGTTGCCAAGGATGAATATTTCAGAGGCCCAAGCAGCAAAAAAAAACCAAACCCAAAACCCCACAAAACAACCCCAAAAAACCCAAACCCAACAAAACCCCCCCCAACAAAAATCCAAAACATTTTATTGGGAGGGAAGAAAAATAGCAGGGAGAAAAATGCAGCAGAGTAATGAGGACTATGGAGTCCAAGAAATGTATTAGATCATCCTTAGAAACCGGTGCCTGAGGAGTTCTCCGTCGCTCGGGCTAGTCTAATATTTATGGTGTGTTGTTTAATCCGTGACTCCTGGCACCAGCCAGGGCTTGCTGGCACTGTGTGCTGCTCAGGAACACTGTTAAAAGCTCATCCCCCAGCTCCAGAACCACTTGAGAGGTGCTGGAAGAAGCCCATCCACTTTGGCAGTGCAGATGATCTTGCTGGCAGGATGGAGGGAGGGGTGTATCTACCAAGCGTGCCGGGGCGCTGAGCTGGCAGAGCAGGGTGGGATGTCAGCTCCTGGGCATGAGCCCCTGCTGTGGCCTTCCCACCCTCCATGGAGGGAAGGCGAGATGCAAACCTGCAGGCAGGTATCCCTAGGTCCTCTCCTCCCCAAGGGGACGTGTTTATATCCTTGCACTGGGTGTTTATAAATCACTCTGAGGGTAGTTTTTACGAGCGGGTTTTGGCAGGCGGGTTGGGGCGCGTCGCTGCCCGCGCTTCGTGCCGGTGACGCTCCGGCAAAGCATCCCTTCCTCACAGAGGCATCCGGAGCTGGGATGATTCAAGTCTGGCTGGTTTGCCCCTGTGGTACCAGTTGGGGGTTGTACTATGAGAGAGGGGTGGGTGTGCCAAACACCCAGCTGGGTTTAAAGCCCTGCAAGGTCTGCAGCACCTCGACTCACATCTCCTGGGAGGGACCTGGCTCCACAGTGCTCTTAGTGCTTTCGTGGGATTCCCCATCACAGAAACACAAGGTTGGAAAAGACCTTTAAAGTCATCAAGTCCAACTGTTCCTGTCCTAAGCTAAACCATATCCCTGAGCATCTCATCTCCCACATCCGTGGTGTTAATTCCGGGTGTGGGAGCCAGGGTACCGCAAGGAGCACATGGGACCGTTTTCCCTAGGGATGAAGGCAGAGGAAGGATGGTTCTGCCAGGTCGAACTAAGCCATCCTAATGCCAAGATAGAATTTCAGAGGGTGGGGATGGAGGGATGGATGCCACCAGCATGCCCTCCCCTCCATCCCCCCTCCCTCTCCCCTGCCCACCGCTCCTGCGAGCATCCCGGCAAAGGGAAAGCGCCGTGGGCCGGCGGTGGGTGCTGATCAGGGCGAATCTGATCTACACGGGCTCGGTAGCAGCGACGGTGGCGGTGGGTACCCGTCCCGGTGGCCAGCCCGGGCGGGCAGTGACACCTAGCGTCGCTCGACCCAGCTCGGTGGGACCGGTCGCTCCCTCCGCAGTAAAAGCTCCTTGGGGAGGAGGCTTGAGTTCTCCAGCACGGATCTGCCACCTCTCCCCGCAGCCGCGGAGCTTCGGTGGCAGCACGGAAAGCAGCCGGCTGGAGCAGACATCTGCCCCCCCCCCCCCCCCACCCCGGGGCCGTACAACCCAGGCATGGATCCGGGTGTAGCATCCTCCGAGCCCCAAACGTCGGGAGGGCTCTGCAAAAACTCCCTCGGGCTCCGGGATTCGGGAAGGAGGGTTTCTCCCCATCATGTTTCGCTGCTGCCGCCTGCACGCATGAGGAAAAGCTCGGGAATTAGGGATAGGGAACCTGTTGTGCGCTCCAGGAGGGATTTATTAAGGCGAGCTGTGAGATGCCAGCATTACCGAAGCAAAAGCAGCTTCCAAATGGAACTGCAGGACTGGAAACGTGGCTTTTGCCCCATAAAAACGCCTGTAGATGGGATTTCAAGAGCCACCTTCTGCTTTTAGGGACGTTTGAGAGATGGTGAGCACCACACACGGGGTGGAAAGCTCATTTCTGTGCACCGAACCCTCACCTTGACCTGCAGAAGGAAGGGTGGGGGTGCCTCCCATAGGAATTGGGAGAGGAAATGAAGTTGTGGGAACGCCACTGGGTGCCTTGTGTGGGCCTGTCACCTACCTGCAACTCAATAAAAAAGAGGAATACCAGGAAAACGCTGAAATAACCTTTCACTGTGGAAGCCAATCGAGGAATTTCGCTGTGGAAGCCAATCAAGGAATGGCCAGGGAGACAGAGCTCATTTTGCTCATGCAAGAGAAATGCCCAGATCACAAAGGTCCCAGTAGCCTGTGATTTTTAAAGACAGTTAGACAATGAAAGCTGGTGGCAGGGGGGAAACTGAGGCAAAAAGCATTGGGGTGAGAGTCTGCACTGGGCATGGGAGAGCCCATCGCTTCCCCACCATCCAGGGGGAAAAAATGATCTGCTGCTTGTCTAGAAAATGCCTGGTGAGGGGTTTTGTCATGGTGATGACTGAGTTTAGTCAGCAGAGGAGCTGGCTGGTGAAAATGATCATGGATCCTGCAGGTCCCACCCGAGACGGGGTGAGACCCGTGTGAGCACAACCAGAATGGATCTGGATTTATCTGTATGGGAATGTAGCAGCTCCAGGAGTCTGTTCTTTAGAAGTAAATGAGGTTTTTCTTCAGTAAAAGGCATCCAGCTGAGCTGAGGGTGGAACAGCGGTTGGCTGGGTGCTGGGAAGACAAGCGGGTACAAGGTACTGACCCAAACCCTGTGTGTGGCTGATGAAATCCATACTATACTCTTCTTCATCCCCACAGTGGGTTCTGGCAGGCTTGAACACCCCCTGCTCTGGTCCAAAGGCCACCAGAAGCTACAGGAAGGTTCCCGTTGCCCACAGTGGTTTCATTAGTATCACTTAGTGTTCACTGTAGTCCAGTGTATTTGGTTACACTGATACAGCAAGCGCTGCCCTACCTGCAGGATTTAACCATGGGTGCCCATCCAGCAGAGCCCAGGTGTCCATCCAGTGTGTGTGCAGAGGCAAAAATCAGAGAATAATAGACTCATAGAATTGTAGGGGTTGGAAGGGACCCCCAGAGCCCATGGGGTCCAACCCCCTGCCAAAGCAGGGTCCCTAGGACAGGGCACACAGGGCGCTGTCCAGACGGGGCTGGAATCTCTCCAGAGAAGGAGACTCCACACCCCCTGGGCAGCCTGGCCCAGGGCTCCCTCACCCTCACTGGGGAAAAGTTCTGCCCCAGGTTGCTGGGGAACTCCCTGTGCTCCAACTTGCAGCCATTGCCCCTTGGCCTGTCCCCACAGACACTGAGAAGGGGCTGCCCATTTCCCCCTGCATCCCATGCTTAAGATAATTATAAACATTAATTAGGTGCCCCCTTAGTCTTCTCTTCTCCAGACTGAACAGTCCCAGCTCCCAAACATTCCTCCTGCTGAGCAGAGCTGCTTCTTTGGAGCATGCAGGAGAGCGTGGGCATCTAAATTGGGATGGCAGGCAAGAGATTTCATCCATTCAAGATCCAGAGTTCAAAGCACTTGCTTTGAAGGGTCTGTTCACCCCCTGTGTGCAAGGAGCAAGCAGGGTTTGCTCTTTCCCACTCCACTGGTGCCATTGCAGGAGCTGCAGCGTCCCTCGGCCAGAAAACAGGAGATGAGAGTTAGATCCCTTCAAGCCTAAAGAAATCCAGACCTGCTGCCCCCCAAACCAACCTCAGCGCTGAGATGAGCGTGTGTGAGAGAGCCATGCTCCCTCCTGCTTCTCCCTTTGATGGATCCTGTGGTTGAACAAGGCAGAGGGAGTGGGATTTGGTGGGCACAGGGGAGTCGGTCAGTGCTTCTGTCTGGTTCTCACACACTGTAAAGTTTATTCCAGGGGGAACAGGGATTTTAATGCTCCTCAGAAAGGGAGTCAACGAAATATTTTCTGCTTCCTGGGCAAATGCTTTTCACAGAATCACCAGGTTGGAAAAGACCTTTAATATCATCAAGTCCAACCGTTCCTGTCCTGTGCTGACCCAGATCCCTGAGCACCTCATCTCCCCTCTGTTAAACACCCCCAGGGCTGGGGACTCAGTCCCCTCCCTGGGCAGCCTGGGCCAGGCCCTGACAACTCTGCCAGGGAAGAACTTTGCCCTCCCAGCTGAGCTGACCCTGCCCTGGCCCAGCTTGAGCCCACTGCCCCTTGTCCCAGCTCCTGTCCCCTGGCTGAAGAGACCAGCGGCCACCTCTCTGCACCCTCCTGGCAGGGCAGGGCAGGTGGGGAGAAGGTCTCCCCTCAGCCTCCTCTTCTCCAGGCTGAACACCCCCAGCTCCCTCAGCTGCTCCTCAGAGGATTTGCCCTCCAGCCCCTTCCCCAGCCTGGTTGCCCTTCTCTGGACTCGCTCCAGGACCTCCATGTCCTTCTGATGGTGAGGAGCCCAGAACTGGACCCAGCACTCCAGGTGCAGCCTCACCAATGCTGTTACAGAAGAAAGATGGGATACAGTGACTCCTACAGCTAAATGTCTCCGTTCCTGTATGGTGTGTGGGCTCTGAACCCCCCTGTAAACTATGTAACAGCTCCAACTGCCAGAGCAGAAGGGAAAACTTCCATAAGTGATCTGTAAAGTTTAACCACATAAGTTTATAACTGCTGCTCAGCTGACTTCCTGAGGGAAAGGCACAGAGAGGAATGAGCTCTCCAAGGACCTCCAGTGTAAGCTGGGTGCTGCACATGGAATCTGTCCTTCTAGCAAGGAGGCAGGAAAGCCCCTTGGAGACAGCTTTTGAAGGATCGTTTGCACTGAAAAGCCAACAAAACACCAGACAGGAGACAGAAACCCAGGAGTGACAGGTTGGCAGCATCTCGGGTCTCCACCACTGGGTGATTCTCAGGATGCTTGTGCCAAGGTGGTTCTAACACCAGGGGTCGGGGGTGTTCAGCAGTTGGTTTTAAACACTGACAGCCCTTTGATAACCCAGGAAAAAAACCCTAAAACAATGGGTTTTGGTTTTTTTTCTGTCTTGTCCCAGAGCATGCTGGGTCTGACAGCTTGTGCTGGCCACAGATCCGAAGCCGTACTGAAGACAAACCCTTTGACCCAAGGGGAGATGGGGCATTCTCTAAAATGGGATGTGTTCCCACTGAGCTGGGGCTGGAAGGTTTCATTGCCAACATTTGGGATCTGGCATCTGAGAGGTAGCTCCCACTTTCGGGTGTCTGCTTGCCTTCTCCGCCCCCTCCAGCAGACCTCTTCCCAAAAGGCAGCAGCCCTGTCCGCACTGCTGGAGTTACAGGGGCTGGTCAGTGTGTGTCACCCATGCTCTAGGTCCTGTTCACTGTCACAGGCCATGAAGTGACCCGGGTGTCATCGCCCTTGGGCAGCGAGCCTCTGCCTGCATAGGAGCAGGGGGCCCTGGCCTGGGGCTGGTCAATGTGAGGGAGGCCTCTCTGGAGCTTCAGGCAGCTGGGTCCAGCCGCTCGGCCTGCTGCAGCCTCTGTGGGACCAACGCTAGCCCCAAAACCAGGAGGGTGATAGTGCAAGGCCCCTGCCACGTGAATTTCTCAGGAAAAAGGTTTTATTCATCATTTTCAGGCCTGCCTCCATACCAACTCTCTCTGGAGCGTTAAGCTCCGATGGTTGGTAACAGCATTGAAGGCCTTACCATGCAACCCAAGCCTTAAAATGGCCCCAAATCCTGGCACCTGTTGGCATGGAAAGTGCTACAGGTGACACACACCCCAACCAGCATCCCTGGGCATCCTGGGGAGGGAAGAGGTAAGACAACCAGCCCTCAAACACAAACTATTTCACATGTAGCAACACCACGGCCTTCAACACTCCCCTTATAGAGCAAACAAAGGAATGGCATGTGCTTTAACTACTGCATGCTGCAGTTGTACTCTGGTGCTCTGCTGTCCTCCAGCCTCTGCCTGCTTGGTGCCATAGCAGCTCTGAGTTACCTGCATGCTCCCAGGCTGTGCTTTCCATTAACTGCTGTGCTTCCAGGAATGTGTGTATGGCATTTCCCTGGGAGGGATCTTTCCTCTCCTTATGGACTCTATCCTAAGCGGTCTGACCTGCAAGCTCTTCCTTCTCCAGGGCAGCTCCATGGACCTGCACACACAGTTAGAAACCCCTTCCCAGACAGTCTCTGGTTTATGGTTTATGAGATGGAATAAAGAGAATTGGAGCAGGGTGGGGTGGGGCATCTGTACATTTTCAGCTTTGAGGTTTCAGCTCTTCCTTACCCTGGAAGAGTCCACGTGTGGCTCCATCGCTGCTCTGGGTGAAGCTGTCTGTCCATTGATATGATTTGATATGGAGTCTGTTCCTGCCCTCTCTGTTCTCTTCTTCAGGCTGTGGGCCAGAGCAGAACTGGAAACCCTGGGACACAGAAGTGGGCACCCCTCAGCAGGTGAGGAGGAGCAAATGGGTGGGTTTCACCCCTACTCAGACATGTACATGCCCTTGCCCACTGAAAGGGGTCCTTCCTCCCGTGACAGAGCTCCTTTAGACATCACCTGAGAAGATAAACACTAAACAGCTTAGAAAGCCTAGTGCTTACACAGCCTCAGCAGTGACATTGCTTCCTCGGTCTCCTAAATCTGAAATCCCTTTTGCCCATCACTGCCAACTGCCCACAAACAAAGGCAAAGCTCTGTAGTGTTCCTGTGGTGAAGCCTTAGCTGGAAGAGGTTTTTGTGCAAGGAAAAGTCCCTCTCTGCTCTGCTCTCCTGAGGCCCCAGCTGGAGTCCTGTGTCCAGAGCTCGGGTCCCAGGACAAGAAAGATGTGGGGCTGTTGGAGAGGGGTCAGAGGAGCCATGAGGATGCTCAGAGGGCTGGAGCAGCTCCCCTACGAGGAGAGGCTGAGGGAGCTGGGCTGGGTCAGCCTGGAGAAGAGAAGGCTGTGGGGGGACCTCATTGCAGCCTGCCAGTCCCTGAAGGGAGCAGAGGAACAGGAGGGGAATCAGCTTGGTAAAAGGGTAGAAAATGGCAGGACAAGGGGGAATGGATTAAAACTAAAGGAAGGAAGGTTTAAATTGGATCTTAGGGGGAAGTTCTTTGCAGAGAGAGTGGTGAGGGGCTGGAACAGGCTGCCCAGAGAAGGGGTGGGTGCCCCATCCCTAGGGGTGTTGAAGGCCAGGTTGGCTGGGGCCCTGGGCAACCTTGTGTAGCTCCAGGCCTGGAGGTTGGTGTCCCTGCCTGTGGCAGGGGGGTTGGAACTGTATGATCCTTGGGGTCCTTTGCAACCCAGACCAGTCTGGGATTCTATGATTCTATGAAGGAGAGGAAGGCTCCTGGGCTGCGTACCCAACGTGCAGTTTTGCTGGAAGCCATCCAGGCGCTGAGGTCACCCGGTCCTCGTAAAGAAGACAAACTGTTTGAAGGCAAAAATGCTGGAAGACTGATTGAAGGAGGTGGAAGGGCTTCATTCCTGTGTCTACATGAAGGGGCCAGTTCTCCTCACCAGGGAATGTTGTGCCATCATTTACAATTGTGAAGGGGAGGTGGGAAAAGCCACTTGTTACTGCAGGGGTGCGTGTGGGCGAGTCTGGGCATGGAGAAGCCGTTACCCTGTCTCCTATCCTCCAGCACCCACGTCAGTACCCTGGTGCCATAGGCCTTCCTTGAGGTCCTAAGGTATCAAATTCTCATCAGTGCCATCAATTAGCAGCTAGCTGCTTTTGCAGATTCATTTCCCATCCAGGAATGAATAGCAGCTCTTCCCTGCCCCAGGGGACCTGGTGGTGGTAGATGCTCAGAGCAGGAGCAGTGATGCATCCCGCTGCCCAGCCAAGCAAAACTTCTCTGGGTGAGTGCTATGAATTCACAGCTATTGCTAGCAGCTTTCCACCCAGAGACTCCCTATCCTCTTGCAATATAATCTCACCCAGGATGGTTTTGAAAGACCATGAACTCCATCCTGCTGCCAAAAATCATCCATGCAGCCAAAAAAAATCAACAGAAGATCTTGAGCGTTTAAGCTGGCCTGTGAGTTGCATTTTTCACCTTTTCCCAATATGTTTCCTGACATCCATAAAACCTTTGATCAGCCTCTAATATCCCTGGCTATTCTGTTGAGCGTGGCAGACTGCATTTTAACTCTGACCTTAGGGCTCAGCAAACGATCAGCTTCACTGGTACAACAGAACGGGGCTCTTCAGCCTGGAGAAGAGAAGATTAAGAGGGGATCTGATCAATGGTTATCAATAGCTGAAGGGTGGGACACAGGGGAACACGGCCAGCCTCTTCTCAGTGTCTGTGGGGACAGGACAAGGGGCAATGGCTGCAAGTTGGAGCAGTGGAAGTTCCACAGCAACCTGGGGAAGAACTTTTCCTCAGTGAGGGTGAGGGAGCCCTGGGCCAGGCTGCCCAGGGGGTGTGGAGTCTCCATCTCTGGAGAGATTCAAGACTTGTCTGGGCACTGAACTGTGTGCCCTGTCCTAGGGACCCTGCTTTGGCAGGGGGTTGGACCCCATGGGCTCTGGGGGTCCCTTCCAACCCCTATGGTTCTGTGATTCTGTGAATGGACACACCAGCCATGACTTCAGCCCTGAGAGCGCCTGTGCACGGGCTGGCAGGCATACCCTAAGAATGTGTTTGTTTGCATTTGGTTTATGTGGGTTTGGTGACCTTTTGTTAAAACCAGCCAGTGATTTCCAGGAGGTAGAGTTACATACTCACTAAAAAAAAATATGTAAAACTCTGGTAAAATAATCTAGCCTGGGTCCTTCTGCTGAATATTGCATTTCTGCTGAATATCCTACCCCTGTGGCCAAGGCAGGGATGACTGAGGATCCAGTTAAAGTAAGGCTATCAGCAGACACGGTGGGGGTTTCATCAGGGAGTCTTTTGGCAGGTCACCAGAGAATCACAGAATGGTCAGGGTTGGAAGGGACCTGAAAGATCATCAAGTCCTAACCCCTCTGCCATGGGCAGGGACACCTCTCACCAGACCAGGCTGCCCAAAGGACCATCCGACCCAGCCTTGAACACCCCCAGGGAGAGGGCATCCACCACTTCCCAGGGGAACCTGTGCCAGGGCCTCACCACCCTCATAAGCAAAGAATTTCTTCCTAATATCCAATCTAAATCCACCCCCTTCCAATTTAAAACCATTCCCCCTTGTCCTATCATTCCAGACCCTTCTATAAAGTCCTTCCCCAGCTTTCCTGTAGCCCCTTCAGGGACTGGAAGGTGCTAGAAGATGCACCTGGGCAGCCCGTTCCAGCCCCTCACCACTCTCTCTGGAGAAGCCTTCTCCTCTCCAGGCTGCAACACCCCAACTCTCTCAGCCTGGAGAGGTGCTCCAGCTCTCTAATCCCCTCTGTGGCCTCCTCTGCACCCATCCCAACAGTTCCACATCCTTAAAGAAGAAGGCTATCAGGAGTTTGCTTGGTCAAGCCTTGCAGGATGACCATGGTTGAAAACCAGATGAGAGGGGTTTCTCTGCCTGAGAAAACACCTAAAGTGCGAGAGGTACCACCGCAACAGCTGTCTCCCAGGGATGCACTAGTAGGGTAGATAATGGCAGGACAAGGGGAAATGGACTAAAGCTAAAGGAGGGGAGTTTTAGGGCTCCATCAGCAGAGGGGTGGCAGCAGGGACAGGGAGGGGATTGTCCCTCTCTGCTCTGCCCTCCTGAGGCCCCAGCTGGAGTCCTGTGTCCAGAGCTGGGGCCCCAGGACAAGAGAGATGTGGGGCTGTTGGAGAGGGGTCAGAGGAGCCCCGGAGATGCTCAGAGGGCTGGAGCAGCTCCCCTCCGAGGAGAGGCTGAGGGAGCTGGGCTGGGTCAGCCTGGAAAAGAGAAGGCTGTGGGGGGACCTCATTGCAGCCTGCCAGTCCCTGAAGGGAGCAGAGGAACAGGAGGGGAATCAGCTTTTTAAAAGGGTAGATAATGGCAGGACAAGGGGGATGGAGTGAAGCTAAAGGAAGGAAGGTTTAAATTGGATCTTAGGGGGAAGTTCTTGGCAGAGAGAGTGGTGAAGGGCTGGAAGGGGCTGCCCAGAGAGGGGGTGGGTGCCCCATCCCTGGGGGTGTTCAAGGCCAGGTTGGCTGGGGCCCTGGGCAACCTTGTGTAGCTGCAGGCCTGGAGGTTGGTGTCCCTGCCTGTGGCAGGGAGGTTGGAGCTCTGTGACCCTTGGGGTCCCTCCCAACCCAGCCCAGTCTGGGATTCGATGATTCTATGATAACAGTCGTCTTTCCTCCCAAGTCAAAGCCTCATTAGGTAGTTTGCCCTGGTGAACCAAGCCTTTAGTTTAAGAGACTTAATCTGCTGCTGCAGCAGGCTGGGTTCACATTCCTCAAGCAGATCTTGGTGCAAATCCCTGTTCATTTGGTGCATTAGTTTTGCAAATGCTTTTGCAA
Source organism: Rallus limicola (assembly GCA_022605955.1). Lineage (NCBI taxonomy): Eukaryota > Metazoa > Chordata > Aves > Gruiformes > Rallidae > Rallus > Rallus limicola. The sequence goes on from JAKCOZ010000012.1 coordinate 752,120, forward strand.
TGATTTTTTTCCCTGCAGTTCAGGAATCCCAAGCCAAAGATGAGCCTTGGTTTTGAGTTTGATGACTTTAGACAATGCAAGTTGCCCACCTGTCCCTAAGCCCCTAAGCGAGGTGCATTAGGAAATACCTGAAATTTAGACTCTGTCTGAAGGGCAAATAAACACACATACACCCAGACCCAGAGCTCCATGGCTGAGGAAATGGGTGTGGAGGACCTGAGGTACAGAGGGCTGTCCCTCAACCACCAGCACTGCTCTGGCCAGCCCACAACCACCCAACTGAAGGCTTGCATTGAATTTGCAGCATCCTGGCTTGTATCAGAAATAGTGTGGGCAGAATGTCTAGGGAGGGGATTGTGCCCCTGGACTGGGCACTGATGAGGCTGCACCTGGAGTGCTGGGTCCAGTTCTGGGCTCCTCAGCATCAGAAGGACATGGAGGTCCTGGAGCGAGTCCAGAGAAGGGCAACCAGGCTGGGGAAGGGGCTGGAGGGCAAATCCTCTGAGGAGCAGCTGAGGGAGCTGGGGGTGTTGAGCCTGGAGTAGAGGAGGCTGAGGGGGGAGACCTTCTCCCCACCTCCCCTGCCCTGCCAGGAGGGTGCAGAGAGGTGGGGATGGTCTCTTCAGCCAGGGGACAGGAGCTGGGACAAGGGGCAATGGGCTCAAGCTGGGCCAGGGCAGGGTCAGCTCAGCTGGGAGGGCAAAGTTCTTCCCTGGCAGAGTTGTCAGGGCCTGGCCCAGGCTGCCCAGGGAGGGGGCTGAGTCCCCAGCCCTGGGGGTGTTTAACAGAGGGGAGATGAGGTGCTCAGGGATCTGGGTCAGCACAGGACAGGGACCGTTGGACTTGATGATCTTGAAGGTCTTTTCCAACCTGGTGATTCTGTGATTCTGTGAGTCTGTGCAGTGCTTTTTTCTGCTTGCCATTTTATTCTTTCACACATTTAAGTAAGCCATGTTTATGGTGGGGGGGTGTGTGAGCCATTTCTCTTTCACCACAGCCATTAGAAGAGCAGAACTTCTTACACACTTCCCTCTCTTAGGGTTACAAGCCGAAAGAGCCGCTGATTAAAAACCCACTGTGGCCAAGAAGCCTGCAGTGTCCTCCTGTCACAGCAGCCCACGTAGGTATGGAATTCCTCCTGGCAGGTCAGAAGGGAGCATGTAATTCCCAACTATTAACCCATTTAATGGTCATCAGTGAATATTGTGACACATCTGCTGAAAGGCTCCATCAAGCGGGCAGCTACCAGCGATGAACTTGCTCAGGCTGAAGCTGTTCCTGCTCCTCAGGAATGTTTGTTACAGGAGATGCAAAGTCTCGTGCTGGAATTCAATGTTTTCATCCTTTGATTATTATTGCATTCTTTCCCAACATCCCAGCCGTCATGCAGCGCTGCTGCTGGCATTTCATACTGTAACAGAGCAGCAGACCTCTTTTATGGTCAGAATTTTACTTGAGGAGCATTTATAGGCTGGGACTCTCATATATTCCTCTAATATAAAGAGAAACTTTGTCACTGTGCCCCTCCAGAACTGCCCAGTTCTGCCCAGAGAGGCTGTGGAGTCTCCTTCTCTGGAGACATCCAAACCTGCCTGGATGTGTCCCTGTGGGATTTAGTCTGGGTGATGCTGCTCTGGCAGGGGGTTGGGCTAGATGAGCTTTCAAGGTCCCATCCAAACCCCAGATTTCTGGGATTCTGGGGCTGAAAGAGCTGTCCTTCGCAGATGGAAGCCCTCCTTTGTTACAGTGGAACAAAATGCCCCTTTCTCTCAGCTCTGAAAGGACTTGAAGGACACAAAACTCCTGGAAAGAGCCCAGTGCAGGGCCACCAAGATGCTCAAGGGAGTGGAACCCCTTCTTTATGAGGAGAGGCTGAGGGAGCTGGGCCTCTTCAGCTTGGAGGAGACTGAGGGGTGACCTTATTAATGTCTATAAATCTGTAAAATCAAGGAGGCTGGAGCCAGGCTCTGCTCAGGGATGGCAGTGACAGGACAAGGGGCAGCGGGTGAAGCTGGAACAGAGGAATTTCCATGGGAACATAAGGAGGAACTTTGTCACTGTGAGCCCTGGGCCAGGCTGCCCAGAGAGGCTGTGGAGTCTCCTCTGGAGACATTCAAACCTGCCTGGATGTGTCCCTGTGGGATTTAGTCTAGGTGATGCTGCTCTGGCAGGGGGTTGGGCTAAATGAGCTTTCAAGGTCCCATCCAAACCCCAAATTTCTGGGATTCTGGGGCTGAAAGAGCTGTCCTTCGCAGATGGAAGGCCCTCCTTTGTTACAGTGGAACAAAATGCCCCTGTCTCTCAGCTCTGAAAGGATTTGAAGGACACAAAACTCCTGGAAAGAGCCCAGTGCAGGGCCACCAAGATGCTCAAGGGAGTGGAACCCCTTCCTTATGAGGAGAGGCTGAGGGAGTTGGGCCTCTTCAGCTTGGAGAAGAGGAGACTGAGGGGTGACCTTATTAATGTCTATAAATCTGTAAAATCAAGGAGGCTGGAGCCAGGCTCTGCTCAGGGATGGCAGTGACAGGACAAGGGGCAGCGGGTGAAGCTGGAGCGGAGGAAGCTCCATGGGAACATAAGGAGGAACTTTGTCACTGTGAGCCCTGGGCCAGGCTGCCCAGAGAGGCTGTGGAGTCTCCTCTGGAGACATCCAAACCTGCCTGGATGTGTCCCTGTGGGATTTAGTCTGGGTGATGCTGCTCTGGCAGGGGGTTGGGCTAAATGAGCTTTCAAGGTCCCATCCAAACCCCAAATTTCTGGGATTCTGGGGCTGAAAGAGCTGTCCTTCGCAGATGGAAGGCCCTCCTTTGTTACAGTGGAACAAAATGCCCCTGTCTCTCAGCTCTGAAAGGATTTGAAGGACACAAAAGTCCTGGAAAGAGCCCAGTGCAGGGCCACCAAGATGCTCAAGGGAGTGGAACCCCTTCCTTATGCGGAGAGGCTGAGGGAGCTGGGCCTCTTCAGCTTGGAGAAGAGGAGACTGCGGGGTGACCTTTTTAATGTCTGTAAAAATGATCTGTAAAATCAAGGAGGCTGGAGCCAGGCTCTGCTCAGGGATGGCAGTGACAGGACAAGGGGCAGCGGGTGAAGCTGGAGCGGAGGAATTTCCATGGGAACATAAGGAGGAACTTTGTCACTGTGAGCCCTGGGCCAGGCTGCCCAGAGAGGCTGTGGAGTCTCCTTCTCTGGAGACATCCAAACCTGCCTGGATGTGTTCCTGTGGGATTTAGTCTGGGTGATGCTGCTCTGACAGGGGGTTTGGCTAGATGAGCTTTCAAGGTCCCATCCAAACCCCAGATTTCTGGGATTCTGGGGCTGAAAGAGCTGTCCTTCGCAGATGGAAGGCCCTCCTTTGTTTCAGTGGAACAAAATGTCCCTGTCTCTCAGCTCTGAAAGGATTTGAGGGACACAAAACTCCTGGAAAGAGCCCAGTGCAGGGCCACCAAGATGCTCAAGGGAGTGGAACCCCTTCCTTATGAGGAGAGGCTGAGGGAGCTGGGCCTCTTCAGCTTGGAGGAGACTGAGGGGTGACCTTATTAATGTCTATAAATCTGTAAAATCAAGGAGGCTGGAGCCAGGCTCTGCTCAGGGATGGCAGTGACAGGACAAGGGGCAGCGGGTGAAGCTGGAGCGGAGGAATTTCCATGGGAACATAAGGAGGAACTTTGTCACTGTGAGCCCTGGGCAGGCTGCCCAGAGAGGCTGTGGAGTCTCCTCTGGAGACATCCAAACCTGCCTGGCTGTGTCCCTGTGGGATTTAGTCTGGGTGATGCTGCTCTGGCAGGGGGTTGGGCTAGATGAGCTTTCAAGGTCCCTCCCAACCCCTGACCATCTGTGATGCTGTGATGGCTGGAAGAGCTGTGCTCCACAGCTCAAAGGCCACGTCCCTCAGCTCTGCAAGCAGCCCAGGCTTAAGCGTAAAGATGGTTACAGCGTTAAATACGCCATTGGGACACCAAGGTTTTCAAAAAATCACCAAAAAAAGAAGGAAATTCCCTTAAACAGCCATGGACGCTCCATACACACTCCCAGCTGAGGGCTTCTGACCAGGGCCAGACACCTCCCGGTGCTGCTTTCCGGGGTGCCTTGGCCAAGCCGTGCCAGCGGTGGGTGCCCGGGCCCAGGCCGTGCAGCGGGGAGGGTAAGGGGCCGGAGGAGATGGCCGCGCCAGGCCGTGAGGTAATTCGGCGGGCTGCCCGGGGAGCCACAGCTTCCCCTCAGGGCGGGCTCAGAGCCCCGCCAGGCGCCTAGACCGCCAGTTACCGGCGGGAACCGGAGGCCGGCCTGCTCCCGGTACCGGGTGGGAGGAGGGGAAAGGTCCCCGCTCCCCGCCGCGGCTGAGGGAGGGGGCGTTGGAATGGGGAGGGGGGGCGGGGGGGAAGAACGGGTCCCCCTCGGCGGCGAGACGCTCCCGCGCGCCGCTGCTCCCGCCGCCGGGCGGGGGGAGAGGGCGTGGCCGCGCGTGCGCGGGGCGGTGCGTGCGGCGCCGCGGAGGAAGCGGCGCCAGCGGCGGCGTCGGGCGCGCGCAGCCATGAGCGGAGGGGTGGGGGCCGGGGCCGGCGGCCGCGGCGTGTGAGGGGCTCGGTGGGGCGGGGGGGGGGGGGGGGGGGGGGGGGGGGGGGTCCCCTTCCTGGCTTCCCGTCCCCCTCCCCCCCCCCCCCCCCCCCCCCCCCCGTCCCTGCCTGCCTCCCTCCTTCCCTCCCGCGGAGCGATGGTGCCGGGGCGCCGGGGCGGGGGCCGTGAGGCCCGGCGAGGGGAGGCGGCGGCGGGGCCGGCCCCTTTCGGCGCCGGGGGAGGCGGGCGCCGGGCGGCCGCAGCCGTCGCCGCCGTCGTCGTCGTCGTCTTGGTCTTGCCGGGTGCGGGCCCCGCGCCGCCATCTCCTCCTCCTCCTCCTCCTGCCGCTGCTGCTCCCTCCTGCCCGCCGGCGCCCAGTGCCAGGCCGGCCCCGGCTCCGGGCCGCACGCCGCGGGGCCCCCGGACTGGGCCCCCCCGCCGGTCCCGGGCCTAGCCTCAGCCTCTACCTGAGCGAGGACGAGGTGCGCCGCCCTGATCGGTGAGTACGGGCCGGGGCCGCCCGGGGGGGGGGCTGGCGGGGCAGGGCGGTCTGTGGGGTGGGGTGGGGTGGCCGCGGGGGGATGTGGGACCCGGTGCGACTGAGGTGGTGCAGGGGGTCTGGCCCCTCCGGGAAGGGGCTGTGCGGGGTTCTGAGCGGCTGGGGTGGAAGTTTGGGGTCTGGCGGGGAGGAGGAAAAGGAGGGGTGGGGGGGGGGGGAAGTAGTCTGTGGGGCCTCGGTGGGAGTGGTGAGGGTCCGTGGGGCCGGGGTTTGGGAGGCCGTGGGGATGTCTGTGGGACTGGTGCGTAGCTGGTAGATCTGGGGGTGCAAGAGTGGGCTGTGAGTGGGGATGAAGGACCCCAGTGGCTTGGGAGAGGATTGGGGAGTACTGTGGGGTGCGTTTGGGGGAATCTGGGGGTTTTGTGTGGGGGTTCTATAGGACTGGGGGGGGGGTGTGGGGGGCACGCCAGTGGGAGAATGGAGGAGTCTGCGGAGCCTGGGAAGAGTCTGCACTGCTTCGTGGGTGGTGGTGGGGCTGGGGTTTTAATGCAAGGAAGGGGTCCTGGGCTTTACCCTGATGGTGGGGGGGTTCCCTTAATTCGAGTGACTGAGGTTGATGCCCGGAAGGGAGGGGGGAAGCAGGGTTAAGTCCTAGAAGGGGTGAATTCAGGCCCCTGATTTAATTAGCGAGGTGAGTGACATTCAGAGGGCAGAGAGGAGACCTGGCAATAATTGGGTGCGTGTGTGAAAGGAATCCTAATTTCCAGGCAGGCTGACAATTGCTGTGCAAGTACTTGGAGGCAGTTCCTGAAGTCCTCCATCTGGCCCGATGCGTGAGGCTTTCGCAGTAGCTTTGTGCTCAGAGACTTTCTGGTTTAAACAAAGATTTGTTTTCTGTAGGCTTTGCTTGCTTAGGCTCTTGTTTAGAGTTGGTGGCTGGTTGGGGGGGGGGGCAGTATCCAAACAAATATGCTGGTATCCCCAGGGATTTGGTTTTCAGTGAGTGTCCTGTGTCTCTCTAGGCTGGAAGAAAGGAGCAGCGTGAGGTTTTGCTTGCATCAAATGCACACAATAAAAATCTCTCCAGTTCATGTGAACTCTGTGACCACAGGAGTGGCCTGGGGAGTGAAGGACACGAAACATTTCTCCCCTTATAGCGATTTAGGGCCCTGTTGTTCCTTTCTGCGTTGCCTTTGCTCTCTGCCAGGCACTCTGTAATGGATAAGGGATAAAAAAAAAAAGGCAGGCTTGCTGTTTAGCTGAGTTTCTAAACAAGCAGTTAATCTTGGAAGCACTGAACAGCAAGGCTTGAGCAACCCCAGTGCCTGAAAGTGTCTATTAGTTGGATTTGCTCAGGCTTCCTTGGCTCACTAGTGTCATTATCCATCCTTAAGCAGCAGCTGAGGAGAGGAGAGCTGCTGCTGCTGCTGGTTTTTTTTTTTTCTAAGTTAAATTGCATCCTGGAATCTGTGTGTCTGTTGCTACCATGGCTCAAGTCACCTATTACTCAAGCTGTCTGTGTACCTGGTTTGTATCTCTTAAAGTATCTGACATTTAGTGCTGTTTGGCTTCTGCCACCCCAAGGGCTCGGAGAAACCGTGGAGGTGAACTGGCATGCTTCTCAGTGGGCTTCACAGCACTCAAAGGCTGCTCTAAGCTGAATTTTCAGGATCTACCTCGTGGAGTTGACATAAGCAATCTTAATTTTAAGGTATCTGTCTCACCTACTCTTTCTTGTGGGTAGGCTGTAGTTTAACAAGGCATCTAGGCATAGACAGCCAGATCTATGTACTCCTCCAGCAGAAGAAAGTCCAAAGGGCCAGATGCATTTCTTCCAGCTCTTCACACTTGGAAAACAAAACCAACTGATCTAAAAGACTCAGTTTTGTAGTGTCTGAGCTGTGTTCACATAAAATCACGCTCATGGTTCAAGGGGCTGGTGTTGGTGTGTGTGAACTTGACTGAGAAGGGAGGCATCTCTGGGGGTGCTAGAAGAGGGGTAGGGAAATGAGGCTCCCTGTGAAGCAGACTCTGGGGTCCAGTGAAGCTGCTAATGTAAATGTAGATGCCAGCTTCTTTTCCTTTTTGTTACTGGTCTCTGCTAACTGTCTGCTGTGGCTGAAGGGAAAGCGCTGAGGCTTCCTGAAGCGCTCGTAAACCCAAACCTCACCCAGAAGCTGCCACAGCCTGTGGTGTGTTGGTGTCCCCTGCATGTCTTTAGATCATGGGAACAAAGCTAAGTGGGCTGTTGAACATCTGAATGGGTCACAAGTGATGATACAGTGTGTCTGTGTGCAGAGCTGGAGCATCCCTGGGGGCTGGGTAAGGTCTGCAGGGCTGTACCCACGTGTGATCCCTCCAGCAGCGAGGCTGGACCAGTTCAGTGGAGCATCACAGCACTTCTGCTTTCCTCAAAACCAGAGTTTGGGGTCATAGGGACCCACAGCCTGTGTTTTCCATTGGGTTGTGACTCTTGTAAGTGCAGTAGTGACTTGCTGAAGGTTATCTGTGGCACAGAGGCAGGACAGATACTGTGGTTTACAGTGAAAACTGCCTGCTGCTTTCCTTTATGCTTATGTCAGGCTTCCACTGTGTGATTCTGCTTTAGGAGGAGCTAAGAGCAACTTCCCAGTGAAGAAAACGAGGGGGAAATTGGCTCAACTTGTGTGAGATGGATTTTTGTTTTTGAAAAGCTGCAGCATTCTCATGGTCTGAATGTGGGACTGGCTGTATGGCAGGCAGATGGTGTCTCTGCCAGAAATACCTCCTGCCATTCCCATGGAAAATGCTCACAGCCATCCAGACTGTAAGCCTTTGGGGGGAGGGAAAAAAAAAAAGTGGTTTTCACATAGTGAGATGTGTCAGACTCTGCTCACACCAGGCAGGATCCTGCAGTTGATGGGACAAAGGTGGAGAGAGGAGTTAATCAGAGGGGCTGAACTGACACAACTTCAGGGTTGATGGCAGGAGGTGGAGATGTCTGAGGGAGAGCAGGAGTGAGGGATAAGAGTGATGGGGAGTTGGGGGGGGCTGGCAGAGAAGCACTGTTTGCTGGGGGGGGGGTGGGGAGATATCCTGGCACTGTTTGCTGGGGGGGGGGTGGGGAGATATCCTGAGTACCACAGCCCTTTTTAGGAGTGCCTGTGAACTCTCAGCACTGGGATCTGTGGCTTTTTGGAGTTGGTTCATATGGACAATCTTTTCTTGGGCCTGAAAGTATTGCTACTCTTCTGGAGTGGCCAACTGTGTCAGCATGATGACTCAGCCTGGTTGCATGACTTTTTACCTGTGACTGCCCTGCCCTGCCAAACATGCAGGGCAGACAGTGGTAAGCTGGTGAGGAGTTGTTTTGGTCTCTAATTAATGACTTTCATTCAGATTATCCAGCAAGCTCAGGACACTGGGGGGTTTCCCTCATGCTCCAAAATGCTCCATATGCCTGCTTTTCACAGCATCCTGTGCTACAAAGGCATGTGCACTGCTTGGCAGGTAATTAACTAAGGTTTAGAGAATAAGGTAAAAAAAAAAACCAACCAAACCCCATCAATATTAGGTAGCTAGCTTTAATTGTGAAGGATTTGATCCAATCTATTTTCAAATACCTGGCATTATTTAGCACTTAATGCATTCATGGTGTGTCTCTCAGACCTTCAGCTGTGAGTTGCCAGCAGCTCAGCCTCTCAGGCAACCTCAGGTTGTACCTCTGGGTACTGGGACCAGAATGGAGAGCTGCCTGTGAAAGCTTGGCCTACGTGGGTTTTCTTGCATTGCAGTGTTCATGAGGCAGCACCCAGTTGTTCATGGCAGCAGGAAGACCCTCAAGCAGTGAGAACAATCCTCTCTGTTCTAGCAGGCCGTTGTTTTGTAGGCTCCTACCTTTCAGCTCTGAAATGGGCTTGTGGGTGAACCTCTCACCCATGGCTCTGGGTCTATCTGGAGACAAGTCTAGCCTGAATGGTAAATGAGAGCAACCCCACAGGAGAATAACAACCTTATGGTGTAAGTGAGGGGTATCACACATGTGGAAGGGGGTGGGTGCCCAGTCAGGTCATGGGAGTCAGAATTAAACTCAGAAGTCCTACAGCATTAGTGTTGCATTTGCCAAAGTAATATTCTTTGGCTTAGTTTCTTCTGAGTAATCATGCTGAGTGCTGTCTTCTGTTGATTTTGTTTGCACTTGCTTAATTACAGAGTTTAATTAACACCTCATAGATCCCCAGACTGGTTTGGGTGGGAAGGGACCCCAGAGCTACCCTACTGCCCCCCCTGCCATGGGCAGGGATAACCCCCATCAGCCCAGAGTGGCCCACAGCCCCATCCAGCCTGGCCTTGAGCCCTGCCAGGGATCCCAGGGTAACCCCAGCTTCTCTGGGCACCCTGTGGCTGGGGCTCCTCAGGAAGGATTTCTGCCTCCCAGCTCCTCTCCAGCTGCCTCCTTGCAGCTGAAGGCGTTCCCCAGGGCCTGGCCCTCCCTGCCCTGGGCACCAAGCCCCCTCTTCAGCTTTCCCTGGAGCCCCTTGAGGACTCAGAGGTCTCCCTGCAGCCTTCTCCAAGCTGATACCACCCCGACTCTCTGACGTGCTCCAGCCCTTGTATCATCTCTGTGCCCTCACCAGGGAGGACCCAGCACTCCCGGTGTGGGCCTCACCAGGGCTGAGCAGAGCCCTAGTAAATTATAGGCCAAGTGAAGCTTTGTATGTTTTAAATGGAGACTAAGCATCTACATATTGCAGCAGGTAATCTTAATTAAGGTGTTTTAACTTTATCCTGTGTTCCTTTGTCTGTCACCTGGTTAATTATCCCTATTATGAAAATTGGAGCTGAAAATTGGAGCGCTGGGATGAGCTGGATGTTCAGATTAGAGTGAGGATGCAGTATTGCTTTCTTGTGATGCTTCTGGGCCTTGTTAAAAACCCACTCCTGCTTGTTTTTGGCAGCATCACTACCTAGACCACAACCAGTGAGCTGGTGCTGCACTCTGAGTGCTGTAGGTAGCACCCAGGGTAAACAGATACACCTCCACGTGAGCTGGGTGATGCACAGGTGCTGGTACAGGGTGTCTCTGTAGGACAGGGTATACCCAGTGTGTCACAGAATCACAGAATGGCATGGTTTGGAAGGGACCCCAAGGATTATAGAGCTCCAACCCCTTGCCACACTGTTCTTTCCTCAGTGTCCACTGAGGAAGGAAGTGTCTGCGTGGTTCGGTGTGTGACCTGCAGTTTGGAACCTGGTTCTGTTGTCTGCATGTTCTTAAATCCTTGTTTTCTACCTTTGAAGGGCCTGACTGCAGATCTGGGGCCCACAATACAAGAGAGATGTGGAACTGTTGGAGAGGGGTCAGAGGAACCATGAGGATGCTCAGAGGGCTGGAGCAGCTCCCCTCCGAGGAGAGGCTGAGGGAGCTGGGCTGGGTCAGCCTGGAGAAGAGAAGGCTGTGGGGGGACCTCATTGCAGCCTGCCAGTGCCTGAAGGGAGCAGAGGAACAGGAGGGGAATCAGCTTGTTCAAGGGCAGAGCCTGGCAGGACAAGGGGGATGGAGTGAAGCTGGAGGAGGGAAGGGGGAGAGGAGATCTTAGGGGGAAGTTCTTTGCAGGGAGAGTGGTGAGGGGCTGGAAGGGGCTGCCCAGAGAGGGGGTGGGTGCCCCATCCCTGGGGGTGTTCCAGGCCAGGTTGGCTGGGGCCCTGGGCAACCTTGTGTAGCTCCAGGCCTGGAGGTTGGTGTCCCTGCCTGTGGCAGGGGGTTGGAGCTCTGTGCTCCTTGAGGTCCCTTCCAACCCAGCCCAGTCTGTGATTCTAAGAGTCTGTGACTCAGGAGAATGGTGGCTTTCTGCATGCTCTGTGCAGAAATAAGCATTGTGTTGCCGTTGCCCACGCACCTGTCGCTGCCAGAGTGCAAAACCCCTGCTTTGTTTTCCCATTTGCAAGGGACTGAAAAGATTCCTGGGTGCAAAGGAAGCTTCTGGTGCCAGGCACTGGAACAAAGCTGAACTGCTGATGGTGCCCTGCAGACACCCTGCTACATCCCGCTTCACTGCCAGTGCTGTTTTTAGGGTGCTGATGTCATTACTCTGCCCTGTGAAGCCCTGATGGCAACCCATGATGGGTGGGGGGGTGCCCCCTGTGTCCCCCAGCTCTCAGTCCCTCTCCCAGAGCAGTGGATGGGTGAATGCTGGCAGGGTGTCTGGAGGCTGCACGCCGTGGTGTCTGGTCCCTTGCGAGCTGCAGCAGGTTGGGACAGGTTACTCTCCTCGCAGAGCTGAGCAATCTGGTTTTGTTCTGGAGCCTTTCAGTGAGCTTTGGGGCTGGATTTACCCTCTGATTTACCAAGTCCCATGGTTCACATCAACCTTGTGCCAAGGTTTATCCCAGCAAGCTGGGTTTGGGGTTCCTCTGCCCTTTTCCATTCTCTTACCTCACTTTTCCTTTGCAAGGTTCCAATAGCTGTTTCTTTGGAGATGCCTGTAGTGCTATAAACCCAGTGCAGTGTTTGCAGACTGGCAGAAGAGTACATTCAGCCTGGAGAAAAGAAGACTAAGGGGGGACCTTATTAATGTTTATCAATATCTTTAAGCATGGGATGCAAGGGGAAATGGGCAGCCCCTGCTCAGTGTCTGTGGGGACAGGACAAGGGGCAATGGCTGCAAGTTGGAGCACAGGGAGTTCTTTTCCCCAGTGAGGGTGAGGGAGCCCTGGGCCAGGCTGCCCAGGGGGGTGTGGAGTCTCCATCTCTGGAGATATTCAAGACCTGTCTGGGCACTGAACTGTGTGCCCTGTCCTAGGGACCCTGCTTTGGCAGGGGGTTGGACCCCATGGGCTCTGGAGATCCCTTCCAACCTCTATGATTCTGTGATTTTGTTTCTCAAAGTTTGAAGCAGCCTGTGGAAGGCTGTCAGGGGTGATGCCTGCAGAGGCAGCTTCTGGCCTGGATTAGGGTTGTTAGAAAGACTTTATTCTGTGTGCCTGCTGTTAGGAGGGCTGATGAGATGAGGGGAATCCAGGAAACACTGCAGCGCTGGTGCTCACCAATCTACTCGGCGTTGCCGAGCTGGGTGGTTAATTTCTTCAGCTTGCTTCCTCACAGTGGTGTATGTGTTGGCATTTAAACATGCTGGGGGCTCTGCCTTCTCAGGGTGGGATTTGGAGAGTCTCCTTCTGCCAGCTGGAGCCTTCAGGAGGGACTGCATGGGCGGCTGGCAGCTCAGCTTCCTCCAGCAGCGCTCAGCCCTGGGAGGAAGCAGCCATTTCAGCTCCCGAGAGGCCAAGGTTTGTCTGGTGATAAATGCTTGTGGCTCTTGGAACATTGGTGTGTCAGGGACTTGGAAGAAACCTGACCTCTGAGACTGAAGCCTAGACTTGGCTGGTGGGGGGAATCCCAGGGCTGCATTCCTTGCTGCTGGGATTTTACACCTGTGTGCTGCTCAGCAGCATCTTGTTTGTCACTGCTGATTGTTTGGCCTCTTTGAATAACATGCCTTCTCTTCCCTCCCAGCATATGGATGGACTGGGAACAAGAGAGAGGAAATGGAGGCAGAGAACTCCCTTTGTGCATGAGAAAAGCCAGCAAGAAGTGCTACAGGACTGGCAAAAAGGCAGGGACTGAGGCTGCTCCAAAACACCACAGAGGGGGAAATACAAGAGCCAGGGATCCTGCTCATAGGCATAACCCTCCCCCCCCCAGGGTGGTGTTTTCCTGAGCATGGGAGCTGTGGAGGCAGCTGTAATGTCCTCACTTCATGAGTGGAAGTCTTGGGGTTTTTCTTCTCCCTTTTCTGCTTCTCAGAGTGGTGTATGGATGCTGGGAAGGCTGAATTAGCCAACCAAATGTACCTGCATTCATAGGTCTTCTGAGCTCTAGTGAGAGAGGATGGATTGTTGGCTAGTTCCCACCCAAAACTACACAACCTGAAACACCTTTGGGCCTCCTACTCTTCCCACAGCAGCAGGACCTGTACTTATTCCTCTAATAACTTAATACTAAAAATCCTACTCCAGGTATGGAGCATGAGAGCAGGGAGCCTGTAAAGGCTGAAGTGCATTGAATGAGTTGTGCCTGGTGAATTGATTCTTTCTCTCCCCTTTTTCTCCCCACTGAATGGCAGCAGCACCAGCAGACCCCGTGGAGGAATGAATGCCAAAGCTCTCTGAAAGTGCCTTGTGGTGCTACAAAGGCTGGGAGAGCAGAGGCTTCAAAGGCATTATTTCTCTCCCATCTCTGCCTTTGTCCTCCTTTCAAGTGGATAACTCCCATATTTGCCCAGGCTACTTTGGAGATCTGGGAGCAGAAGCAACAGCATGAAACTAATGGGATGCTTTAGAATTTCCCTGCCACTTACTGGCTGTTGAATAGCTGTAATTAAATTAACCAGTATATTGATTTCACTGTGCTGCTTGGGAAGGATAAGAGGGGTAATGTAAGCATTGGAGCTGCTGCTTAGTGGGCTTTGAAAAGCTGCAGCCACTTGGAATACATAATGTGGTACCAGTGAAGCTGAGCAGGCTGGTAAATTAAAGATGCTTATCCCCCCCCCCCCCTCAAAAGTGTTTTAGCCTTTGGGAAGTTAGCTCATGGCCTGGTAAGGTAATTCCTAATAAAAGAAAATAAAGTAGTGGTTTCTGTGGCTTTCCCGGGTGCAGAGCTTGCTGTGGAAGTGAATGGACCTGTTCTGGTTAGGGCAGAGCTCAGGCTTGGCTTGAAACTGGTGGCACTGGGGTGGCACTTGAAACTGGGGTGGCACTGGGGTGGCACTTGAAACTGGGGTGGCACTGGGGTGGCACTGGGCTGGCACTTAGAACTGGGATGGCACTGGGCTGGCACTTAGAACTGGGATGGCACTGGGGTGGCACTTAGAACTGGGCTGGCACTGGGCTGGCACTTAGAACTGGGCTGGCACTTAGAACTGGGCTGGCACTTAGAACTGGGCTGGCACTGGGCTGGCACTTAGAACTGGGATGGCACTGGGCTGGCACTTAGAACTGGGATGGCACTGGGCTGGCACTTAGAACTGGGATGGCACTGGGGTGGCACTTAGAACTGGGATGGCACTGGGGTGGCACTTAGAACTGGGCTGGCACTGGGCTGGCACTTAGAACTGGGATGGCACTGGGCTGGCACTTAGAACTGGGATGGCACTGGGCTGGCACTGGGGTGGTGCTTGAAACTGGGATGGCACTGGGGTGGCACTTGAAACTGGGATGGCACTGGGGTGGCACTTGAAACTGGGATGGCACTGGGCTGGCACTTGAAACTGGGATGGCACTGGGCTGGCACTTGAAACTGGGGTGGCACTGGGCTGGCACTTAGAACTGGGGTGGCACTGGGCTGGCACGTGAAACTGGGGTGGCACTGGGCTGGCACTTAGAACTGGGGTGGCACTGGGCTGGCACTTAGAACTGGGATGGCACTGGGCTGGCACTGGGCTGGCACTGGGGTGGCACTGGGCTGGCACTTAGAACTGGGGTGGCACTGGGCTGGCACTTGAAACTGGTGGCACTGGGGTGGCACTTGAAACTGGGATGGCACTGGGCTGGCACTTGAAACTGGTGGCACTGGGCTGGCACTTGAAACTGGTGGCACTGGGCTGGCACTTGAAACTGGGATGGCACTGGGCTGGCACTTGAAACTGGGATGGCACTGGGCTGGCACTTGAAACTGGGATGGCACTGGGCTGGCACTTAGAACTGGGATGGCACTGGGCTGGCACTTAGAACTGGGCTGGCACTGGGCTGGCACTTAGAACTGGTGGCACTGGGGTGGCACTGGGGTGGCACTTGAAACTGGGATGGCACTGGGCTGGCACTTGAAACTGGGATGGCACTGGGCTGGCACGTGAAACTGGGATGGCACTGGGCTGGCACGTGAAACTGGCAGCCTCTCAGGGCGCCTCAGCAGAAGGGAGGGGTGTGTTACCCCAGCCCCTTGGTCACAGAACTGGGTGCCTGAGTTTGGAGGCTGAGAGGTCTGATGCACTGGAGGGGGGTGGGGGGGGTGTTGTTGTTTGTGGCAGGAGGGTTTTTTTTAGTGGTTTCTCTTTAATGTGTCCTGGGTTGGGTACTTGTTACTGGAAGAGCCACAGCTGCTGGCAGGGACAGGGTTCTGAAGCTGCCTTATGCTGTTGTAGCTTACAGCCTTCCCTGCAGGGATACCTGACCCAACACGTGGCCACAACACTGTAATGAATTTTAAAACAGTAAAAAAATCATGAAGTGGCACAACTTCTGTGGGTAGTGACCCTGAGGAATCCTGTGAAGGCACATTTGGGGACCTACCTGATGGCTGACCTTGATTAAGTGGTTGTATTTTAGGCTGGGAGGGTGACACTTCAACACCATGATGATGCTAGTAAGCATTTCACCTGAAGATTCCTTCTCCAAGGTGTGTGCTCCTTGTTGGGCAGCTGCAGTTGGTGTGGCTGGAACCTTCTTTTCTTTCCCCTTTCCCTCTCCAACTTTTGTTCTAATTCAAAACTTGATGTTACTGCAATTGAGACATTTGCCATTACTAACAGGATAAGCTTTTATTTCAGAAATATACCTAATTTCTTCTGTGTGCTAAGAATAAAGCTACTGGATTTGCTCAGTCAAGTGAGCTTTACACTTCTGGTCATTAATAGCAAAGGGACTGCTGGTTTTCTTGGAGTTTGTGGTTTTGGTGAGTGTTTTCTTCAGGTTCAAATTGGCAAATTGAATTTAGAAGGTGTTTTTAGGAGCAGGCTTTACCTATAGCATGCTCTGAGGTAAGATGGGGGGTTTTTTTTCCCCTGCTTTAAGGAGGATGTCAGCTTCTAACCACTTCCAGAATCAAAGAATTGTAGGGGTTGGAAGGGATCTCAAGAGATCATCAGGTCCAACCCTCTGCCAAAGCAGCTCCCTAGGACACATCACTCAGATAGGTGTCCAGACACCAGGGCTGGAATATCTCCAGAGAAGGAGACTCCACCACCTCCTTGAGCAGCCTATTCCAGTGCTCTGTCACCCTCACTGTGAAGAAGTTCTTCCCCAGGTTGCTGGGGAACTCCCTGTGCTCCAACTTGCAGCCATTGCCCCTTGTCCTGTCCCCACAGACACTGAGAAGGGGCTGCCCATTTCCCCTGCATCCCATGCTTAAGATAATTATAACCATTCATTAGGTGCCCCCTTAGTCTTCTCTTCTCCAGGCTGAACAGCCCCAGCTCCCTCAGCCTCTCCTCACAGGGGAGATGCTCCAGGCCCTTCAGCATCTCCAGAGCCTCCTCTGGACTCTCTCCAGGAGATCCCTGTCCTTTTGATCCCAGGGAGCCCAGCCCTGGACACAACACTGCAGGTGGGGCCTGAGCAGGGCAGAGCAGAGGGGGAGGATCCCCTCCTGTCACCTGCTGCCCACACTCCTCCTGATGCCCCCCAGGATCCCCTTGTCTCTCTCAGCCCCAGGACACACTGCTGGCTCATGGCCACCCTGTCCCCAACCAGGACCCCCAGGTCCTTCTCCCCAGAGCTCCTCTCCAGCAGGTCACCCCCAGCCTGTCCTGATAGGAAGGGTTGTTCCTTCCCAGGTGCCAGACTCTCCACTTGCTTGTGTTGAACTTCATGAGGTTTCTCCCTGCCCAGCTCTCCAGCCTGGCCAGGTCTCTCTGGATGACAGCACAGTGTCCTGTGTGTCTTTATATCCTACCTACTGGAAAAAATGAAGATCCTGGGTCTTAGGACCATTTAATGTCATCTTTGTGGTATGAATTGAGTTTCCAAGCTCATTGGGCTTTCACTTTGGCCAGTGTCATCTCCTGGGGGAAGCCCTTTTAGTGAAAGGGAGGAGGAAAGGCCTGCCTTGCTGTCAGCAAATTCCTCTTTCCCCTTGGTGTTGAATTCTTTGTAATAGCAGCAACAAGGTGACTTGTGGGTGATCTGTCAGTGAGGGCAAATCCTCTGAGGAGCAGCTGAGGGAGCTGGGGGTGTTCAGCCTGGAGAGGAGGAGGCTGAGGGGGGAGACCTTCTCCCCACCTCCCCTGCCTTGCCAGGAGGGTGCAGAGAGGTGGGGATGGTCTCTTCAGCCAGGGGACAGGAGCTGGGACAAGGGGCAATGGGCTCAAGCTGGGCCAGTTCTGGTATGCTGTGGTGTTGTGTCAAGCTGAGACTTTATTTCTAGTCTCTTTTCCATGCACTTAGTCTTGGATTATAAGGCATCCCTTCCTGGCAAAGCTTAGGCTGGAGTTTAAAGAGAGAGAGAGAGGAGAAGAGCTCTTCCCTGAGCTGCAGTCACATAGACAACGCCAAACTTCACGCAGAGGTAAGGAAGCTGCTCCCCACAGCAGGGTGTTCTTTGTTGTGCTGTGGTTTTTCCCTTAGAGTGTCAGGTAGGTGATGAGCAGATGGACTGTTTGACAGCCAGGGAGGAAATACTTCTGAGCAGAAGGTAGAAAACACAGTAGTGCTGGTGGATCTGTGCTGCCAACTTGCCTCTTAGGCTTGATGCTGAATGACAACCCTTGCTGGTCCCTGGCACCTGTGTTAAGGGAGTGAAAAGCTGTTGCTTCATCATCTCCAGTTCCTTAAGATTTCACTTTATTTTTCCCCTCTGCACATGGGTCATCTTTTCCAGAGTCTCCTGGCCTCTGAGATGTTTCAAAGCAAGCCTTTCAGCCCAGATTCCCAACAGCAGCTCTAACTTGCAGGCTGTAGCATTGTGGAAAACTGAACTCAAAATGCAAGCAGTAAAGCTTTAATCTCTCTTATTTCATGAGGGAGAGCTCACTTGAGTTGTTATATATACAGGATATAAAATACAGGAGGTAAGAAGGATTCTTTGTGTATATATATATATATATATATGCTTGGTATTACATTTCCAATAGTTTCCTCTTTTCTAAATGAAATTGATCCACCTGGAACAGTTTATATTTGATTTTCCTCATTTTTTTGAACTCCCAGTTACAGCTTCAGCCCTGCATAAGCTGAAGTGAACTAATTAAATTCAAACTAAGGAGGTTTGCTCTAGGGAAAGTTCTCTCTGCCCTGAAAAACAAAACCCTCTCCATAGTCAAGAGCTGGCTTTAAACTCAGCAGCCACGTTTCCCTGTGCTTAGGCTGATGGTGTGAAATGAAGCAGAGTTTCTCCAGCCCATGCTTGCCAAAAATGTAGAGCTCAGGATTTAAAGTCAGTGCTTTGGGCTTACAGAGAGTTTTTGATTAAAGGAAAATTGAGAAATAAAAGATACCTGGCTGCAGCAAGGTGAAGTGCCTGGGGTTGGGAGAATCAGCTGTGTGGGGGGCAGGTAGCACAGCCCTGGGAAGAGGGTGGTGGTGAGGGGATGTCAAATCTTATTACTCCTGCTGTTTCACAGAATCACAAGGTTGGAAAAGACCTTTAAGATCATCAAGTCCATCCATTCCCATCCTGTGCTAAACCAGATCCCTGAGCACATCATCTACTCATCTGCTAAACACACCCAGGGACAGGGACTCAGCCCCCTCCCTGGGCAGCCTGGGCCAGGACCTGACAACTCTGCCAGGGAAGAACTTTGCCCTCCCAGCTGAGCTGAGCCTGCCCTGGCCCAGCTTGAGCCCATTGCCCCTTGTCCCAGCTCCTGTCCCCTGGCTGAAGAGACCGTCCCCACCTCTCTGCACCCTCCTGGCAGGGCAGGGGAGGTGGGGAGAAGGTCTCCCCTCAGCCTCCTCTTCTCCAGGCTCAACACCCCCAGCTCCCTCAGCTGCTCCTCAGAGGATTTGCCCTCCAGCCCCTTCCCCAGCCTGGTTGCCCTTCTCTGGACTCGCTCCAGGACCTCCATGTCCTTCTGATGCTGAGGAGCCCAGAACTGGACCCAGCACTCCAGGTGCAGCCTCCCCAGTGCCCAGTCCAGGGGCAGTGGATGTTGACCGTGGAATTGGAAGCTTCTGGTCTGGCTAGAGGGTTAATCCAGATGAACTATATGGGACCTGACACATCCTTCTCTGGAGCACATAAACCTCTGAACAGAGTATTTCTACGAAGATAGTGACTTGCTGAACTATGCCACTCTCAAAGGTGGCTATGTTTCAGTGGCTGTGACTCAGGAGCAGGAGTGGCTTGCTTTGTGAGAGCTCTGGTGCTTCTCAGAGCCTTCTCAGCTGCTTATGAGGAACCACTTACAAATTACAGACTAGCCTAGCAAGAAAACAGACACTGATACCAGCCATTCCTGTACACAGACAGGAACATGCCAGAGGGATGGGTAGGCAGCCAGGGAACCAGTTACATCAGCTGTCATCTGCAGGTTGCTGTTAGCCTAGGGCTGATACATTGCAGCAAGCAGTGTTTTGCTAAGAGCAATCTCTTACAAACCCTTATGCTGTACATTCATGCTTGATTTTTAGATGTAACCTTCCAAAACTCTGGTATGATGAGTTGAAGTCTGTTACCTGGGGTAGCAGATGTTACGATGAGCGCTTGTTGTAGGATAGCTTTGCTTCATAAAAAGAAACCCAAGCTTTTCCCATGCTGATAGTGGCAAGTTTCTTTTGTATATTGTGCTTAGGAAGGAGAAGAAGGGAAAAAACCCAAAAAAAACCCCAGTTGAAGCTGACTGCATTTACACAAGGGCATTTGGAATTGTTTTGTTAGGCTGCTAGCCTGACACGATCCAATTTTCTCCTGAACACAAGGGTTGCCCAGCATCTTTCTGGGTTTGGGAATGAAAATTGGCTTCTCCCCTCCTTTTCTGAGCTGCTTCAGATGTTTTGTTATGCTAAAAGTTGCAAAGAATGACAGGCTTGCTCTATGGTGCTGCTTAAATTTACCTTTTTGTTTGGGTTCAACTTGAATTTCTTCTTTCAAGTTTGTGCCCAAAGATGGGAAGATGTGGAAGCTGCTAATGAGATTGAGGGGGTTGCCTGGGTACAAGGGGGCCTGTTTTGCTTTGGGATCATAGCACAGTGGTGGCCTTGCTGTTTTCATGTGGGTTGGTGTAGATTAATCCAGTCCATGCAAGGAGAAGCCAAATCCTTTCATGTTGGGAGCTGTCTGCATGTGGGCTGAAGGAGGCTTGAAGAAGGAAAACTGCAGCCTGTGTTTTAAAACCTCTCACTGTTGCTCAAACCAACAGAAGCATTTCAGAAAAGCTTCTCCTCTGCAGTTTGTGGAACCCAATGATTATTTTGTATTTCTTCAAGGTTTTCTTTTCCTTCTTTTGCCTAGAAAATGATTGAAGAGCTGTCTGATTTCTTGAGCTGTTTGAATACACCTGTGCTTTCCTTGGAGAGGCTTCTCTTTCATCATTCCACACGTGGTGGAAAGCATGACATCCCACTTTTGAGTGCAGGAGGCTGTGTGCACCCTGCTGTACGTGCCCCACTTCAAGTGCCAAGCTGTGGAACATCCTAGAAAGGGACCAGGCACCTTGCAGAATTGCAATTCCTTCCCCACAGCGGGACCGGTCACCAGGTTTTTAGTGTCCCAAGTATACTGAGCACTCAAGAAATCTGAAACAATTGGGAAAAAGAGCCTTTTTTTTTCCTCAGCCTGTCTAACAGGCTGCTGAGGAAAAGACAGCAGTCTTGTGCTGCTGCTGTGTTTTGAGTTGTACACACTTCAATAAAAACCAAGGTCTCTGGTTTAGGCTGAGTGGTGACAGTGAGTCTCTTGATGAGTTTAATGCCATATTTCAAAGCTGCCTGTGCCTAGGGGATATTTTGGACAAATAAAAAGCCTAGACTCTCTGGGTGAAGTACTATTAAACAGGAAAACTATAAACCAGTGCAATTTTGTATGAGCTCTGTTGAAGTCTTGCACTCCATGTGGGGTGCTCCTGGGCATCCTCATGAATTCAGGATGTTAAACTGACTGGGGAGTGTTCCCCCACCTTTCCTTTTTCTACTTTTTATTCTCTTCCTCCTTGCAAAGCACCAGTCAAGCTCCTTGAGCTTGGCTCACTGAAGGTTTTAAGTAAGGATCATTGCAGGGCAGGGGTAAGTACATTTGTCTGAAGGAGGAAAAAGGCAAGGTGTAGAATTAAACCAATTCTGAGTTAAACTGAGCCTGGAGGGTTTTCTGCAAATGCTTTAACTCTTAGTAGTAGCACTTAGTCTGGGCATTGGGGCAGTGAGGAGGCCCAGGTTCCTTGCCAGTAGCAAGGGACAAAGTATCTGACTAGAGGAGCATAACTGAACCTGTTTGTGGCTTCACCAAGGCTCATCCAAACCTGTGATGGTGTGTTTGCAGTGGTATCCCCCTCCTCTGTCTTCAGCAGCACTCTTGGAGCCTGGCAGGTTGTGCCACAGATTCTCTTGGGCAGGATTTAACCTGCATGAAAAATGAGAATATCTTGCCTTACCCTGGCTGAAGTCTGCTAACTGTAGAATCACAGACTGTCAGGGGTTGGAAGGCACCTCAAAAGACCATCGAGTCTAACCTCCCTACCAGAGGAGTGTCACCTAGACTAGAAGCCTGGAGGCTGCCCACCGTGGAGCCCTCACACACATGGTGCTGCTGCAGCATTGCCTGGGCAGTTCCTGTGGGCATCAGGGAAACTTCTTCTTCCTCTAAGCATAAGACTCACCAACTGGAGGAGCCCTGGAACGTGGCAAGCAGAGCGATGGCAGCCTGTGTCTGGAGTGCTCAGACCACGCAGCCCAGCAGCAGGCTACGGCTCTGGCTTTGGCTGCTGTTCCCTGTGGCACCCTGTGAGACTGCTGGGTTTTACTTACCTCCAGTGCCCTCCCTTAGGGTACAGGTAGAGCTCCCAGCATCGCTGTTGGTTGGCAGCTGGCCCCCTCTGTGTCAGCAGAGCACCCCTTCCTCCCCAGCTGCCTGCCTGCAGCAGAGAAAATGGGGTATTTTTTGACTTGGGTGGTTCAACTGCAATTTTAAAACGTGTTTTTCCAGCCTGATGAGAGATGAATAATACACACATGGTGCTTGAGGAATTGGGGATTAAAGGGATGAAATGTTAGGGATGGAAGGACAGCCTGGAAGCAAAGCCATCCTGTGGTGGATGGGAGGGAGGGAGGTGGGATCTCGCTGGTCTGGTGTGAACTCATGTTCTTAGCTGTGCCTGGAAAATGGGATTTTGTCTGTAGTTTGGTGATGTGTGACAGAGGGAATGTTTTCATTGTGACAGTATGGAAACACCTCCCGTTCCCCAGGTATGTATCCATCAATTCCCAGGGTTTGAGGTGGCATTTATCCCAAGGCACCAAAGCAAAAGACCTACTGTTGGAAGATGCTGCCTGTTAGCTTTGGAACTGTGACTTGCAAACACTAGAAGCATAGAGGGTCTCCTGGGGAAGGGTCCCTCTGTGTTTACTGTGGCTTTGGATTCTTCCCTAGTGTGGCAGTTTTGCATAGTTGGGTACTGAGAGAGGGCCAGGTCTGACAGAAAATGGCTGCTAGAATCTTCTGCAGGCTGCTGATAGCACCTCTGAGAGTCACACAGAGGAGACAAAGACTCCACCAGAACAAGTAGTGCCAACAAGAGCCCAGTGTTGGCCCGTGCAGGGCACTGGGATGTCTGTCTGCAGATCAATGTGAGCAGTTGGCAGACACAACAGGCCGGGAAGGCTGGGGGAGGAGGCGCCCAGGTGCCCGAGAGAGAGAGATGCCCCTGCAGCCCATGGAGTAGATGGTGGAGAGGAGCCATGGAGGAGGCAGAGACCCCACCTGCAGCCCGTGGAGAGGCTCCACGCTGGATGGAGCCGGGGGAGACATGGAGAAGATGCCGTGACTGAGGCTGGGATGAGCCCCTGCCAGCACCAGCGACCTCCAGAGAGGAGCCAGACAGGTTTGCTGGGGGAGGCATCCCAGCCCCGTGCAGGACTGGGCCTGAGAGACACTGGCATTGATTGCTGCCTGCCAGGGCAGAGAGGAAGAGCTTTGCCTTGGAGAAAGCTCCTGGAGGACTGTCTCTCGTGGGTGAGATCCTAGGGTGCAGCAGGGGGAGGGGGTGTGGAATGGATGCCCCCAGCCCGGCCCAGAAGGGAACCAACTGGCAAGGGCCTGACCGCAGCCCCCATCTCCCAGTCCCTGCCCCCCCGGCCTGTGCTGCGAGCAGGAGAGGGGAAGAAGGGAGCAAACTCCTGGCTCAAGGGCAGTCTGCTTCAGAATGGAGGGCTGGGGGGAAGGGGTTCCCCAGACCCCCATTGCCCCAGGCCCTGCCCCTCCTGGGCTGCGAGCGGGAGGGAAGAAGGGAGCAAACTTCTACCTCCAGCTGCTGAGGAGGGAGTGGGGGGGGAAGGGGTTTCCCTGGCTGCATTTATTTGTTTCCAGCTTGTTGGTTGCCCCCCTGGCTCTGGTTCCTTTTCACTGTTTTTCTCTTTAGTGTAATAAATGAGATCACTTTCTCTTCAGCACTCTGTGCTGAGTCTGTTTGGCCTCTTGAGCCGCCCAATGATGTGATTTCTCCCCTGTCCAACTAAGAAGGGGAGGAACAGACTGATTTTGGTGGGCGTCTGGCCTTTGGCCAGGGCTCAACCACCACACCTAGGGATTTTTCTGTAGGCCCCTGATAGAAATGGGATACAAACCTAGGTGATGGCCTGCCTTCTGCATGAGTGAAGAGCTGTACCACACCACCTCCCTAAAAGCAGAATTCTTCTGAAGTGATAAAACTTGGATTCTCTTGCCCCACGATGCTCTTGAAATGAATGTAATTGGCACCGCTCGTTAGCGTGGAGCTTTTTATGGCAGCACATCAGCAGTCTGTCTAATCAACTTACTCAGTGTTGTACCATGCTACTCAAGCTTGAAGATTTGATTAACCTTCTCTAGGATAGTTTGGTTTGTACAGCTTTAGATATTCCTGCATGTCAAGGTATTTATGCCTGCCAGCTTTAGGTAGGATTGCCTTTTACATCCCTTTATAAAGGCTGGGTTTTATCCCAGGTCTAACTGTATTTCTAGGTGCCCCTTTGCTTTCTACAGCAGGTTTCTCCATGTGGATCTCTGTTAAATCAAGGACTGTCACCTGGGATTTGGCAGGTTCTGAAATGGAGGTTTGGGAGCCTTGAGTGGATGGTGTGACTGCTCATTAGCAAAAGGAAGTTTGCTTTATTCCAAAAGTGGTTTAGTTTCCCTGTTGCACCTGCTAATCCTTTTGTCCTCCTGATTTTTAGTAACTTGTGCTTACTGGGTTGCATTGGAATACTTTTATAAGTTTAGGCCTGTAAATCTTCCTGCCTTAAAGGCCTGGAGCATCTCCCCTGTGAGGAAAGGCTGAGGGAGCTGGGGCTTTTAGCCTGGAGAGAAGAAGCTTGAGAGGGGATCTGATCAATGGTTGTCAATAGCTGAAGGGTGGGACACAGGGGGAAATGGGCAGCCCCTTTTCAGTGTCTGTGGGGACAGGACAAGGGGCAATGGCTGCAAGTTGGAGCACAGGGAGTTCCCCAGCAACCTGGGGAAGAACTTTTCCCCAGTGAGGGTGAGGGAGCCCTGGGCCAGGCTGCCCAGGGGGTGTGGAGTCTCCTTCTCTGGAGAGATTCCAGCCCCGTCTGGACAGCGCCCTGTGTGCCCTGTCCTAGGGACCCTGCTTTGGCAGGGGGTTGGACCCCAGGGGCTCTGGAGGGCCCTTCCAACCCCTGGGATTCTGTGATTCCTGATTGGCTGTGGAGGGAAGTGTCTGATAGAGGTGAGCTCTTGGTTGTGTGCCTCCTAAAGCTGAGGGAGATCTCATGTATGACGTGGATGTATGTAAACATGGTCTGGGCAGGCTGTTTTGAGAGCTTGCTGTTCCTTTGGTGTTGAAAGCTTTCTTTTGGTTCAAGGTTTGTGCCTGTTCCCCCTCCTTTCTGTTTTCCTGGTGGACAGGATTTGGCACTTGCTGTTTGTTATTGTGTGGAAATACAGACAAATAGGAGAAAAAGGGTTTAACTTTTTTTTATATAGCCTCATATTTGGCACTTCAAGCATCACCTGCATCACCTTCTGTTCAAGATGCTGTGTAAGAGCCTTTCTCCCTGGGATTACTCCAATCTTGACTCCTTTCATGTATCCAGGCTCCAGGGTTCTCCCCCTGGTATATTTGATGATATATTCTTGGGTTTTGATTGGGTTCAAGGACACTAATGAGGCAGCAGGGAATAAAACTCACTTCACTGCTAAGGACACCAAGGGTGAGCTGGAAGGTCCTACTGTTTGGTGTGACCTTGGAACACGTGCTGCAACAGATTCCAGCAGCTTTGCTGTTTGTAATACCTGAGTCTGCATCTTGCTTGGGAGAACGTGCCTCAGTGCTCTGTAATAAGCAGTTGTGTGGGGCCTTTGGTTCTCTAGGTGCATTAAAACATTCAGAAAGCAAAGAGGAGGCCAAAAACTCATGTAGCCTGCTGTACAAAAACACCCTTCTTCTCCATGCTTTGTGTTATGATCCCATTGCTTTGGAGTTAATCCCAGATTGCTTGTGCTTCTCAGGCTCAAGGCATGAGCTATTCCAGAAGAAGTACCTGCAGTTAGGAAGCTGGTAATCCAGAGCAACTGCATTTGAGTGTGAGCGGTTGTGAATACGAGCAAAACTGGACCTGCAATTCCCAGCAGCACATCCAGGAGAGCCTGTAATGACTTTGGGAGGGTTGTGTGAAAAGGTGTGTTTCCTTCCTTTGCCTTCCAACTCCTCCTGAGGCTGTGGCATCTCTCTGAAATTGTTGCTTGGAAAGAATTTCAAGTGCTGAAAGAATTTCAAGCGCTGATGTGGATGCTGATCCACGTGAGCATTGAACTCCCAACACCCCCCCGTTGAGTTCAAGTCTAAACATCCAGATCCGAGCTGGTTGGTAGCCAGAGGTGTTTGTCCTGGTGTGTCACCTCCTGTCCTGTTGTTCTCCCATCATCCTCTTTTCCCTTCCTCCTTACAGGCCTCGATGCGGAGTTGTCGTACGTGAGGAACGATGTGGTTAATCACTACGCCTTGTCCTTCAACCTCTTAATACCCAGTGAGACCAACAGCCTTCACTTCAGCTGGTATGCTAAATCCAAGGTAAGCAGGCTCACTGGGGGATCTGTGCTGCTCAGGGACTGCCTGCTGCTGGAAGTCCTCTTGGGCTTGGTCAAAGTTAGGATGTGGCAGGTATAAAAGGATTCTTTCTATACATTAAGAATGGACATGTCCCAACTGCTCCTTTCTTGGGGTAAGTGCTTATTTTGAGCTGTTTTCTACTTTTTTTGCTATGTGTATACATGCAAGGCACCTGGCAGTGGGACCTCTTCTGGAAGTGCATTGAGCATGCAGAAGGGGCAGCTGTGAACTGAAGCCTCTGGACATCAAACATTACGTAGAGATTTCTAGAAACATATGTTTGGAGAGGAGAAGAACCTGTAAAAGTGGCATCTTGTATGTTATTACCAAGCCCTGGTTTAAATGGAAAGGGATTTTTATTTCACTTAATCACTCTGGCTGGAGCATGCAGTACCAGCTGTCATAAAGGTTGCATATGCACTTACATTTGGAAGGATTTCCAGTTACTCAACAGTTTGGTTTTGTGTCTGAACTGATCTGTTTAGTCTCTGCCAGATGTTAATTCCCTTTTTTTTATTAAAAAAAAAAAATATATATAGTTATTCTTCTGTCCTTAAGGCAGAAGGACTGCAGTTGGAGCAGTAATACTTAACAACTCTGCCAGTGTGGCTTCTAAAGGTTCCTCCTGCTGCTGATCTTCTCTTTGAGGTGTAACTTCATCAGAGAGGGGAATTTTGGATCAGTGTGAGCCAAGCCCTTTGCCTTGATACCACACTCCACCCCTCCAGGCACTTCAGTCACTTCCCATTTGAATAAGACCTTTGAAGGAGTTTCCTTGTAGTTCCATCTTCAGCTTGGAGCCACCTGCATCGCTGCCCTGGGTTTTCCTTGGGCCTGTCTCTGGTTTTGAGTAGGACACTTTGAGCTCCTTCCACCTCTGCTCGATGTCTCCTGTGCTCCCTTCATAGGATGAGGTGTAGTGCAGTTCATAGCAGCTCAGAGGCTGGCTTACATTTCTACCCTTTGCTATCATGGCTGAAAATTCAATTAATAACATAACACAGCCTATTAAGTTTTCAGAAGGGGTGGGGGAAGAAACTCATGGAGCAAAGTCACACCAGATTCATTCAGTTGAGTGTGGATTTCCCACCAGGCTGTAGTTTCAGTAGGTCCTGGATTATTATTATTTTTTAAATGAATCTTTTCAGAAACAGCTTCTTAAGTGGAAGCAAAGTCTTGACTCTAGTTGTAGAAGCTGTTTGTAAGCAGTTTGGGCTGTAAAGCTTATCAGACTGACTTAGAGGAGGGGAAATTTCTTGAATTCCAATGGTTTTAACAAACTGGCTTTAGAACAAGTAAGTTTGAAAGTATCAGCAAGTGAGGTTTGTGGTGGGTTTGGGTTTTTTTTTTTTTAAATTTAATACAGCCCTTTTAAATTCTACCTCAGTTCTTCAAGACTGATTGCAAGCAATGTCTGTCTTTGTGTTCTGAATTGGAACTGTTGCAGGAGTTGGGCTTCAGTGGAGGAGTTGGGCTTCAGTGGAGGAGTTGGGCTTCAATGGGAGGGAGTTGGGCTTCAATGGGAGGAGTTGGGCTTCAATGGGAGGAGTTGGGCTTCAATGGGAGGAGTTGGGCTTCAATGGGAGGAGTTGGGCTTCAATGGGAGGAGTTGGGCTTCAGTGGAGGGAGTTGGGCTTCAGTGGAGGGAGTTGGGCTTCAGTGGAGGGAGTTGGGCTTCAGTGGAGTGAGTTGGGCTTCAGTGGAGGGAGCTGGGCTTCAGTGGAGGGAGTTGGGCTTCAGTGGAGGGAGCTGGGCTTCAGTGGAGGGAGCTGGGCTTCAGGGGAGGGAGCTGGGCTTCAGGGGAGGGAGCTGGGCTTCAGGGGAGGGAGCTGGGCTTCAGGGGAGGGAGCTGGGCTTCAGGGGAGGGAGCTGGGCTTCAGGGGAGGGAGCTGGGCTTCAGGGGAGGGAGCTGGGCTTCAGGGGAGGGAGCTGGGCTTCAGGGGAGGGAGCTGGGCTTCAGGGGAGGGAGCTGGGCTTCAGGGGAGGGAGCTGGGCTTCAGGGGAGGGAGCTGGGCTTCAATGGGAGGGAGTTGGGCTTCAGGGGAGGAGTTGGGCTTCAGGGGAGGAGTTGGGCTTCAGGGGAGGGAGTTGGGCTTCAGGGGAGGGAGTTGGGCTTCAGGGGAGGGAGTTGGGCTTCAGGGGAGGGAGTTGGGCTTCAGGGGAGGGAGTTGGGCTTCAGGGGAGGGAGTTGGGCTTCAGGGGAGGGAGTTGGGCTTCAGGGGAGGGAGTTGGGCTTCAGGGGAGGAGTTGGGCTTCAGTGGAGGGAGTTGGGCTTCAGTGGAGGGAGTTGGGCTTCAGTGGAGGGAGTTGGGCTTCAGTGGAGGGAGTTGGGCTTCAGTGGAGGGAGTTGGGCTTCAGGGGAGGGAGTTGGGCTTCAGGGGAGGGAGTTGGGCTTCAGTGGAGGGAGTTGGGCTTCAATGGGAGGAGTTGGGCTTCAGTGGAGGGAGTTGGGCTTCAATGGGAGGAGTTGGGCTTCAGTGGAGGGAGTTGGGCTTCAGTGGAGGGAGTTGGGCTTCAGTGGAGGGAGTTGGGCTTCAGTGGAGGGAGTTGGGCTTCAGTGGAGGGAGTTGGGCTTCAATGGGAGGGAGTTGGGCTTCAATGGGAGGGAGTTGGGCTTCAATGGGAGGAGTTGGGCTTCAGGGGAGGGAGTTGGGCTTCAATGGGAGGGAGTTGGGCTTCAATGGGAGGGAGTTGGGCTTCAATGGGAGGGAGTTGGGCTTCAATGGGAGGGAGTTGGGCTTCAATGGGAGGGAGTTGGGCTTCAATGGGAGGGAGTTGGGCTTCAATGGGAGGGAGTTGGGCTTCCATTGGCACCCTTAAAATCACCAGAATTCTTTGGAAACAAGGTAAAGGGGTTTTAATGTCAAGAATGATGGAAAGGTGTGTAGTGTTTCTTTCTACCAAAGAGAATTCTGACATGTTTTCCATCCCCTCCCTGTCATTCCAGGTTGAGTATAAGCTGGGATTTCAGGTGGATAATCCCATGACCATGGCAATGCCCCAGGCCAACATTTCCCTCCAGGGAGAAGTTCCTCGAACCCTCTCAGGTAAACTCCTCACCCCTGGAAAGCACTCAGTGAGTGCTGGTACTAATAGTGCTTTCTGGTGGGACTTTGGTGGTTCTAAAAGCTGTGGAGCATGTGTAAAGGTGTGATTTTTTTTTCCCCCTCTATGCTTACAGGCTGTCTGCAACAGTTATGTTGATAAAACTGTATTCTAGATTAGAGACTGTTAATCTGAGAGTAATATTCCCCCCTGTTTAGTGGAGGGTAGAGATCTTCCTGGAAAGCCTGACCATGACTGGCTGGAGAGCTGGGCAGGGAGAAACCAAATGAGGTTCAACAAAAGCAAATATAGAGTCTGGCACCTGGGAAGGAACAACCCTTCCTATCAGGACAGGCTGGGGGTGACCTGCTGGAGAGGAGCTCTGGGGAGAAGGACCTGGGGGTCCTGGTTGGGGACAGGGTGGCCATGAGCCAGCAGTGTGTCCTGGGGCTGAGAGAGACAATGGGATCCTGGGGAAAATCAGGAGGAGTGTGGGCAGCAGGTGACAGGAGGGGATCCTCCCCCTCTGCTCTGCCCTGCTCAGGCCCCACCTGGAGTGTTGTGTCCAGGGCTGGGCTCCCTGGGATCAAAAGGACAGGGATCTCCTGGAGAGAGTCCAGAGGAGGCTCTGGAGATGCTGAAGGGCCTGGAGCATCTCCCCTGTGAGGAGAGGCTGAGGGAGCTGGGGCTGTTCAGCCTGGAGAAGAGAAGACTAAGGGGGCACCTAATGAATGTTTCTAATTATCTTAAGCATGGGCTGCAGGGGAAATGGGCAGCCCCTTCTCAGTGTCTGTGGGGACAGGACAAGGGGCAATGGCTGCAAGTTGGAGCACAGGGAGTTCCCCAGCAACCTGGGGCAGAACTTTTCCCCAGGGAGGGTGAGGGAGCCCTGGGCCAGGCTGCCCAGGGGGTGTGGAGTCTCCTTCTCTGCAGAGATTCCAGCCCCGTCTGAACAGCGCCCTGTGTGCCCTGTCCTAGGGACCCTGCTTTGGCAGGGGGTTGCACCCCAGGGGCTCTCTAGGTCCTTTCCAACCTCTGTGCTTCTGTGAAACAAAGCAGGATGGTCTCAATGTCTACATACACATGCCAGGTTCCTGTTCCCTTTCAGTCCTTAGCAATTCCATGGATTTTTAAAATCATTCCTCCAGCCTGTAGAGATGGCAGTTCAAGATCTGGGGGAGTTGTTGACAAGTTGATGTGTTTATGGTGAGTTTAAACCTGAGAAAACTCTTTTGAATTGGAATGAACTCCTTTGTAGAGTTTATACTAGAAATGGTACTCGTTTTGAGATAGTTGGATGAGTGAGGAGCAGCCATGGTTCCTTGTACTGGTTTTATTGCTCTTATGGTCTCTTCAGGCAGGTGACAGGAGATAGGACAAGGGAAGTGGCCTCAAGCTGTGCCAGGGCAGGTTTAGATTAGATATTAGAAACATTTTTTCTACTTAAAGAGTTGTCAAGGCCTGGTCCAGGCTTCCCAGGGAGGGGGCTGAGTCCCCTTCCCTGGGTGTGTTTTAAAAAGGGTAGATGAGGTTCTTAGGGATCTGGTTTAACTTAGGATGGGAATGGTTGGACTTGATGATCTTAAAGGTCTTTTCCAACCTGTGATTTTGACTTTGTACTGCTTTTTGTGCCAGCAGGCACTAGCCAGTTATGCTGTGTCTGCTCTCTTGACATACTGTTATATAAGCTAGAATATAAATGGTACCATCTTAGTGTCAGCTTTGCTTCCAGTCCCATTTGTGGAGGGCAAAACACTCCAACTTTACTGTTGGCATTGAGAGACAAGAAAAATTAAATTTTTCTGGGGGTTTTTGTGGTGATAATGGAGGTTTTCACTTGAACTCCAAAGCCAATGGAAGGCTGATAATCATTTATCCACATATCAACTTGCTTCAGACCTTGATAAGCCTTTAATATAACTCTAATAAATACACATAATGGTGTTGTGGTTTCACCCTGGCTGTGGGCTGAGATCCACACAGCTGCCTGCTCCTTAAAGTAAAAGAGCAGGGGAAGAGGGAAAGGGGAGGGGGGGAAACAAGGGAAGGGAAAAGGAAGGGGCAAATAACTCCAAACCCAAGAAACTAAGAGGCCCGTGGGTTGGGATAAGGAGAGTTTACTAAGAGAACAGAAAGATCAAATATAACAATGGCAACAGGACTTTAGAGCAAAAGAACATGAAACTATTGATCCCCAATGCAGTTTCTCACCCAACCACACAGCTCAGGCTGCACCACCCAGAGCTGCCCCGGAACCCGACCGTCCCCCAAGAACCACACGTCCAACTGCCCCTCTTCTTCCTCCCATCAGCCCCCCTTTTATCCTGGGCATGGAATACTCTCTCTGGCCCATCTGGGTCACCTGTCCTGGCTTTGACTGTCTGACTGCAACTAGAAACATCAGGGTGTTCTCAGCACTGCTTTCACTGTAACTCCCAAACACAGCATCCCATCCGCTGCTGCACATGGAGTTAACTCTATCCTGACTGAACCCAGGACATTACCCACCCCTTATTCCACACCATTTACATCATGACCAGCTCCAACCATTTCTTTTGGGTACAACCAATGTTTCAGACACACATATCTGTATTATTCCCTTAGTCTATAGCCCAGTCCTCTGAGTTTTGTTGAGTAAATGATTTCATCCATGATTTCCAGGCTCCATTCGTTGTAACAGTCTCTCCTGGTGCCATTGGATCGTTGCATGCTGCATCTCAGGGTCTTGACTGATGCATCTGACATGGTCCATGGTCATGGTCTGTGAATCAAAAGTGTTCATTTTCAAAGGGGAAGAGGACAAAGTTCTTGTGCTGGCAGGTCTTGGTCCCATCATCCTGGCAGTCTGCCTTCATTGACGTGTATGATTCCAGCTGTAACTCCATTGGTACAACACACAACAACACACAGCAATTACAGTAATAATGACTATACAGCAATGGGTTATTTAGCACTTATTATAATACAATTTCTACCTTACTAATTACATTGGCTATTCTCACCTAAAATCAAATCCCTTTGAGGCACACATCAAACTTCTCCATCCTTCTGCATTACCCACCAAGTACAACCAGGTCCTTGAGCAAAAACAATTCCTGACATAGGTTGACCTTTACCTGAAGCAGGCATCACCCAAACCATCTTCCCTAATATACCCTTCATATGCACCACTGGGACTCTGTCTCCTTCTCCAGTAGGTGGAAATTTTGACTGGGCAGGGCCAGCCTGATTGGTAGAACCCCTAGAGTTAACCAACCATGTGGCTTTGGCCAAATGTGGATCCCAGGGTTTGAATGTCCCCCCACCCATTGCTTTCAGGGGAGTCTTCAAGAGTCCATTCTATTGTTCAATTATCCCAGAGGCTGATGCATGATAAGGAATGTGATACAGTGGGCTCACAATGAGACTGTAGCTTGGGACATGCATTTGCCAAAACCCCTAGAACACCTAACACAATGTTTATGCTCTTTAATGCTTCAGTGGTTATCTGAAATGAAAGGCTAAAATAGCATTTTTAAATTTTTTTTTACTAGAAAGTGCTTTAAAAATCCATGAAGAGCATTTCTTTAAAGATTTAATTTCTTTATCTTTATTTATTTTTATTTATTTAAAGATTCTTCTACCACAGTGCCTGAAAAAAAAGCTCTGGGGCTGACTGGTGATGCCTGTTTGATGTCTCTTTGCAGTGTTTCGTGTGGAACTCTCCTGCACTGGCAGACTGGACTCTGAGGTCACAATCCTCATGCAGCTCAACTTGACAATTAACTCCTCCAAAAACATCACAGTGTTAAACTTCAAAAGGAGGAAAATGTGCTACAAAAGTAAGACCTGAAGTTTCAAAGGCTTCCAAGGTTTTTGGTGGTCAAATTTTTGGGGAGGGAGAAGGAAGGGGGGGGAAAAAGGGGGTGTTATCCCTGATGGGAGTGATAGTTGTGGAGAATGATGGAGAGGATAAAGGAGAAGCCAGGTAAAACTTTGCCTTTTGGAGACAAATGGGCATTTTTTGGTACAACCCAAAGCTGATGGATGAACAAACACCCAAGTGTTCTGCTGCATTACCCCATCCTTTCATGTATGTAGCAAAAAGCATTTGCTCTCTTGTTCTTGGAAGGCAGGGAACTAGTTACCTCAGCACTACAGCATTCTAAATACTCAGGTTGTTTTAAGAGTTAGCAACTCTTATCTGCTCAGCTTATGAAATGAGCTTAAACCTCAACAACATGGCTCTGTGATGCACTGAAGCAGGTGCCAGGCTTTCAGATAAAGGGATGGAGACTTCTGATATCCCAAATTGCTGCTTGTATGTTTTGGATTTAATCAACAAGCATGATTTAGTCTTGGTTAGCAGCAGCTGTCTCCTTCCCCAAAAGTGTTTTCATTGGCATCAGAAGGAAACTGTGTTGGGGAATCCTCCTTCAAGCTTGCTGTGGGATCCTGGGCAGCTTGTGAGGTTGGCTGTCTCTCTATTTACACCTTCCTCCTGGCACTGTTCAGTTTACTTGGAGCCCTTTGAGGATGGTAGTTGGCTTTTCAGGGGGAGTTTTGGGTATAAATGTGGAAGGATGACCTTCTGGAAGGTGCTATGTGGGCTTGTGAGAGATGGCCACTTCCAGAAGTGATTTCTTGCAAAGATCAAGTTTCTGTGGGCTCAAAAAAAAGCCAATTTTTTTTTGTGCTGTGTGTTAAGGTGGCATAGAGCATCCAGGGATTTCTGACTTCAATTTAGTGCCTGAGTTAAACATGCACAGGAACTTGCTCATGGGTTTTGCTCAAGGCATTAGTAGTGGCTCCTCCTAAAGTTCAAAAAGGAGGGGGGGAAGAAGAAGAACAGGGCTGAGATGGTTTTTTTTTTCCCCCTCCTCCCTCCCCAGATTGCTTTTTCACAAGTCTAGGAGGCTGAGCTGGCTTAGCAGGGATGGGGAGGGACTGTGCAGGGGGGGAAGCAGCTCTTCACAGCTGGGACTGGTGAGAGGACTGTGCCTTGGCAGCCACAGGAACCCCTTAGACTGCCTTGGCTGCTTGTGCAGCCTCAGCAAGGTTCACCTCAAGTCATCTCCAGAGTCTGCTTTCCCTTGCTTTGTATTGCTCCTCTTAGTGCTCAGACTTGTGGGAAGCCTACAGAACCTTATCCCCAGCCTACAGAACCTTATCCCCTTCCTAAAGAACCTTATCCCTAGCCTACAGAACCTTATCCCCAGCCTACAGAACCTTATCCCCAGCCTACAGAACCTTATCCCCAGCCTACAGAACCTTATCCCCAGCCTACAGAACCTTATCCCCTTCCTACAGAACCTTATCCCCAGCCTACAGAACCTCATCCCCTTCCTACAGAACCTCATCCCCTTCCTACAGAACCTTATCCCCTTCCTACAGAACCTTATCCCCAGCCTACAGAACCTTATCCCCTTCCTACAGAACCTTCTCCCCAGCCTACAGAACCTTATCCCCTTCCTAAAGAACCTTATCCCCAGCCTACAGAACCTTATCCCCTTCCTACAGAACCTTATCCCCTTCCTACAGAACCTTATCCCCTTCCTACAGAACCTTATCCCCTTCCTACAGAACCTTATCCCCTTCCTACAGAACCTTATCCCCTTCCTACAGAACCTTATCCCCTTCCTAAAGAACCATATCCCCTTCCTAAAGAACCTTATCCCCAGCCTACAGAACCTTATCCCCAGCCTACAGAACCTTATCCCCAGCCTACAGAACCTTATCCCCAGCCTACAGAACCTTATCCCCAGCCTACAGAACCTAATCCCCAGCCTACAGAACCTTATCCCCAGCCTACAGAACCTTATCCCCTTCCTAAAGGACTGTTTTCACACACAGACCTGAGTATTGTCCTCATGCTTTGGCTTTTGGTCCCATTTGTCATTTTGCTCTTTTCATCTCCCAGCTTTAAACCCCCCAGCATCAGCTGAGAAGGCAGAGCACCCAAAGCTGCATCTCTGACCTTTTCCTAGGATAAATCCCAGTGGAATTTCTCCCTAAAGGTCAGGGTAGCATTGACTGAACGCTCAAGAAGTCACTTTTTATCCTGTAGTAACAGATTCTGTGAGGTCTTTGTTGTTCAGGGCTGTAGTATATACCCTCTCACACTCCACACCTCCTCTGTCCTGCTCTCTGCTGCTCTGCATGAGCCACAGGGCTTCTTGAGGTGGGAAGATCCAGTGGGCTCAAGCTTGGCCTGGATGGACACCTGCATCAGTGAGGAGATAAGTCTGACCCCTGTGTCTGAAAGAAGGGAGAGCTTTTTATTCTGCAGTGCTTAGCTACTTAAAATAGCCATCTGCAGGTAACTGGTGTGCTGGAGTGGGCTTGTCTGGGTAGAAAAGCAGGCTTGTTTTTTAATAAATGAGGCTGTTACTTTGTGTGGGGGGCTAGGATGCTAAATGGGGACTGAGCTTAATGCTTTTATCTTGTCTTTTTTTCTTTTTTAGAGCTTGAACCAGAAGTAAAATCTCCAGCATCTGACAAGAACAGCAGCAAGGCTATCTGTAAGTAATTCTGAGTGTACAGCTTGCTCTGGGTGTCACAAAGGAAAGTCTTGGGATGTTCTTTCTCTCTCTCCCTTTTGAAAACACTCCCCACACAGTCTGTACCCACCCCAGTATTGTACTGGGTTCTTTTGGTAATGCATTACTTGTACTGGGAATGTGTATTGGTCAAGAGGGAGGAAGCCTATTGCAAGTCTCCAAACTCCTTTCTTTGAGCACTGGAGGGCTCTGGTTTCTGTACAGGACTGATCTGTTTTCTTGAGCTTAGGGTTGCTGTTTGGCTTGTTAGTACTGGATGGGGTTGATTCTTTGACTCTATCCTCCTCTAGCTGGAAACAGCATCTCCTGACAGTGTGCAGCCACCCTGGCCCCCAAAATGTCCAAGATTTTGCCAAAATGCATTTGGAAAGTTGATGGAGCATGTGGGTCAGTTCTCCTTTTGCTACCTGCTGTCTCTTCCAGGCTGATTGTTCTCCAGCTGTCATTAAAAGTTGGGGGTGGGCAGGGCTACTGCCTCTTCCTGCCTCCAAACTCTCTGCCCCTCTTGCTGTTAAGACCAGCTGAAGGCCAGCGTGGCACCCACTGCCAAAGGTGCAAGAGCAGATTTTGACCCTGAATTACTGCAGTTGAGAGCTTGTAGAGTAAGAGGGTTGATGCTGCTGCATGAAGATGCAAGTCAGGGGGCTGGAATCCACCTATCACATCCTAAAATCAGGAGGAGAAGCTGAAGGTTGTGTGCTGGCATGCATTTGCTGGGTGAGCCAGCCCTGTGAAGCACCCTGTGCCTGGGTGTCTGGCTCTGTTTATGTGCTGTATCCATGTCCCCTCCCCCTGTGCAGGCAGCCCTGGCTCTGCCAGCCCCAGGTAGCAAATCTGAGCTGCATTGGGGCTCAGCTGAGCCAGAGGCTGGGTTTGGCCATGTTCCTACTGTGTTTGTGCTGTGGGAGCCACGCAGGAGAGTCGAGGGGTTGTGTGAGGTAGAACCAACAAGACCAACGTGACCATTTTGGGAGATGCTTGCCTGGTTTTATCTGTCAGTGGGAACCCTCCTTTTACCCAGGAGGGAAGCAGCACTTGGCTTTCTAGGCCCTGCCCTGCTTTGCTGCAGCAGGAGCTGTGGTGCCCACTTCTCTGGAGGTTTCCATTGGTCTGTCTGTCTCTCTGGGCTGGCTCCTGCTCCTGGTAGGACACTGGGGGATAGCCAGTGTGCTGGAAACTAGGAAAAAAATGTTGTGTGCAGTTTTGGGGGGCTTCTTTGGAGGAAGGTTCAGTAAGTCCCCACCTTTCTGTTCCAGTTGATCCTGTAAACACAGCTCCCACCACTTCCACCCGTGTGTTTTACATCAGCGTCGGCGTGTGCTGTGCAGTCATATTCCTGGTGGCAATAATATTAGCTGTCCTGCACCTCCACAGCATGAAGAGGATAGAGTTGGATGACAGGTATGTGGTTCAAACTTCACCCAGGGCATTTTTTGGGATGTGTTTACTCAGTTTTGTGAGGCTTCTGGCTGCTTCCAAGTTCATCAGATTCAACTCCATTGATCACAACCCTCGGACCGGGCTCAGAGGGTTGTGATCAGTGGAGTGGAATCTGACTTGGAGGCCTGTGAGCAGTGGGGTTCCCCAGGGCTCAGGGTTGGCTCCAGTCCTGGTTAATATCTTCATTGACAACCTTGATAAGGGAATTGCATCCACCCTCAGCAAGTACCTGATGATCCAGAGCTGGGAGGAGTGGGTGACACACAGGACACTGCGCTGCCACCCAGAGAGACCTGGCCAGGCTGGAGAGCTGGGCAGGGAGAAACCTCATGAAGTTCAACACAAGCAAGTGGAGAGTCTGGCACCTGGGAAGGAACAACCCTTCCTATCAGGACAGGCTGGGGGTGACCTGCTGGAGAGGAGCTCTGGGGAGAAGGACCTGGGGGTCCTGGTTGGGGACAGGGTGGCCATGAGCCAGCAGTGTGTCCTGGGGCTGAGAGAGACAATGGGATCCTGGGGGGCATCAGGAGGAGTGTGGGCAGCAGGTGACAGGAGGGGATCCTCCCCCTCTGCTCTGCCCTGCTCAGGCCCCACCTGCAGTGTTGTGTCCAGGGCTGGGCTCCCTGGGATAACAAGGACAGGGATCTCCTGGAGAGAGTCCAGAGGAGGCTCTGGAGATGCTGAAGGGCCTGGAGCATCTCCCCTGTGAGGAGAGGCTGAGGGAGCTGGGGCTGTTCAGCCTGGAGAAAAGACGACTTAGGGGGGACCTAATTAATGTTTATCAATATCTTAGACTTGGGATGCAGGGGAAATGGGCAGCCCCTTCTCAGTGTCTGTGGGGACAGGACAAGGGGCAATGGCTGCAAGTTGGAGCACAGGGAGTTCCCCAGCAACCTGGGGAAGAACTTTTCCCCAGTGAGGGTGAGGGAGCCCTGGGCCAGGCTGCCCAGGGGGTGTGGAGTCTCCTTCTCTGGAGAGATTCAAGTCTCCTCTGGATGCCTGTCTGTGCAATATGAGATAGGGAGCTGCTTTGGCAGGGGGCTTGGACCCGATGATCTCTTGAGGTCCCTTCCAACCCCTAAAGATTCTGTGATTCTGTGATCTCTTGGTGTCAAGCCATAGCAGTTACTAAGAGGGTAGAGCTGTGCTAAGTACTGTGCTGCAGAAAGGCAGCAGTTGCTGCTTCTGGGCTGGAAGGCTTTTGCTGCAGTAGTTGTGTGGAGGACACAGAGTGGGCAAGTTTGGGCAGAATCAGATCCAGCAGGATTGCCAGGATTGAAGGAAAATTTGATACATACCTGGGCACACTGAAAACCATAGAATTGTTTTGGTTGGAAGGGACCCTTTAGATCATCAAGTGCAACCATCACCCTAACCCATTATCCACTACTAAACCATGTCCCTCAGCCCCTCATCTAAGCATCTTTTAAATACCTCCAGGGATGGAGACTCCACCACTTCCCTGGGCAGCCCATTCCAACACCTAACAACCCTCTCTGGGAAGTTTTTCCTAATGATCAAGCTAAACCTTCCCTGGTCCAACTTGATGCTGTTTCCTCTTGTCCTGTTGCTTATCCCTGGGGAGAAAAAGGTCAGCTCCCACCTCTCCTCAGCCTCCTCTGGGGTAATTGTTCATTACAGGAGACCAAGTTTCAGTTCTCTCTATTCTGATTGATTCACTGGTGTTCCCTTTGGCCTTAGGGTAAAGCCTGGGGTTCTAAGGCTGGCTCTTAGGGTAAAGCTGCTTGGTTATAAGGCTTGGCTCTCCCCAATGTATTTTCAAACCTGAAAAAAATGGCCACAGGCACCCAAAAAAGGACAAGGGTACAGTCAGCTGAGCTGGGGTAGAACATTGGGGCAGAAGAGGGGCTGACAGAACAGGTGGAGCACGGCTCTGCTGAGGCTGTGTGAACAAGCAGCTGTTGGGGTGTTGCTGTCTGGAAGCAGGCTTGTCACCCCTGTGGAAAAGATGTCCTGGGCTGTTTGTGTTCCTGCCTGCAGCCTCTCAGAGTAGCTCTTCATTTTTCCCCTCTATCCACTCAGCTGTTTGTTTCTGGTTTTCTCTCTCCCATTTACTGCCCTGGTGTCCCCAGGCCACTGAGATGTTCTTGGGGTGGTAAAGTAGCAGTAAAGTTCTCTTGGTGCCTGATGAGTTGAGTGACTTGCCATCTTTCCTCAATTCCTTTGTGCCTCACTGTCTGCTGGGGGTTCTGAAATCAGTTGAAGGGGACAGAAGGTGTGCAGCTTGCTGTGTGTCAGAAAGGAGAAGCATGATGTTGTTAAGAGTCCTTGAGCAGTGGGGTTTGGAGAGATTGCCTCAGCCTGGCTGGGCATCCTTCAATCCCCTCCATTGAGCTCCATTTCTGGTGGAGATACAGGCTAAAATTTCATCTAATGTTAATGCTCAGGGGTTTGCAGGTGTTAAAGAACTTCCTATAGATGGGTACGTGGCCTTGTGGTAACTTCTGTGATGGTGGGGTTTACTTTCCAGAGTGCCACCTGCTTTGACTTGGGTTTTGAACCCCAAAGCACCTGAGAAAACCTTGGCTGGGCTCCTGGCTAAGAGCTGTGGTCAACTAGTGTCCTAGCAGAGGGGTAACACAGCCAAAACGTGCCTGAAGACCTGAGTTCTGCTTTCAGAACGGGTTCTGTGCTGGGGAGCCAGCAAAGAGGTGGTGAGTCAATGTTCACACAAGCACAAGGTTGGAAAAGCCCTTTAAGATCACAGAGTCCAACCATTCCCATCCAAAGCTAAACCAGATCCCTGAGCACATCATCTCCCCTCTATTCAACACACCCAGGGCTGGGGACTCAGCCCCCTCCCTGGGCAGCCTGGGCCAGGCCCTGACAACTCTGCCAGGGAAGAACTTTGCCCTCCCAGCTGAGCTGACCCTGCCCTGGCCCAGCTTGAGCCCATTGCCCCTTGTCCCAGCTCCTGTCCCCTGGCTGAAGAGACCATCCCCACCTCTCTGCACCCTCCTGGCAGGGCAGGGCAGGTGGGGAGAAGGTCTCCCCTCAGCCTCCTCTTCTCCAGGCTCAACACCCCCAGCTCCCTCAGCTGCTCCTCAGAGGATTTGCCCTCCAGCCCCTTCCCCAGCCTGGTTGCCCTTCTCTGGACTCGCTCCAGGACCTCCATGTCCTCCTGATGCTGAGGAGCCCAGAACTGGACCCAGCACTCCAGGTGCATCCAGTTCTGCCAGTATCCTGCTGTTACAGTTCAGCCTGGATGCTGTGCACTGGTGGAGCCTGTTAGGCTCTGGTTTGGCTCAGAATGTTGCTGTGAAGGGGTTGTGAATGGAAGAGAAGTCACTGGGGTTAAGGACCTCCCAGGAGCAGCTGAGGCAGGGCACCCCACTGGCCCTGCTCTTCATTTCAGACCCCAGAACTGAATAAAAGGGAGGAAGGTTGTTGAGGAGAAGCTGAGACCCAGCAGCTGGGTGTACAGGCTGCACATGGGCTGTTGAAGAACACTGCATTGAGAGCTCTGAGTAAATACTTGTGTTCCTCTGGTCAGAGGAGCTTGAAAAAGCACCAGAGAGATTTGGCACAGCTTAAGAGTGGGGTAATGGGGGGGTTATTAAAAGCAAGGAGGAGGCATCCTTCAAAAGGCTCACAGAGCCTGCAAGTGAAGACACTCAGCAACCCTCTAAACATGAGCAAGTTCAACCTAGGAACCAGAATGGAGCCAGCCATGAAGGTGGGTTTGCAGCAGGCACAAAGAGTAATTCCCTTTGCCTGCAGCAGGAGGCCAGGCAAGGAGATCTGTGGGGCTGGTGGGTGAGCCAGTTACAAAAGGAGTTTCCAGCCCTGGCAAGTTCCAGGGAGGAGACTGAATCCTACTATGCTGCAAACAGTGGAAAGAAGCAGTTACAAGCTGCTAACACCTCAAAATACTCATTCAGAACCTCCAGAGGAGGTGTAAGTGGAGTAACAGTCCCACCAGTGTGGCTTTCAACCTCGTGCTTCTCCTGGAAGCCAACAGTTGATATGGAAATACCTTTAAAAAGC
Source organism: Rallus limicola (assembly GCA_022605955.1). Lineage (NCBI taxonomy): Eukaryota > Metazoa > Chordata > Aves > Gruiformes > Rallidae > Rallus > Rallus limicola. The sequence continues at coordinate 793,156 of JAKCOZ010000012.1, forward strand.
CAATTTCCAGAGAGATCTAGGCAACCTATAAATGAATAACCCTGATGTTTGTACTGTGAGCATCTCTTCTAAAGAGGAATTAAAAAACCCCAGGCTCAGTAGGTGTGTCTGTCATCATGTGTAATGGGAAAAGGTTGCCTTGGCTTTCTTTTTTTTTTAAGGAAATCTTGCTTCACAGCTAGCAGGGGTCCAGGCATGCCTGAATATCCTGGGAGGATGGTTATCACTGCTCAGTAGCAGCCCAAGAAGCAAAGGGAAGCTTGGTTATTTGGCAAGGCAGAGGGTTATACCCAGAAACAATCTCTTCTTTGTTCTCTCAATGCAGGCTGAACTTGGAGAACCCTCTAAGTATCCAAAGAGGGGGGGGATGTTTGTGTGTGTTTGGAGGGGGAAATCAAAAAAAGCTGCTTCCAGCCCTGCCATCTGCCCTTGCCTGCAAATGTTTTCAAGCTTGGAGCTGTCATGGCCAGAGAAGAACTCTATTACATAGGGCATTCTCTGTGAGATAAGACAGAAATCATCCTGCTGTGGTTTAAGCTGTAGTTGACCTGGACAGGCTGGAGAGTTGGGAGAGGAACCACATGAAGTTCAGCAAAGGCAGGTGTAGAGTTCTGCCCTCAGGGAGGAATAACCCCAGGCACCAGTACAGTTCTGGGTGACCTGCTGGGGTGCAGAGCTGCAGAGAAGGATCTGGGAGTCCTGGAGGACACGAGCTCTCCATGACCAGCAGTGTGTACTTGGGGTGAAGAGGCCAGTGGGAAATGGGGTCATTGAGAAGATCATGGACAAGCAGGTTGAGGGAGGTTCTGCTCTCCCCCTCTGCTTGGCCACAGCTGGAGTTGGGTGCCCAGTGCTGGGCTTCCAGCTCAGGACAGACAGGGAGCTACTGAGAGAGTCCAGTGAGGGTATGAGGATGATCCTCAAGAGATCATGGGGTCCAACCCCCCTGCCAAAGCAGCTCCCTATCTCATATTGCATAGACAGGCATCCAGATGAGACTTCAATCTCTCCAGAGAAGGAGACTCCACACCCCCTGGGCAGCCTGGCCCAGGGCTCCCTCACCCTCCCTGGGGAAAAGTTCTGCCCCAGGTTGCTGGGGAACTCCCTGTGCTCCAACTTGCAGCCATTGCCCCTTGTCCTGTCCCCACAGACACTGAGAAGGGGCTGCCCATTTCCCCTGCAGCCCATGCTTAAGATAATTAGAAACATTCATTAGGTGCCCCCTTAGTCTTCTCTTCTCCAGGCTGAACAGCCCCAGCTCCCTCAGCCTCTCCTCACAGGGGAGATGCTCCAGGCCCTTCAGCATCTCCAGAGCCTCCTCTGGACTCTCTCCAGGAGATCCCTGTCCTTTTGATCCCAGGGAGCCCAGCCCTGGACACAACACTCCAGGTGGGGCCTGAGCAGGGCAGAGCAGAGGGGGAGGATCCCCTCCTGTCACCTGCTGCCCACACTCCTCCTGATGCCCCCAGGATCCCATTGTCTCTCTCAGCCCCAGGGCACACTGCTGGCTCATGGCCACCCTGTCCCCAACCAGGACCCCCAGGTCCTTCTCCCCAGAGCTCCTCTCCAGCAGGTCACCCCCAGCCTGTCCTGATAGGAAGGGTTGTTCCTTCCCAGGTGCCAGACTCTCCACTTGCTTGTGTTGAACTTCATGAGGTTTCTCCCTGCCCAGCTCTCCAGCCTGGCCAGGTCTCTCTGGGTGGCAGCACAGTGTCCTGTGTGAAAGTCCTGCCAAGGACTGTGGTGGGCACAGGGGCTTTAGGGCCTGGCTGTGGCTGGCTGCCTTGGGGAAACCCAGCCACACCAGAAGAACCGATGGTGCCAGGCTGGTGTTTGCTGAGAAGCCCCTCTGTTCCACCCAGTGTGTTGTGTAGGTGCTGTGCTTCTCCTGAGAGGACCCCTATGGGGGTGAGGGCAGGTGGAAGAGGCAGAAGAGCATGTGGCAAGGCCAGCATGAGGAGGGCAAGGAGGGCTTCTTGGCCAGACTGTCCCCACATGCCAGCTGGTTCCTGTCCCATGTTCTGGTTGCTCTGGGCAGGTAGTGCTCCTCTGCAGCCCTGCCAGGCTCTTCCCAGAGCATCTCCTGCACCTTACAGGGTGGGTTTCCAGCTGAGTACCTACTGGATGAGGAGAACCAAGGCAGCCTGTCGTGCCTGGACAGCACAGTGTCCTGTGTGTCACCCACTCCTCCCAGCTCTGGATCCTCAGCACTTGCTGAGGGTGGATGTAATTCCCTCATCAAGGTCATCAGTGAAGATATTCATTCAGAGCCCAGCCTGGAAAACCCTCTGCTTTGAACTTTCCTCTACTGCTCTTTAATCTCTTGTGGTACCAAGCAGTCACCTCTCTGTCCTTTGTTTTCAAACAGCATCAGTGACAGCAGCAGCTCCCAAGGCTTGTCCCAGCCTTCCACGCAGACCACGCAGTACCTGCGAGCTGACACGCCCAACAACGCCACCCCCGTAACCAGTAAGTGTCAATCTGATCCTGGACACAGCCTGAGTGCTCAGTGGTAGGTAGGGCTCACACCAAGCAAGTCTTCTCCTCTTGCTGCAACCTGCAGGGAGGGTGGCAGCGTGTTACCTACCCTGTGCCAGGCTGATGGTACCTTTGGTTGGTGGAGGTGTTTGATACCTGCAGAGCAGGGACTCTTCCAGTGACTGTCAGCCCATATTGCATCCCTCCAGGGAATCACAGGCTGGTCTGGGTTAGAAGGGACCCCAAGGATCACAGAGCTCCAACCCTCCTGCCACAGGCAGGGACACCAACCTCCAGGCCTGGAGCTACACAAGGTTGCCCAGGGCCCCAGCCAACCTGGCCTTGAACACCCCCAGGGACGGGGCACCCACCCCCTCTCTGGGCAGCCCCTTCCAGCCCCTCACCACTCTCTCTGTAAAGAACTTCCCCCTAAGATCTCATCTCCCCCTTCCCTCCTCCAGCTTCACTCCATCCCCCTTGTCCTGCCAGGCTCTGCCCTTGAACAAGCTGATTCCCCTCCTGTTCCTCTGCTCCCTTCAGGGACTGGCAGGCTGCAATGAGGTCCCCCCACAGCCTTCTCTTCTCCAGGCTGACCCAGCCCAGCTCCCTCAGCCTCTCCTCGGAGGGGAGCTGCTCCAGCCCTCTGAGCATCTCCGGGGCTCCTCTGACCCCTCTCCAACAGCCCCACATCTCTCTTGTCCTGGGGCCCCAGCTCTGGACACAGGACTCCAGCTGGGGCCTCAGGAGGGCAGAGCAGAGAGGGACAATCCCCTCCCTGTCCCTGCTGCCACCCCTCTGCTGATGGAGCCCAGGATCCCATCTCCCTTCCCAGCTGCCAGAGCCACTGCTGGCTCAGGGGAAGTTTCTCATCTACCAGAACCCCCAAGTCCTTCCCAGCAGGACTAAGCAGGGAGGGGATGGTTCAGGTGCTGGGAGGCAGGGCAGTGTGGGGATGTGCTTGCTGTGCAGTTCCTTGGTCTCACAGGACTGACTGGGAGCTTTGCCCTTGTGCTGGCACCTGTGCTGCTGGGCTGCAGGGTAATTCAGGGAGCTGAACCAGCCCCAAAACTGGTGTCTTTTGTGGAGTGATGCAGTTTTGGGTTGACTCAGATCTCTGAACTGGCTGGTAGTAACCTCTGAGCACCAGCCTTGGAGAAGAAAAATGGGGGAGCCCAGCCAGAGGAACAATCCATCTCTGTGTTGAACTGAAATGGGCTGGTTTTTCTCAAGAGTGGGAGCTGCCAGGTTCAACTAATACCCTGCCACTCCTGACCTTCTCTGAAAGTGTAAAGCTCTAGTCCCACCAGGCATTTTTCTCTCTGTAATGCTCCAAGGAATCACTTAGGTTGGAGAAGACCTCTAAGATCATTGAGTTTGGCATCAGTTGCCTGAAGAGACAATCAGCAATTGATTGAGTGGAAATGTCAGCATAGATCCATTATGCAGAGCTGGGGAAAAATAATGATTAATGACTTAAAGCAACCAATAAGACCCAAAAAGCCTCTCCCATTTCCTTCTGATTGTGCTTCCAGTGATGCAGAGCCCCCCAGCTCATGGAGGGAGCACTGCAGAAATACTGTGGTGGCAGTTGAGCCTCAGTTTTCTTGTTTCTCCCAACCATGTGTGGAAGCAGGGGTTTGCCAGATGGCCAAGAGCATCCTGGCTGGTGTCAGACCCAGTGTGGCCAGTAGGTCTGGGGAGGGGATTGTGCTCCTGTACTGGGCACTGGGGAGGCTGCACCTTGAGTGCTGGGTCCAGTTCTGGGCTCCTCAGCATCAGAAGGACATGGAGGTCCTGGAGCGAGTCCAGAGAAGGGCAACCAGGCTGGGGAAGGGGCTGGAGGGCAAATCCTCTGAGGAGCAGCTGAGGGAGCTGGGGGTGTTGAGCCTGGAGAAGAGGAGGCTGAGGGGAGACCTTCTCCCCACCTCCCCTGCCCTGCCAGGAGGGTGCAGAGAGGTGGGGATGGTCTCTTCAGCCAGGGGACAGGAGCTGGGACAAGGGGCAATGGGCTCAAGCTGGGCCAGGGCAGGGTCAGCTCAGCTGGGAGGGCAAAGTTCTTCCCTGGCAGAGTTGTCAGGGCCTGGCCCAGGCTGCCCAGGGAGGGGGCTGAGTCCCCAGCCCTGGGGGTGTTTAACAGAGGGGAGATGAGGTGCTCAGGGATCTGGTTTAGCTTAGGATGGGAATGGTTGGACTCTGTGATCTTAAAGGTCTTTTCCAACCTTGTGATTCTGTGAAAGATTGAACTCCTGCAACTTTGAGAAGGATCTCTCAGCATCTGCACTCACCCTCCCTCCAAAGGGGGCTGCCTTTAACATTTATCTAGTAGAAGCAATAATTTCAAAATTAAATTCAAATAAAATATTTTTTAACAACTCCATCCTGCAGAGTTTGGAAGAGATGGTAGGACACAACTAGTTCTTGAGCTTTTTCTCCCTCTTGCAAGCCAGAGTTGCTCCCTAGCCTTTTTATCTTCCACCCTTTACCCCAGCTGATGTTCTGCTGTTGCTGTCCTACCCACCTCAGGTTTTGGCTTGGCCCTTCTCAGTGTTTGGTTAGCTTGAACATGGCCCTGAAAACAAACTACTGAGCTTCTGGCAAAAGGGGAGAAGAGGACTTGTCATGGCTATGGCCTGCAAACCAAGCCCATGGCCTGCAAACCAAGCCCATGGCCTGCAAACCAAGCCCATGGCCTGCAAACCAAGCCCATGGCCTGCAAACCAAGCCCATGGCCTACAAACCAAGCCCATGGCCTACAAACCAAGCCCATGGTGATGATGAACCCCTCCTCACTTTGAGTGTGGTACCTGCTGTACCTGAACAGCACGTGGTTGCTGTGGTCTGCCTGTGTTTTGGGACAACCCCCTGGTGAAAAGAGGGCTAGAGGAACATAAGGAAAAAAACTGTTAAATGAACTAAATAAACAGGAAAAATGTTCTTAACCCTTCCACAGTTGTGTCAACCTTGGTACTAACATTTACAATGTTTAAATTGAAAAAAAAACCACCCCATTTAATTAATTTTCAAGGTTTTTCTCTAGTAGTTAATAAACTTGTACAAGACTGTTGAGGCCTTTCTGACTAACTATTGTATCTAGATGTATCTTAGATGTATGTAGATGTATCTTAGAGTGCCAGGAGAGGGCACTGGTAGTTCTGGTTATGCTGGACATGCTGCTCTGAGGCATCATCCTCACTCTAAGTCTGTGCTCCTCCCTCCCCACTTGGGTTTGTAAGGGGGGGTTCAGGCTGTGCTCCTCCCTCCCCACTTGGGTTTGTAAGGGGGAGTTCAGGCTGTGCTCCTCCCTCCCCACTTGGGTTTGTAAGGGGGAGTTCAGGCTGTGCTCCTCCCTCCCCACTTGGGTTTGTAGGGGGGATTTAAGGCTGAGCTCCTCCCTCCCTACTTGGGTTTGTAAGGGGGAATTAAGGCTGTGCCTCTCCCTCCCCACTTGGGTTTGTAAGGGGGAGTTCAGGCTGTGCTCCTCCCTCCCCACTTGGGTTTGTAAGGGGGAGTTCAGGCTGTGCTCCTCCCTCCCCACTTGGGTTTGTAAGGGGGAGTTCAGGCTGTGCTCCTCCCTCCCCACTTGGGTTTGTAAGGGGGAGTTCAGGCTGTGCTCCTCCCTCCCCACTTGGGTTTGTAAGGGGGATTTAAGGCTGTGCTCCTCCCTCCCCACTTGGGTTTGTAAGGGGGGGTTCAGGCTGTGCTCCTCCCTCCCCACTTGGGTTTGTAAGGGGGAGTTCAGGCTGTGCTCCTCCCTCCCCACTTGGGTTTGTAAAGGGGAGTTCAGGCTGTGCTCCTCCCTCCCCACTTGGGTTTGTAAGGGGGATTTAAGGCTGAGCTCCTCCCTCCCCACTTGGGTTTGTAAGGGGGATTTAAGGCTGTGCTCCTCCCTCCTCACTTGGGTTTGTAAGGGGGAGTTCAGGCTGTGCTCCTCCCTCCCCACTTGGGTTTGTAAGGGGGGGTTCAGGCTGTGCTCCTCCCTCCCCACTTGGGTTTGTAAGGGGGAGTTCAGGCTGAGCTCCTCCCTCCCCACTTGGGTTTGTAAGGGGGAGTTCAGGCTGAGCTCCTCCCTCCCCACTTGGGTTTGTAAGGGGGGGTTCAGGCTGAGCTCCTCCCTCCCCACTTGGGTTTGTAAGGGGGAGTTCAGGCTGAGCTCCTCCCTCCCCACTTGGGTTTGCAAGGGGGAGTTCAGGCTGTGCTCCTCCCTCCCCACTTGGGTTTGTAAGGGGGAATTAAGGCTGTGCTCCTCCCTCCCCACTTGGGTTTGTAAGGGGGAGTTCAGGCTGTGCTCCTCCCTCCCCACTTGGGTTTGTAAGGGGGAGTTCAGGCTGTGCTCCTCCCTCCCCACTTGGGTTTGTAAGGGGGAGTTCAGGCTGAGCTCCTCCCTCCCCACTTGGGTTTGCAAGGGGGAGTTCAGGCTGTGCTCCTCCCTCCCCACTTGGGTTTGTAAGGGGGAATTAAGGCTGTGCTCCTCCCTCCCCACTTGGGTTTGTAAGGGGGAGTTCAGGCTGTGCTCCTCCCTCCCCACTTGGGTTTGTAAGGGGGAGTTCAGGCTGTGCTCCTCCCTCCCCACTTGGGTTTGTAAGGGGGATTTAAGGCTGTGCCCCTCCCTCCCCACTTGGGTTTGTAAGGGGGAGTTCAGGCTGTGCTCCTCCCTCCCTACTTGGGTTTGTAAGGGGGAGTTTTACTGATGTGCTGGTGGTAACCAGACTCCATTCCACATCTAGAAATTCCTCTGCTCATCATTTTCTTTCCCCCCTCATGGATTTATTTTTTTGTTTTGATATCCACATGATTTCTCCTGTGTTGGTTGTTGAAGGTGGGTGATGTCCTTCAGGCTAATGGGTAATGAGTGGAGGTGTGTGTGCTCCTTGCCTGTCCCATGCCTGTAGGTGGTGCTGAGGTGAAGCAGGGCCCTTGTGCTCTGGTTGTAAGGGTATTTATATTGGTTGGTTTGGCTCTGCTGGCTCCTCAGGTTACCCTACGTTACGGATCGAGAAGAATGATCTGAAAAGCGTCACTCTCCTGGAAGCAAAAGCTAAAGTGAAGGACATTGCCATCTCCAGGGAGAGGATCACTCTAAAAGATGTGCTCCAAGAAGGTATTTACAGGACTCTTGTTGGTGCCATCATGCCATGGAGACATACACACAAAAGTACCTTTGTATTTTGCTTTATACCTCTGTTTTTCTGAAATCCTTCCCAGCTGAAACTTCTGATCTCTGTCACCTCTGTGGAGAAGAGAGGTGACAGATGTTTGCATTTGGGGTGTGGGTGGGTGGGTGGAGAAAGCAGTTTCCAGAATTAATTACAAATGGGAAGCAACTAACCTTGCTCAGGAAGTCATTCAGCTTCTCTGTCTTAATAATCTGGTCCTTTAAGGAAAGGAAGGGGTGGGATGGATGAGAAATGAGGTGATCAGTTGGGGCTGTCAGTGGCAAAGAACTCACTGAACTAAAGTGCCTCAGAACTTCTCTTAGAAAGAAATAATAAAACACAAAAAACCCCACCCCAGTGTAGTGAGATGTGGCTTAAAGGACCCTTGAAGGCAACGTGGACCCCATTAATCCCAGGGTTCTTGGCCTCCAGCTGGTATTTGTTTGTCAGAACCTTCAGAAGTTGGTCAGTGGACTCAGAAGATCCTGGTGAGCGATCATCAGCTTCAGTTCAGGCTTGTAGCAGAGCTGAGACTCTGTCATGAGGCTTTGGAGGATGAGAAGCAGCAAGTTTGGAAGAGTTCCTGAGTCCTACAAATGGCACTTCAAGGTCTTTTACCAATCCTGGACAGAGGTTCTTTACAAACATCAATTAGCTTCTATAATTTTCATGTTTGAGAAGCTTAGGGGAAAGTTCAAAGCCCCAGGGGTTGAATGTGCATGAGGGAAGAGGGATCTGTCTGGCCTTTGTGTCTGGCTGGGTTTGAACCTGCATCAAGCTCTCCTGGTACTGGATGTAAGGCAAAAATGTCTTAAAAAAAAACAAACCACCTAAAAAGTCTTTTACACATATTTATATAGGTATTTAAATTGCTTTCTTGATGTCATCAAGCACCAAGACAAGGAGGGGTTTAGTTTACTGTTAAATAATTAATGCTCTATATTCAGGGCTGCCTTGTCTCCTTCAGTAGTGTGATCTCCCTAAGCTGCTTCTTAGTGAGATCACAGTGTCAAGGCTTGCAGGATGTGCTTTGCAGGAAGATGATAAAAATGGGAGATTTAGAAGCCAACAGGCCCTGTCCTTTGTGCTGGAAGCTCTTCAGCCAGGCTAAAGCAGCCCCTGGCACAGAGCTCCCAGCCTCACCAGGCAGGAAGGAGTGTAACAGCTCAGTGGGCTCTGCTTGGAAGGAAAGGACACCTTAATTCTGTGTGTGTTGCCATGCTGGAGTCCTTCCTCCAGCTGTTCAGGGTAGTTCCCCTTTCTGCAGTAGCTCTGTTAGAATTTAGGGAGTGTTGGGGAAGCTGAAAGCACCCCCAACCAAACACAACACCTTCCAGCTGAGGAGAAACTTCTGGATGGTGTGATACTGGGTTTGGTTTTTCTCCAGGCTGTTCCATGTGTACTGGTTGGCTGAAACCAGTACTTATCTTTGAACATTTAAAAAAAAAACCCAAAACCTAAACCTCAGTCTTTGTGGGGAATGGAGAATTCCAGGCTGGCCAGGTGAGGAAAGGATGGAGTGGGAGGCTTTAGCACAGACAGTGCACAAAGGTGGAACCCCCCCTCCCCCAGATAAACCAGTCCTCAGTACTGATGTTTAATGCTCCTGGATTCTGTTGCTGTTCTCCCCTTAAGTTGTAGTTAGCTAAAAGTGCATGCAGTACTGCCCCCCTTTCAGCTGGAGGGGGGGCTGGGGTAAATACTCTCACTGGCTGCTTTGGCTCAGGAGAGCTTTTGGGGCTCAGGAGAGCTTTTGGGGCTCAGGAGAGCTTTTGGGGCTCAGGCACAGTAGCTGCCATGGTCCCTAACTTACTGATGGAGCTGATAGGTTGGTTTTTTTCTTGCTTGGTCTTAAATTCTCTTAATGTTACCAGTGTGTTTTAACCACATCACCCTTACAGGTTGCACATTCTCTCCCTAGGCACGTTTGGACGTATCTTCCATGGGATTTTAATAGAAGAAAAAGATCCAAGTAAAGAAAAGCAAGTTTTTGTCAAAACAGTCAAAGGTATGTTTACACACTGCAGTGGGCTCTGTGTCCAGCTATTGTGCTGTGTGTATCCAATCTGCCTTTAAAACCACCTCCCCCCCCCCCCCCAAAAACATGCAAAGGGCTGTTGCTTAGAAAGCAAAAGCATTTTGGATGCTGCCTTCAGCTGGAGAGAATAGAAATCTTATATGGAAGAAAAATGTGTGGGTTTCCCCCTCTGCCCTTGGTTACCATGCCATTGAGTACTTTCACTTACTCTTCAGAGTAAAACCCTTGTTGTTTTCCCCCAGCAGGTCCCTGTTTTTCCCCCAGCAGGTCCCTGTTTTCCCCCCAGCACCTCCCTGTTTTCCCCCAGCAGCTCCCTGTTTTTCCCCCAGCAGGTCCCTGTTTTTCCCCCAGCAGGTCCCTGTTTTTCCCCCAGCAGGTCCCTGTTTTCCCCCCAGCAGGTCCCTGTTTTCCCCCCAGCAGGTCCCTGTTTTCCCCCCAGCAGCTCCCTGTTTTTCCCCCAGCAGCTCCCTGTTTTCCCCCAGCAGCTCCCTGTTTTCCCCCCAGCAGCTCCCTGTTTTTCCCCCAGCAGCTCCCTGTTTTTCCCCCAGCAGCTCCCTGTTTTCCCCCCCAGCAGCTCCCTGTTTTCCCCCCCAGCAGCTCCCTGTTTTCCCCCCAGCAGGTCCCTGTTTTCCCCCCAGCAGGTCCCTGTTTTCCCCCCAGCAGGTCCCTGTTTTCCCCCCAGCAGGTCCCTGTTTTCCCCCCAGCAGCTCCCTGTTTTCCCCCCAGCAGGTCCCTGTTTTCCCCCCAGCAGGTCCCTGTTTTCCCCCCAGCAGGTCCCTGTTTTCCCCCCAGCAGGTCCCTGTTTTCCCCCCAGCAGGTCCCTGTTTTCCCCCCAGCAGGTCCCTGTTTTCCCCCCAGCAGCTCCCTGTTTTTCCCCCAGCAGCTCCCTGTTTTCCCCCCAGCAGCTCCCTGTTTTTCCCCCAGCAGCTCCCTGTTTTCCCCCCAGCAGGTCCCTGTTTTCCCCCAGCAGGTCCCTGTTTTCCCCCAGCAGGTCCCTGTTTTCCCCCCAGCAGGTCCCTGTTTTCCCCCCAGCAGGTCCCTGTTTTCCCCCCAGCAGGTCCCTGTTTTCCCCCCAGCAGCTCCCTGTTTTCCCCCCAGCAGCTCCCAGTTTTTCCCCCAGCAGCTCCCTGTTTTCCCCCAGCAGCTCCCTGTTTCCCCCCCCCCACCTCCTTCTCCCCAGCAAGCTGCTGAGAACAGCCCCTCTAATGCACCTGGAGATTTTGTAGGATCACTCAGGGCTGTAGAAAAGGTGGGGGGAGAGTTGCTGTGATCCTTCAACTCTGCTACTGAAGCATGAGAATTACCCTGTAGAGCTTAATTTGTACAACTAGAGCATCTTTGTTCAGGAAATATCTTGTGGGAGTGATTTAAATCATGCTAAATGGCCTTAAGAAATACCAAGGTGAGTATAGATGCAAACCATATCCTACATGCATCCTTCCTCATTGTAAGGGCTCTGTAGTAGCTCACAATAGGTTTGCTCAGTGTCCTGTACAGTAGTTGTTTCACCAGCTATTCTTGGCATCTCAGTTGGGTGTATTAATGCCTTTGGGTTTTAATCCTTTGGTGGAATTGAAGGGGAGGGGGGAGGGAAAGGGGCTTCTACCATTTCATCTTGTTTTATTTTACCTGGTTAGTGATTTTTTTAAAGATACTCATTTAAGAGAAGAAGGTGCCAGTTGGTGGAGCTGCTGGAGTTGGTTATTGTTGAATCACTTTGATACCCATTTCTCCCAAGACATGTGGAGGAAAACCACATTGCTCAAAGAAAGCAAGCTATTCCTCTGGATGTGCTTCTCAGATGTGTGCCTGTGATACCAATAATTAAGGAGAAAGTTTAGGTGGAAAGCCACTTGGTGAGTCAGTAATTAATGTTGGCTGTGTGAAATGAGCTTCCTTTCCTGCTTGATGAATCCTGACATAATGAGCTGTAAGGTGGGTTGGGTACCAACAAGGATGTAGTGCTTTGTGGGTGGCAGGAGGGCAACCAACCTCTGAGTAAATCTGGCTCAGCATTGACTTGCACATCCTTGTGGGTGGTCCTGGAGTGACAGTCACTCTTGCAGTCACAGGGATACTGCCATTGTTTCTTCAGGAGCACCTCTGAGATGGTGTGCTTTCATCCCACTGTGCTATTCACACAGTCACAGAACTGTAGGGGTGGGAAGGGACCCCCAGAGCCCATGGGGTCCAACCCCCTGCCAAAGCACCACTCCTGCCCTTTGAGTGTGAACACCTCCCTTCTGTTTCTTTTACATAGTTGTCTCTATTTTCCAGTACTTTCTCCCCACTTTAGAGAAATCAAGGTGGCAAAACATTTCTTGCAAGAAAAACCCAGGGTCCTCAGGTGCTTGTGGGAACTGGTACCAAGGCAGTTAATGAACTGGTACCAAGGCAGCTAATGAACTGGTACCAAGGCAGTTAATGAACTGGTACCAAGGCAGCTAATGAACTGGTACCAAGGCAGCTAATGAACTGGTACCAAGGCAGTTAATGAACTGGTACCAAGGCAGTTAATGAACTGGTACCAAGGCAGCTAATGAACTGGTACCAAGGCAGCTAATGAACTGGTACCAAGGCAGCTAATGAACTGGTACCAAGGCGGCTAATGAACTGGTACCAAGGCGGTTAATGAACTGGTACCAAGGCGGTTAATGAACTGGTACCAAGGCAGTTAATGAACTGGTACCAAGGCAGTTAATGAACTGGTACCAAGGCAGCTAATGAACTGGTACCAAGGCAGTTAATGAACTGGTACCAAGGCAGTTAATGAACTGGTAGCCCATTTGGGGCTCTCCAGGTCCTGCCAAGACAAAGTTGCTTGTTGTTTACCAAACTGGTCACTATTTCCATCAGTGGACATCATGCACTGCCCTTTGTCCTGTCAATGGACACCAGTGAGAAGACTCTGGCCCCATCCTCCAGTATGGCTCAGTGCTGATGAGATCCCCTCTCAGTTCCTCTTCAAAAGGCCCATCTTTCTCAGCCTCTCCTCCACCAGATATGCTCCAGGCCCTCATCATAGAATCACAGGGGTTGGAAGAGACCTGGAGACCTCATGGGGTCCAACCCCCTGCCAAAGCAGGGTCCCTAGGACAGGGCACACAGGGCGCTGTCCAGACGGGGCTGGAATCTCTCCAGAGAAGGAGACTCCACACCCCCTGGGCAGCCTGGCCCAGGGCTCCCTCACCCTCCCTGGGGAAAAGTTCTGCCCCAGGTTGCTGGGGAACTCCCTGTGCTCCAACTTTGAAAAGGGGCTGCCCATTTCCCCTGCATCCCATGCTTAAGACAATTATAAACATTCATTAGGTGCCCCCTTAGTCTTCTCTTCTCCAGGCTGAACAGCCCCAGCTCCCTCAGCCTCTCCTCACAGGGGAGATGCTCCAGGCCTTTAATCCCCTTCATAGCCTCCTCTGGACTCTCTCCAGGAGATCCTCCTGAGAGGTCTTCTGGAAAGTAGATATCCTGCCCCATTTTGGAGGATGTTCCTAGCTGCTGTGATGATGGTGGGTGGAACATGTCTGCAGAAGTAGCTGCAGCCTTAAAGCTAGTGATCCCCTTATTTAAAGGGAAGGGTTTGCTGTCACTGACATCTAGTGAGAAGGAATGATGTCAATTTAAAAACAAAACCCCCCCAGAAATGTTCCTTTCTAGTATTTAGGAGCTTTTCTTGGATTCTGGCCTCTTACATTGCCCCTCCCTGCCAAACAGCTCTGTCCTCCAGCAGCCTTCTCCCATACCCCCTGAGCCTGGGGCTCCTCTGCGTGACAAGGCCCTCTGACTCGGGGTGTTGCTCAGCAGCATTACCTCAGCCTGGGATCCCCTTTGCTGTGGTAGTTGGTGGTTCTCTGCCCTGATACAGAGCCAACAAATGTTCTGAGCCCCCCAAAATGTTGGGCTTGGGCTGTTGGACATCTGTAGAGCTCTGCTCCAAGCACGCTTCCTCGGTACAGCATCGGATTAAATGCCAAGGCAAGATGTGTGAGAACAGATCTTAATTTAGCTGCCTCCCATCACTGCTTATCTATTTGCTTTACCAAAACTGGCCTTACAGTCAACTCTTTTCTCCCTTTCAGTGGCTCTTTTGACACAATAATCATCCTGATCCCTCCAGCCCTTCCCTTTGCAGGGAAAGATTTGCTGGCTGCAGTGAACTGGAGCACGGCCTTAAGGGAGTAATGGTATTCACCTAATTGTTGTCTGGAGAGAACTTCTCAGCTTTGAAAAGGATCTATATGGACAAAGTTTCTAACAGATTTTGCTGATGGTTGTCTGTGAAATAATACTGGCTTGGGCAGCAGAGCTGTTGCTAGGGAAATAACTACAAACATGCCCACTTCTAACAGCAGTTCATGTGCACTGCTGCTATTAAGCAGCTTCATCCACGTCCCCTGGCTAAGATAGCTGCCCCTGCAGCTGGGTCATGTAATAAGTTGGGAATTTGATCTCCTCAGAAAGAAAAATAACCTGCAAAAGTTCTCTCTTCATCAGGATTTTTCCTTGATCTTCCTTCTTTCTCCTTGACCACACACACACACACTGCTGTTCTGGGCAGGACCACAATAGCAAGATGGGTATGAGAACTATTGAACTGACTTAAGTGTCTTCTGGTGCTGAAGGTGAGGAAGGAGCCTGTGGGGGTCATGGAAAAGGAATGAGGGGGAAAGTCTTTGTGTAGCTGAGTTATCCCTGCATGAATAGTGCAGGTGGCCCTGGAGCTGACTTGTTTTACCCAAGCCCAGGGGTACCCTGAATGGTAGAAGATGATGGGGAGGGGGATGTGGGGTATGTCAGAGCTTCTGAAAAAGGCAAAGGGAAATCTTGCAGCAGGTGCTGTGAGGAAGAAGTGCCACCTTGAAAGAAGAATCATCTCTTCTCACCAGGGTCAGAGCTTGAGAAAACAGGTTAGTGTAGATGCCACAGCTTAAATCTGGAATTGGCAGTAGAAGGAAACCCTTTGGAAGGAGGACACCTGGACATGGCCAATATGAGCAATATATGTGTGCCCAAGCTAGAATTTCTTATTGGAATCATCAAATCATAATTCTTTGGGTTGGAAGGGTCCTTTAAGGTCCATCTAGTCCACCCCTCTGGTAGGGGCAGGGTCATCTTTCCCTGGATCAGGTTCCTCAAAGCCCCATCCAACCTTGCCTTGAACTCTGCCAGGGACCCAGGGACAGCCCCAGCTTCTCTGGCACCCTGTGCCCAGGGCTTCCCTCTCCCTGTAAAAAAAAGAAATAAATTAAAATATCTTCCTTATGTCCAATCTAACCCCACCCTCTTAGAGTGTGAAAGTGGTGTTCCTTGTCCTGTCACTACAAGCCATAATAAAACTTCTCTCTGTGTTGTGCCAATAAGCCCCTCCAGGGATGGGAAGGGGCTTGGGGCTCTCCCCAGAAGCAGCCTTCTCTTCTCCAGGCTGAGCCAGCCCAGCTCTCCCAGCCTGGCCCCAGAGCAGAGGGGCTCCTGCCTTCAGATTATTTCCATGGTCTCCTCTGGACTCGCTCCAACATCTCCTTGTCCTTGTCCTGGGGACCCTCAAGCTGGACACAGCACTGCTGAGGGCTCTCCCCAGAACAGAGCAGAGAGGCAGAATCCATCCCCCTCTGTCTAGACATGGCCTTAGTTGGTGGTGTTGGCCAGAAGCCCTCCCCCTGCAGAGCCCTGCCAGGGTGCTGGTGTACAGGCAGCTTGATCATAGCGAGTTTGCATTGGGCAGAGTGATAAAGCTTAGTGGATTAAGGGTTTATCTGCTAGACATGCCCAGGAAAGCACAGCAGGCAGTACTCCTGGGACTGGAGGAAGGTGTTCAGGAGCCCTGGGCAGCTCCTGTATGTTGGCTTTTAAGAGAAGACCTCTGCTGTAGTGAAGAAGGTGCTGGAGGAGGATTATTGTGCTGTTTGGGTAACGTTCTTGAGTACTTTTCTTCAGGAGAACCTGTGAAGAAAGGTCATGCTGGAGATCTGAGATCACTTGTGTATCCAAATGGGTCTCTCTCTGTGTTTCTCCTTGGGTTTTTGGTGTGTTAGAGGATCCATGACCTTCCAAGATGGGCTATTCCTAATGATAGGGATGGAGGAGAAGTGCTGTTGGCTTTTGCTTTGTATCCTGTGGGTGATGAACGTTGTGGTTCATCAGACACTAGATCTGTCTGTATTTCTCACTCTGAGTGGAGCCTGTTTTCAGCCTTGTTGGTCTGCCTCTTTCCTCTCTTCTTCCCAAAGGACCAAACAGCAAAGATAGCTGGCTGTTGTGGTGGTAACAGTACCAGCTCTTCCTGCTTTCCCTCCCTGGGTTCAAGACCCTTCTAGTAAGATGCTGAGTGTTACTGTAACCCCCCAGAGTGCTAACTGAAATGAAGACCCTTTGATTTCTTACTAGTTTTTCTGAGCTTAATACTTGTTCTCCTTTCCAAAGTGATGTGCTCTTAAAGGAGTCAGTAATCCCAAAAAACCCTGGGAAAGCCTGGACCAGCCTACCTTTGTCCTGAGAAATTCTCTTAAGTGAAAGAGGCCATTCAGAGAGCATGGGAGGCTAGTTTCCAGGAATCTATTGTGTTCCTCATTTTCTCATGCTGGGCCTGACCTCTTAGGTCAGACTCTCAAAGGGCAAGTTTGACCCTAATAAAGCAACATATGAGTGCAGGGATCAAACAGATCTGAGTTTTGCTCCTTTAGTGTTATTTCACTGGTTTCTCCTGAAGCACAGGACTTGTCTGGGCTTTTTCCTAGCTGTTCATTCAGTCACTGAAGTTCTTTTCACACCATCCAGTGCCTGCTTGTTCCATAGCTTGTAAATGGATGGGACTGGCAAGTTGGAGCCACTTCTGGAATCTCCATGCTCCACCTTCTCTGTAGTCTGAAGGCAGAGTTCACCCCAGGTGCCAGAGGCTCACTCTGTGGCCCTTATTGAGAGGTTTTCCTTTTGCTGAACTGCAGTGAGCTTCAGAGAACAGTTGTAACATGCCCTGGGTAGTGGCAAAGCTGTTCATGGAATACATTAATTTAGCCTTTTCTGTTTAATGCTGTATCATCTAACACATTAGAGTGTGCCTGGCTGCCTGAGCCTTCCACTTTGTGCCATGCAGGGTGCCAAAGGGCAGAGCTGGAAAGGACAAATGGGTATCAGTTGGCAAAAAGAGGCAGCTTTCCAGAAGCTCCAAGAACTTCTGGAGAACCAAGGTGTTGAGCCTTGGGCAAAAAGTGTCCCTTCTTCATAATTCCTGCAGATTCCTCATGCTGGCTGTCCAGGTGTCCTTTCCTGTTTGCAGTTCAGTGTTTTGCTGGGTATTAATTAACTCATGATTGTCTTAAAAAGTTTAGCTTCCTTCCCATTTAGTTTTCTATGGATAATTCATCTTCCTTCATTAAATGGGCATCAATGTCTCGTTAGCAGTAAGAAGAACAAACCCTTTATCTCTTCTATACACCAGCAGTGTGTCCTGGGGCTGAGAGAGACAAGGGGATCCTGGGGGGCATCAGGAGGAGTGTGGGCAGCAGGTGACAGGAGGGGATCCTCCCCCTCTGCTCTGCCCTGCTCAGGCCCCACCTGGAGTGTTGTGTCCAGGGCTGGGCTCCCTGGGATCAAAAGGACAGGGATCTCCTGGAGAGAGTCCAGAGGAGGCTCTGGAGATGCTGAAGGGCCTGGAGCATCTCCCCTGTGAGGAGAGGCTGAGGGAGCTGGGGCTGTTCAGCCTGGAGAAGAGAAGACTAAGGGGGCACCTAATGAATGTTTAGCATGGGATGCAGGGGAAATGGGCAGCCCCTTCTCAGTGTCTGTGGGGACAGGACAAGGGGCAATGGCTGCAAGTTGGAGCACAGGGAGTTCCCCAGCAACCTGGGGCAGAACTTTTCCCCAGTGAGGGTGAGGGAGCCCTGGGCCAGGCTGCCCAGGGGGTGTGGAGTCTCCTTCCTTCTCTGGAGAGATTCCAGCCCCGTCTGGACAGCGCCCTGTGTGCCCTGTCCTAGGGACCCTGCTTTGGCAGGGGGTTGGACCCCATGGGCTCTGGAGGTCCTTTCCAACCCCTACAGATGCTGTGATTTGGGATATTGAAATCTGTGAATCAACACATCCTGAACAAGTCCTTTGTGAGGAAGGTGAGAGATTCAGCTGGCTTTTGCCTCCTTCACTGTGTTTCTCACTCTGGTGGAGTTGCTTTGAGTGGCTCTAATGCTTTGCTCCCTGATAAGACTTTCCTAATAGCACCCAACTTTGGGAAGCACCTTACTTGGCCCCACATCTCCTGCAGGTGACTGACAGATCTCTGCTGGCTTCAGATGGTGCACAGGAGGCTTCCTCTTAAATCTTTGAGATCATCTTGCATCACAAGAGGAAGAAAACACACAGTTTTTCACCTTTGCTTTTTAAAAAAGACATTGTTTAAGGGTGCTTTTCCTGTGAAGGAGAAAATTCTTTGCAGAACAAATGGAATTGTGTTATTCCAGGAACATATACAGCAAGTTGGAGCTGTGCTGAACCCTGACTCATTCAGTATGTTCTGGCCAAGGTACATTTTTGGTAAAAACAACTTGATTGTGCCTTTCAAGATAACCCCACTGCTTCCATCTCATTTTCTAACCACTTCATTTTTATTTTTATTTTTAACCTTGTGTACAAGGAAGGAGTGTTTGAAAACAAACCACCCATGAAAAACACTGGCCTATGTGAAGATTAACTCTCAAGACTTCATTTGAGTTTCATTTCTCTCACTGTAGGTGATTAAAGGGCTCTTAGAGCACTCTACTCCAAAATTGTGCTTTAAAATTTGTTTATTTAGTATTAATCCAAGAGGAGCTGCTCAAAAGTGTGCCTAGGGGTGCAAGAGATGGCTTCTGGTGCTGGAATGGAGACCTTGAGAAGGACCTTGGTGTGAATTCAGCTAGTACTGCTTGGGACTGCAGCTGCCTCTGAGTGTCTGGAGGATACAAGGTGCTTCTAGCATGGTTTGGAACAGGACTACAGCACAAGGTTCTGCTGTGGAGAGGAGGAGACCTCTGGGCTGGTAAATGCTGGATGGTAAAACGAGCGTGGCAGCTTAACTGCTGCTTGCTGACCTGTCTCTGCTTTCATTCTGGTGATGAAAGAAGAAACCTTATGACAAAAAAACCCACCCCAAACCACAAGAGAAGAGCTAAATTCACACAATCATGGAATTACAAGGTTGGAAAAGACCTTTAAGATGATCAAGTCCAACTGTTCCTGTCCTAAGCTAAACCATATCCTCATCTACCTGCCTGTTAAACACACCCAGGGATGGTGACTCAGCCCCCTCCCTGGGCAGCCTGGGCCAGGCCCTGACAACTCTGCCAGGGAAGAACTTTGCCCTCCCAGCTGAGCTGAGCCTGCCCTGGCCCAGCTTGAGCCCATTGCCCCTTGTCCCAGCTCCTGTCCCCTGGCTGAAGAGACCATCCCCACCTCTCTGCAACCTCCTGGCAGGGCAGGGGAGGTGGGGAGAAGGTCTCCCCTCAGCCTCCTCTTCTCCAGGCTGAACACCCCCAGCTCCCTCAGCTGCTCCTCAGAGGATTTGCCCTCCAGCCCCTTCCCCAGCCTGGTTGCCCTTCTCTGGACTCGCTCCAGCACCTCCATGTCCTTCTGATGCTGAGGAGCCCAGAACTGGACCCAGCACTCCAGGTGCAGCCTCCCCAGTGCCCAGCCCAGGGGCACAATCCCCTCCCCAGACCTACTGGCCATGCTGTGTCTGACACAAACCAGGATGCCATTGGCTTTCCTGGCCGTGTGGGCACACTGCTGGCTCATGGTCAGTCAGCAGTCACCTTCTCTGAGAGTCCTTCTCTGCCTGACAGCTCTCCAGCCAGTCTCCCCCAGCCTGTAGCGCTGCCTGAGGTTGTTAATGTCCCATGTGCAGGACTCTTCACTTGGCCTTGTTAAACCTCATCCTGTTGGTCTCAGCAAATTCTTCAGTGCCTTCATAAAGGCAAGTACTTGAATATAAAGAATTAGGAAATAGTAGCAAATTTCTGAATAACAGCTTAAAAATGCCTTAGAATTGTTATTCAACCCTAGGACATTCTACTGAGACACCTAAAATATACTTAAGAAATACTGAGTGGCAGCTCTGAGGTAGATGTCCAAAGTACTCTACCTCTTAATTAAGATTTGCTGTTCTATATGCTTCTGCAGGGAGAAAGAAATCATCTCCAGTGTCCCTTCCCTTACATACTGGTGAAATCCCAATTTAGGAGCCTTTTCCTTGTTGCTATTTGCTGCTGCTCCTTGGATTCTAGCACTGGTAGGAAGGGAAAGGGCACTGCCCCCTACTCAAACTTCTCTCTGCCTTTTTCTGTGTTGTAAAACCCTGTGTTGGTGTAAAAGCCTCTGTGTTTTAGCAGTGTTGTGTCAAGTCACTTCCAGAGAGGAGTTAAAATTAGGCCTGAATTTGACAATGTGAGCTGCCTTGCTTTGGAAAATGGGCTGTGTGGTTGTGGTGTGGAAACATGTGGATATAAATAGCCTGGGTAGTAAGGCTGGATGTGAAATCCTGCTCTGATGATGTTTTTATAAGACTTAAGCATTGCCATTGCCTTATGTTGCCATTTCTACATGTGTGGAAGATTTGCATCCCATCGGCCTTGGGGCTGCCTTCTGAAGCAGGCTAATGGGGATGGGTGGAGGTACAGCTGTCACCTGAGTGCCTCTGTCCCTGCTGGGACTCAAGAGTGCAGTGGAGCTTAGGTTACACAAGGTGCTTTCCTTTGCCTCTGTGGTAGGTGGAAAGTCATTGGATCACAGAATTGTAGGGGTTGGAAGGGACCTCCAGAGGTCATCAGGTCGAGTGGCCTGCCAGAGCAGCTCCCACACCTCATGCTGCACAGGTTGGTGTCCAGATGGGGCTGGAATCTCTCCAGAGAAGGAGACTCCACACCCCCTGGGCAGCCTGGCCCAGGGCTCCCTCACCCTCCCTGGGGAAAAGTTCTTCCCCAGGTTGCTGGGGAACTCCCTGTGCTCCAACTTGCAGCCATTGCCCCTTGTCCTGTCCCCACAGACACTGAGAAGGGGCTGCCCATTTCCCCTGCATCCCATGCTTAAGATAATTATAAACATTCATTAGGTGCCCCCTTAGTCTTCTCTTCTCCAGGCTGAACAGCCCCAGCTCCCTCAGCCTCTCCTCACAGGGGAGATGCTCCAGGCCCTTCAGCATCTCCAGAGCCTCCTCTGGACTCTCTCCAGGAGATCCCTGTCCTTTTGATCCCAGGGAGCCCAGCCCTGGACACAACACTGCAGGTGGGGCCTGAGCAGGGCAGAGCAGAGGGGGAGGATCCCCTCCTGTCACCTGCTGCCCACACACCTCCTGATGCCCCCAGGATCCCATTGTCTCTCTCAGCCCCCAGGACACACTGCTGGCTCAAGGCCACCCTGTCCCCAACCAGGACCCCCAGGTCCTTCTCCCCAGAGCTCCTCTCCAGCAGGTCACCCCCAGCCTGTCCTGATAGGAAGGGTTGTTCCTTCCCAGGTGCCAGACTCTCCACTTGCTTGTGTTGAACTTCATGAGGTTTCTCCCTGCCCAGCTCTCCAGCCTGGCCAGGTCTCTCTGGGTGGCAGCACAGTGTCCTGTGTGTCACCCACTCCTCCCAGCTTCCATGGTAACTCCTCACTGTCTTAAATAACTTTGTGTTCCCCTTGCAGTGATGGCAAGCAGATCAGAGTGTCACTAGTTGCATTCCTTGAGCAGTCTGTCCTTCTATTGATACAGAAAGTTGTGACAATGTTTGCTAGCAGTGCTAAAGGCTCACATACACAGACATGAGTCTTTGAGTGCTGAATTTCTTCCAAAAAGCCATGCAGAAGGGTCAGAGTGGTGTTCAGGCACATGTTCTCTTTGAACTGGGGTGGAATTCTACCTTGGGAGAAATTTTCCATAATGAATCGTGCTGTGGAAGCGGCAGTAATTAAAAAGGATGTGTTGGTACTCAGAGTATTTCTCACCCAAAGCATGAGCCATTTAAGGCAGTTCTAGTACTATGCTCTCAGTTCCTGTGAGCACTGAATCCGTGGCTGTTGCCCCTGCCCATGTGCTTTTTCACCCTTCAAGAACTTGAGCTCATGGACTTTGTCACACTGTATTTGTCAAAGCCCGTGAGTGATAATACAGGTCCTACAAGTGCTGGGAAAGCAGGTGGATGTATGGGAACCAGTTTGTATGAGCGCTGTGATGCTGGGAACTACTAGCAGAAGGAAGTTTGTGCAGGAATGAGGCATTACAAATGGTCCAAAGGTGAGAAAAGCTTCAGGTAACACAACTTCTTAAATCATAACCTTGGGAAAGGTGTTTATCGGAAGCTGAGACTACTGGCTGTAGTAATGACAGAGCTGCTCCTCATAGGAGACCTGAAAGAAACTGCTATATGCTACTACCAGTAGTAGGCTGTGAAGTCTTTAACTTCTAATGCCATGCTCTGCTGCCTGGAGATTCCAGGAGGCCTGACTGAAGATGTTAATCTTGAAAGCCAGCCAGCTAACCACGTAACCCACTAACCGGGTAACCCACTCCTGTACCCAGGTAACTGCTGCTTTTCGTCTCTGGAAAGTGATTGGAGGTGTGGAGTGGCTCTCTTCTCATCTGCTGCCGTCCCCCCACCTCAAATATAGATCCCCACCTTTGTGGTGAGCAGCTTCCCCCAGCATTAGCAGGGGGGAAGATTTTTCTGGTGTGAGCGTCGTGATGCCTCGCCTGGCTGGTGAATGATGGCCAACAAAGCCTTGAAGTGGAGTTTGCAGGTGGCCTTTGAGGAGTTAGTTTAGAATTTAGTAGAACTCAAACAGGGGCTTTCTCTGCTTGTGAACCAGGAAGGGCCTCAGCACATACACCGCTTGCCAGAGCTGTGTGGAGAGATTAGGCTCCTACATAAAAATAGTAGTGCCGAGGGCCCCGTTGTGCCTGGCTGTATACAAGTGATGTCATATCATGAGATAAACTTGCAGCTGTATCAGAGCTTCCTAAAATCCTAGCTTGTTCTTGCTTGGTGCCTTAGGGTGGACTCGTGCAGCCAGGGGCTTGGCACAGAAAGGGTAAATCCGGTGCTTTAGGAGCATCTTCCAAGTTTAAGAATGCATTTACATCTCACTCAACCTTGGTTTTACGCCTCTTCCAAAAGCTGAACATCTAGAATTACCGCTGGATAGCGATGAAATCTTTCTCTTGGCTCATGAGCTGAAGTCTTGGCTGTGCAGGTACTCAACCTCTGGAAACCAGAGATGCTCTTTCAGCTCACAGAAGCACTGACCTGGCTACACCTCACCGTCAGGAAGCTGCAGCTGAGGATTGCTGAGCACTGACATATATTCTCAGTCACAGAGAGCATAAACATCTCAAAGGGAAGTGGCAATTTTCTTTCCTTATTTTTGTAGGGCTTTGAAGAACTGTGCAACAAGCCCTTGTTGCCTTGCTCTGGAGTGTTTAACTTAAACTCCAGGCTCTTTCTTGGTGCACAGATTTAATGTGTGGGAGACTATGGCCTTCCCAATTGTAGCCTGAAGTTGCTGTTCTGGTTTAAGAGGTTTCTGCCTCCCTGGGAGGCTTTGCCCCCATTCCCTTCAGCTGTGTGTGTGGCTGCAGTCATATCAAATGGCTTCACAGATCTGGTACAAAAAAAACCCCTAAACCAACAACCTGAGCTGCAAAAGCACGTGGGCATGGCTGGCTGTGTGACAAGATCCTTCCCCAGGTCTCATTTCATGTGGCTACACAAACAGCTCTGTGAAGAAAGTGCCCACATGTGTGTGTGCTTACGTGTTTCATATAGGGTTTCAGTGTGGGATGACGCTTTGGTCCGGGCAGGAAAAGGAAACCTTTGGGATTCACCTTGGTGTGTCCTTGTCCTTCCCCTAGCTGGAATTGCTTCGTCATGGCTGTCACAGGCTCTCCTATCACACCTCGTGTTTCTTCTATCAAAACCAGAATTGCTGTGGGGTTTCTGGCTCATTTTCAGGGGGTCTCAGTGCAGGATGGCCACATTCACTGGCTTCTCCACGCTAACGGGTTTTATTACCAAATGCCCTTTGTTGTAATCTGTGAAGATGCTCAAAATGTGTCGGATGCTCAAAAAGCCTTTTAATCAGCTGAATGTGACTGAGAGGTTGTTTAAATGTACTTTTTGTTGTTATAACTAAAGAAAATGGCCATAAAAGGAAGTCTGATTGCAGTGGGGACTGTTGCAGTAGCATTATTTGGGTCATTTTTTACCTTCTTTTGACTAGGATCGCTGGAAGCAGTGATTTATTTGAATTCTATCTAGCACGAAACCACAATAATGAAATTGTTTGGTGCTTTTTCAATTGGCACAGGTCTAACCCCGAGGAGGATTAGTTTTGTACTGCTATTGTTTCTTGTCAGTGCCTGGAATCTGTTGGGGTTGTGTAAGGTTTTTTCCATACAGAAAACAAGGAAATAATATTGATAAGAAAACACAATACGGATGCTGGGGCTGTTTCATGAGATAACATTTACATTTCCATATATACTTCAGTGGGAGTCCATCATCCTTTTTGGGTGCTTGGCCACTATTGCAGGGCCTCTTGGGCCTGAAAGAAAACAACAAAACCTAACTATGACCTGCTGAAGAATGCCCAGCATATTGGGAATGGGGAAGGCCTCGATTGGGAAGCTGGGGGGGGGGGGGGGAAGGCCTCGATTGGGAAGCTGGGGGGGGGGGGGGGAAGGCCTCGATTGGGAAGCTGGGGGGGGGGAAGGCCTCGATTGGGAAGCTGGGGGGGGGGGAAGGCCTCGATTGGGAAGCTGGGGGGGGGGGAAGGCCTCGATTGGGAAGCTGGAGGAGGGGAAAGGCCTCGTTGGGAAGCCGGGGGGAAGGCCTCGATTGGGAAGCGGGGTGGGGTGGGGGGGAAGGCCTCAGTAGAAAAGTCTCATCCCTTACTCAGTAGCTTGAAGTGTCCTAACCTGATTAACTTGTTATTTAGATTGTTTTTCTAAAGCCTATCTTAAATAATCTCTGATTTAGAGCTTCAAATTTTTGTGTGGTGCCTCTTAGAATTGAAAGCAAACCAGTTAAGCAAGCGCAGGGTCAAAGAGCTAGTGAGTGAGATAATTAGTGTCAGCTCACACCTAGTCATCTTCCTCCCTTCCTCATATGCTGTGATTGTTGAGTTCTAGGAATTAGTGCATTTAAACTTGAAGCTGTGGCATAGTAGCCTTCTGGCAGCTCCTCTGACTTTTTATAATATGCTTTTACACCTGTTTTTAATGCTTCTTGCTCTTTAATAGTAGGAAGACTGAGCGTTCGTACTGGTTATAACTTCAGTTCAGTGTAGGATCTCAGGTTTATTTGTTTATGAGTCTGGCTCCACAGACTGGCACTCAGGTGTCTTGGTTGTGGTGAGTTACTGCTGTGCAGTAGGTAGGACCATCTCTTTCTTGTGCTTCTGTACACTGGAGGCCAAGCTAGAGGCTCCAGGCTGTTACTTGATGTCTTCTCTGCCGCAAGAACCTGGTCATGACCCATAGGTACCTGGTACCAGATGCAAGGAAACATGCTGTTTTGATGCACCTAATGTCTGGGCTTCTCTGGAGAGCTGCGGTTTGGCTCTTGGTGGTCCTCATCCTTCCAGCCTGGACAGGCAGTGATGCTCCTTAGGGGTTTTCAAGCATGCTCAGGGTTCAGTGCCTCTTCCTGGGACCTGTATCTGCATTTATAACCTCCATTTCCTGATCTCCTCCTTTTTTAGTGCCTCTGTGCCTCTTTGGAAGTCATACCTCTGTTTTAATCTCTCAGTTCAGGGGTGGTACAGCAACCTTTGAAGTACTTTCCCTTGGGCTAGCATTCCTTCCTCTGGCTCAGGGGAACTTTCTCAACCTGGCCCATGTTTTGTTTTGTGGCTCACCGGCTCTTGACTTGCGAGATCACTCTTTTGATGAACCCTTCTTGGGCAGGAACTGTGGTGTGCCTGAAGCTGTCTCTGCTTCCAGCAGATCTGGAAAGCTTACATGCCAACATGTGTATTAGCTAGAGCCTATGGAATTAACTTTGGCTTTGCTAGGAGGAGGGGCCCATGCTTCCCCCTGGGCTTGGTGCTTGTTGTCCCTGCCTTGTGCTTGTCTCCACTGACCACTCAATTCAATTAAAGGCACGTTTTCACTTGCAAGGGTAAAGTTCAATTAGGAAAGGGTGTCAGACCTGGTACAGGGAGGAGGAGGAGAAGACCTTGAAGTAGGAAAGAGAGCAGAGTACTTTCTTCCTCCCAGGGCAGTAAAATGTTGATTTAACTCATCTGTAATACGTAAATTCACCATAATATAGAAAGGAAAACTAATTGGCCTTTGCTGGGCTCCCTCCCATGCCAGCTTGCTGCCCAGCCACACCGGTACTAGTTCTAGCAGGAAGGAAGGACAGAAAACACACCCAGGAATGAAGAGGGTGGGATGGACAGAGCTCACTGCCATCATGTGAAGCTTCCCTGTTGCTTCTTGCTTGGGGCAGTTGGCAGGGGGAACCCAAACTAAAAGATTGGTGGGGAAAGGGGGACAGGCAACACTTCAGCCTCTGCCCAGCGGGTGTTGATGGCTGTGTAGTACTGGAGTTAGCACTGATCCTTGAAGTTTAGCTGGCAGCAGTGGCTTTGCTTTTGTTTTGCTTGTTTGGGTTTTTTGTCTGAAAGGTGGGAAGGGAACAGCAAATATTTCGAAGGTTACCAGGAGTCAAGTGCTTCAAGTAGGGAGCAAGTAAATAAGTGAATGTAGCAATAAAACAGTCTCCATCGATGTGGAAAGGAGCTGCAGAAGCCTGTGCTGGTAATCCAGGGGTGAGCCAGCATCTTCCAAGCCCTCCCGTGCTTTTGGAAAACGTATGACACGCTCCCCCTCTTCCTGCAGCAGGAGCCCTGTGTGCAGGATGTGACCCCCAGAAGCTGTTGGGAAGTGGCAGGAGGACAATCTGTCACCACCTGGAGCGTGTTTTTGTTTCCTTTCTCAGCTTCACCCCGTTTGTTTAGGCAGAAATCATGTCCTCACAACTTGGCTGGCTCTCTCGGGCCTTTTAAACTCCATTTTAAAATGGCAAACAAGTTCTGCTTGTGCCCAAGTGACCTCAATTGCCTTGTAAATCTGGATCAAATTCATTAATATGTTGGTTTGCTTCCAAAGTTCTATCTGTGGTTTATTTTTATTTTTGACTTAGATCAAGCCTCGGAGGTGCAGGTGACGATGATGCTGACTGAAAGCTGTAAACTCAGAGGACTTCATCACAGGTAAGCTAAGCAGCATCTGGAAGCAAAACTCTCTCTGTGCCAGCTGAAAATACTTGTACTTAAAGCTTCTTGGGGAGAGGGGAACCCATTTTCACAATTCACCTGCATCTTGTATGTTTTTTTTTAAGCCATTAAGAGCTGGATCTGGTTTTGCATCGCTTCAGACTGCAGGATTCTAGCTGTGCTCCTTATTGCTTCTGAGCTTTTTCATTTTCCTAGCTGCACAGTCAGTAAAACCAATCAGCAGCTTGTGGGGAAAGGAGGAAACTCTGGTTTTCCAGGCCTTGCAGTGAGATACAGGGTGACATTCCTTCCATGTGGCCTTAGTTATTGCAGGAAGTGAGGCCGCAGGCACGTGTTGGGTTACCCTCCTTCTTGCCCAGCCTGGTTGTTAAAGGGGTTGGGCTCTTAGTAATGCTGAGGGTTCATGTATCCACACCAGCTGATTGTCAGTTGGGCTGATTTACTTGCCTGGCTTGTTGTATTTATCATTCCCTACGTGGTGCAGTAAAACCCTGTGACTGAGAAGCCTCGTGGAGAGGAGGAAATGCTTTTTAGGACTCGTGTGCACATCATCCTGGCGTGGCATGGTGATGTTTATTTTGTAAGGATTAACTGTGTGGGGCTTTGGGGTGATGGCTTTATTGATACCCCAAACACTTTGAGCTAGTGGCAGGTTTGCAGCTTGGATTAAAGGCTGAAATTTGCCCTAAGTCTTCGTTCCTGGCAAGCATGTGGTAAGAAGAAACTTAGACTCATCATCACATTCCTACACTAATAATTGATTTAGCTTGTTTTTTAACTGGTGATAGGGAGGAAAGAAAAATAGCACAAGTGGAATTCTTAGTTCTACAGAGTGTTTTAAAAGTTGCTTTTTGTGGTGGTTGAGCCCTGGCCAAAGGCCAGACGCCCACCAAAATCAGTCTGTTCCTCCCCTTCTTAGTTGGACAGGGGAGAAATAACATCATTGGGCGGCTCAAGAGGCCAAACAGACTCAGCACAGAGTGCTGAAGAGAAAGTGATCTCATTTATTACACTAAAGAGAAAAACAGTGAAAAGGAACCAGAGTCAGGAGTGGAAACAAGCTGGAAACAAATAAATGCAGCCAGGGAAACCCCTTCCGCCCCCACTCCCTCCTCAGCAGCTGGAGGTAGAAGTTTGCTCCCTTCTTCCCTCCCGCTCGCAGCCCAGGAGGGGCAGGGCCTGGGGCAATGGGGGTCTGGGGAACCCCTTCCCCCCAGCCCTCCATTCTGAAGCAGACTGCCCTTGAGCCAGGAGTTTGCTCCCTTCTTCCCCTCTCCTGCTCGCAGCACAGGCCGGGGGGGCAGGGACTGGGGGATGGGGGCTGTGGTCAGTCCCTTGCCAGTTGCCCAGGGAGGGGGCTGAGTCCCCAGCCCTGGGTGTGTTGAACAGAGGGGAGATGAGGTGCTCAGGGATCTGGGTCAGCACAGGATGGGAATGGTTGGACTTGATGATCTTAAAGGTCTTTTCCAACCTTGTGATTCTGTGATTTTCTTTGTTTTAATGGCCAGGGCTTCAGCTGTTTGGAGACCTTGTGCTCTGCAGTCTATAATGAAAGATCAAGTCTTTTCTTACCTGTTTAATTCCTCCTGCTTAATGTATTTAGGGATTTGCAGAATCCCAGGGGTTGGAAGGGACCTCCAGAGATCATCAGGTCCAACCCCCTGCCAAAGCAGCTCCCCAGCTCATACTGCACAGGTCGGCATCCAGCTTGAGAAGATCTTTCTTGTGGCATTTCAGCTTTATAAAATCAAGACTTTTGTCTCCCTGCCTCCCAGGAACCTGCTACCTATCACTCATGTCTGTATAGAAGAGGGAGAGAAACCCATGGTGCTGCTGCCATACATGAACTGGGGGAACCTTAAACTATTCTTGCGACAGTGCAAACTGGTGGAGGCCAACAATCCTCAGGTAGGCTCCAAAATCTCTCTGGCTTCTTGCCCATTAAACTCACCTTTGGTTTGTCACCTGGGTTATGTGCCTTAAAAGAAATGGGGTTTTTGGTAGTCATCTGCTCAGTTGGGACAGTCAAAGAGTGGGTTGCCAAGTGTTTGTCTTGATTCATACAAGGCAGACGTTCTCTGCTGGTTATGTTCAGAGCCTGTGGAGCTGAGTTAAACTCTTACCAAGGCAGGAGCTGGAACATCTTCAAAAGAAATAACTAAAAATAGAGAAAATGCTGTATGACTGTGTGTTTAAGTTAGACTACACAGGGGGAAACGGTGTATGGAGAAATTTCACATTTACTGAATGTTTTTTCTTGTATAATGAAGAGTTTGTGTGTTTTCTGCAGTTCTTCATTATTCTAAACTAAGCCCAAAGTGAAGCTTTTAAGGTGCTGCTGTATATTTGCTGTTAAGGAAGAAACAACTGGATGGAGTTAACTTCTGACAGGAAGTTGTGGGTGCCCTGTTGTGGGTGCCCTGCAGCGTTCAGACTGTTCAGCTTCAGGGGAACTTGTTGTGCATGTGTCACAGACTGGGCTGGGTTGGAAGGGACCCCAAGGAGCACAGAGCTCCAACCCCCTGCCACAGCAGGGACCTACTCCCAAACACAATGTTCCACTGGCTGCTGGAAAGGAATTAACTCTATCCTGGCCAAAACCAGGACACCACCTCAGCTATCAGACAACAGGATGTTTGGGGGGCCTTGATACTCACTGAAGACAGAGCTCTCCTCCAGATATCTACAGTAAACTCTTGAGTTTTCTGAAATAATACATGGCTGCTGTTGTTAAGAACAACTTGCTAATGAAGAAGCTGGTTTCCTCCTTTGTAATTTATCACATGGTTTATTTTAACCCCAATCTTGTACCTTCAGTGTGTCTACCTCCATAGTGCAGTTTGTGGAACAGCACAGAAATGGAGGAGTGAACCTAGGGGATAAAGGTTTATAGAGGACTGTGAAGCCATGAAAAGGTGAAGCAGCAGCCTTTGATACTTGTTTCTGACAACAGATAGCAGCAAGAGCTTTGCTGTTTGTGCTCTGTTGCCTGGAAATTATTTGGTTTCATGAGAAACAAAGTGGAAAAAAGCTGGATGAGAAGGGTAAACTGGACTGGTTCTGCCTGTGTTCACCATGGAGCAGTCAGACAGATGCCAATTGGAAGTGTTTATCTCTAAATAAATAACAAATAATTAAAATTTAGAATAAGGTGAGCTTTACATGGGGGGGTAATGTCTGTAATAAGGTACTAAAGAGCTAAAGGGGAGGGGAGGGTGGGCTATTACTAACCCAGCAGGTGCTAGGTTTGTGGGTTTGGGGATGACTGTAGTGAAGTAATTGTTCTCCTGTCCTCTTGCAGGCAATTTCCCAGCAGGATCTTGTACATATGGCCATTCAGATTGCCTGTGGGATGAGTTACTTGGCCAGACGGGAGGTCATTCACAAAGACCTGGCTGCTAGAAACTGCGTGTAAGTACTGAGCACAGGAGAGACTCCTCATGCTGCCACTGGTGGGGCAGTGGTTAGGGCTAGGAAGGGCTTTCTTCAATTTATCTGATCTCTGCTTGAAACCCCCCCCCCCCACCTAGCAGCAGTATATTTTCCACCAACATTTTGGGTCAGTGTTCTTGTTTCCCTCTACACGAGGGGAAGCAGAAAGCAGGGCTTTCAACAGAGCAGAACATCCTCATCTTGAGTACTTTGGCTAGGTTTTGTCTGTCCTTCTTTGATTTCAAAAGCTTGAAGAATATTTAAACATCCCTTAAACTTCAGTAACAACTTGAACTGTCTTTGGCTGTTCGCTGATGGGCAGATTTTTCTGCAAAATGGTTTTGATTGCTGATAGATTTCCTAGTTCACAGAATCACCAGGTTGGAAAAGCCCTTCAAGATCATCAAGTCCAACCATCCCTGTCCTGTGCTGACCCAGATCCCTGAGCACCTCATCTCCCCTCTGTTAAACACCCCCAGGGCTGGGGATCCCAGGCTGAGGTAATGCTGCTGAGCAACACCCCAAGTTAGAGGGCCTTGTCACGCAGAGGAGCCCCAGGCTCAGGGGGTATGGGAGAAGGCTGCTGGAGGACAGAGCTGTTTGGCAGGGAGGGGCAATGTAAGAGGCCAGAATCCAAGAAAAGCTCCTAAATACTAGAAAGGAACATTTCTGGGGGGGTTTTGTTTTTAAATTGACATCATTCCTTCTCACTAGATGTCAGTGACAGCAAACCCTTCCCTTTAAATAAGGGGATCACTAGCTTTAAGGCTGCAGCTACTTCTGCAGACATGTTCCACCCACCATCATCACAGCAGCTAGGGACATCCTCCAAAATGGGGCAGGATATCTACTTTCCAGAAGACCTCTCAGGAGGATCTCCTGGAGAGAGTCCAGAGGAGGCTCTGGAGATGCTGAAGGGCCTGGAGCATCTCCCCTGTGAGGAGAGGCTGAGGGAGCTGGGGCTGTTCAGCCTGGAGAAGAGAAGACTAAGGGGGCACCTAATGAATGTTTCTAATTATCTTAAGCATGGGATGCAGGGGAAATGGGCAGCCCCTTCTCAGTGTCTGTGGGGACAGGACAAGGGGCAATGGCTGCAAGTTGGAGCACAGGGAGTTCCCCAGCAACCTGGGGCAGAACTTTTCCCCAGTGAGGGTGAGGGAGCCCTGGGCCAGGCTGCCCAGGGGGTGTGGAGTCTCCTTCTCTGGAGAGATTCCAGCCCCGTCTGGACAGCGCCCTGTGTGCCCTGTCCTAGGGACCCTGCTTTGGCAGGGGGTTGGACCCCAGGGGCTCTGGAGGGCCCTTCCAACCCCTATGGTTCTGTGATATATATCTCTGCTCTCATTTTGGGAAGGGAGTTGGGATTGCAGTGGTCCTGGTGGGTTTGTGAAGAGGAGGAAAACCTCTTGGTCTCAAATGCCTGTGCCATGGCAGGGTCTGTTTAGAGCAGACTCACAGATTGTACAAGTTGGAGCTCTCAGGTTGCTGGAAAATTACCCTTTGTGTCATATTTCTCTATAGACAGGTCTTCTAGGGAATTCTCTGAGTGATTAGATATGAAAATTTCCAGGTTATAAATTTTGGAGCTGATGAACTGACCTGAAAGCTCAGAGAAATGGGGTAAATTAAGATGACACTTGAGAGAGCAAAATGGGAAACTCAGGAATCAAGCTTTCCCTTTTCCTGAGTTCCCTTAGAACCCTCCAACCCCATGTTAGTCCTTCATTCTTCTCATAACACCTTCCCCATCTTCTGCAGTCAGCTTGACTGAGCTTTATATGTACTTTTTAGAGCTGGCAAGAATATGAATTACCCTGAGGGGTGTCAGAGGCAAACACCAGGAGGCTCCATGTGCTGGTTTTGAGCCAGCATCCAATTTCTGACTAGAGTCAGAATGACTTATCTCTTGGTGAAGGGAACAAATCATATCCTGTTAGATAGCTTGCTTAGAGCCAACAAGTTTTCAAACCACACATGGCATTGGTTGCTTTAAGGAGATGTTGCTTTGCTTAGATCTTTGGCTTGTTATTGCTGCAGAGGGGCTATAGCTAAAATTGATTTAATTGATCTGAGATTTCCAAGGGAGCAGGAATAATTTGAGTTGTTTGCTTTAGCTGTATTTTTTTTTTTTCACTTTTAAAGAAGATCCAATGCTTTGCTTGAAAGCTGCTGCTGTTTCTAGGGTGTTGTGTTAACACAGGATAAACATGCTCTTTGGGAGTGTTTGATAATCATGGTGTAAGGGTCATAGAACCAGAGAATGGTCTGGGTTGGACCCCAAGGAGCACAGAGCTTCAACCTCCCTGCCACAGGCAGGGACACCAACCTCCAGGCCTGGAGCTACACAAGGTTGCCCAGGGCCCCAGCCAACCTGGCCTTCAACACCCCCAGACACAGGGCACCCACCCCCTCTCTGGGCAGCCAGCTCTGTGTCCAGGACTGTGTCCTGGCCCCCAGCTCTGGACACAGGACAATAAGGACACAAGGACTTCAAATGTCTGATCTCAACTCTGGCAAATGCAAAAACACCCCCACTCCCCCACAATAAATTGGACAAGGCACTTATTGAAGGGGAAAAAACCCTAAAACATCTGCATACCAAAACTGCAGCCTGTTCCAGCCCCTCACCACTCTCTGCAAAGAACTTCCCTCTAAGATCCAATTTAAACCTTCCCTCCTCCAGCTTCACTCCATCCCCCTTGTCCTGCCAGGCTCTGCCCTTGAACAAGCTGATTCCCCTCCTGTTCCTCTGCTCCCTTCAGGGACTGGCAGGCTGCAATGAGGTCCCCCCACAGCCTTCTCTTCTCCAGGCTGACCCAGCCCAGCTCCCTCAGCCTCTCCTCGGAGGGGAGCTGCTCCAGCCCTCTGAGCATCCTCATGGCTCCTCTGACCCCTCTCCAACAGCCCCACATCTCTCTTGTGCTGGGGCCCCAGCTCTGGACACAGGACTCCAGCTGGGGCCTCAGGAGGGCAGAGCAGAGAGGGACAATCCCCTCCCTGTCCCTGCTGCCACCCCTCTGCTGATGGAGCCCAGGATCCCATCTCCCTTCCCAGCTGCCAGAGCCACTGCTGGCTCAGGGGAAGTTTCTCATCTACCAGAACCCCCAGGTCCTTCTCAGCAGGGCTGCTCTCCAGGAGCTCTGCTCCCAGGCTGGATCTGTGTCTGGGATTCCTCTGGCCCAAGCACAACACCTGACCCTTGGCAGTGTTGCACCTCATTAGGTTCACCCAGGCCCAGCTTCCCAGCCTGTCAAGATCCCTCTGGATGGCTCCTTTCAACTGAATTCCCAGCTTTGGGAATCTGTTTTTGCTGTGGATGGGGTGTCAAAGGGCAGGTTGCCCAGTTAGCCTCCCAGTTCCTAAGGCTCTGTAGCTCCTGGTGCTGTGAGTAACGTGGCACATGAAGCCTTCCCCCAGCTCCTTTGCTCTAGCAGGATTCCTCCCCTTTGAAATGTTGATAGTCTGATTAACATTCCCCAATTAAATCCAAAGCCTTGAGCATAAATATGATCTGGAAAGCTGTGGTGCCCAATTTGCTAAGTACTTCTGCTCTCTTTAATTAGCATTGACGAGGCTCTGCAGGTGAAGATAACGGACAACGCGCTGTCTCGAGACCTGTTTCCCATGGACTACCACTGCCTGGGAGACAATGAGAACAGACCAGTTCGATGGATGGCTCTGGAAAGCCTGGTTAACAATGAATTTTCCAGTGCTAGTGATGTGGTAAGTTGGTTGTTGGGGTTGTTTGATGGTCCCCTCTTGTGTTTTTTTAAATATGTTTTATTGAGGTTTTCCCTCTTTCAGCTGTCAGAGAATTGTGGTGCTGAGTAGATAAGTGGTTCAGCATCTGTGTACCTGCTTCCTGCCTGTGCAGGATGTTCAAAGGTTCAGCAGGGCTTTCTTGAACAGCAGAATTGTCTATCACACCCTGTTTCCCCCACAGGCACATTATCAGGTAAATTCAGTGAGCAATCTGTACTGGGGCTTGTCTGCTGCCAGCACCCACAGCAGTACTGGGGCTGTGGTCTCACAGGCAAAGAAGGGAGGAATTGCTTGCCTTGGCCTGCTGGCTACACTGATGCCAGATGCCAGCACAGTGTGGAATGCAGCTGACTTCTGTCACTTCATGGCCGAGCTGCTGATCACAGAATCACAGAATCTTAGGGGTTGGAAGGGACCTCAAGAGATCATTGGGTCCAACCCCCTGCCAAAGCAGCTCCCTATCTCATATTGCACAGACAGGCATCCATAGGAGACTTGAATCTCTCCAGAGAAGGAGACTCCACACCCCCTGGGCAGCCTGGCCCAGGGCTCCCTCACCCTCACTGGGGAAAAGTTCATCCCCATGTTGGTGTGGAACTTCCTATGCTCCAGCTTACAGCCATTGCCCCTTGTCCTGTCCCCACAGACACTGAGAAGGGGCTGGCCAATTCCCCCTGCATCCCAAGTCTAAGATATTTATAAACACTAATTAGGTCCCCCCTAAGTCTTCTTTTCTCCAGGCTGAACAGCCCCAGCTCCCTCAGCCTCTCCTCATAGGGGAGATGTTCCAGGCCCCTCATCATCTTCGTTGCCCTTCTCTGGACTCTCCAGAAGGTCTCTGTCTTTTTTATCCCAGGGAGCCCAGCACTGGACACAACACTCCAGGTGGGGCCTGACCAGAGTAGAGGGGGAGGATCACTTCCTTCGACCTGCTGGACACACTCTTCCTGATGCCCCCAGGATCCCATTGTCTCTCTCAGCCCCAGTGCACACTGCTGGCTCATAGCCAACCTGTCATCAACCAGGACCCCCAGGTCCTTCTCCACAGAGCTCCTCTCCAGCAGGTCACCCCCAGCCTGTACTGATACAGTCGGTTGTTCCTCCCCAGGTGCAAGACTTTACACTTGCTCTTGTTGAACTTCATTAGATTTTTCCCAGCCCAGCTCTCCAGCCTGGCCAGGTCTCTCTGGGTGGCAGTGCAGTGTCCTTTGTGTCACCCACTCCTCCCAGCTCTGGATCATCAGGTACTTGCTGAGGGTGGGTGCAATTCCCTCATCAAGGTCGTCAGTGAAGATATTAAACAGGACTGGACCCAACCCCGAGCCCTGGGGAAGATGCGTTGGACTTGTCCACCAGGACCCCATAGTCCTTCTCTTTGAAGCCATTGTCCAGAGGCCAGCCCCAGCTGGTCCTTCCCTGCAGAGCTGTTCCCTCCCAGATGCAGGACTTTGCATTTGCTTTCCATGAACGTTGGTGGAAAGCAGCTTCTTTCACAGAAGAAGCCTCTCCAGCTTCTTGAGGTCCTTCTGCAGCACCCTGTCCTCCTGGCCGGTGAGCTGCTCTGCCCAGCTTGGTGTCATCCATGGTCTTCCCCAGAGTCCACCTTGCTACTGAAGACACAACAGTGTTGATTTCTGAGCAGTGCTGATGGTAACCAGCTGCTAGTGGGGCTACTACAGCTAGTAACAGCAATTTGAGTCCAGCAGGACAGCCACTTCAGTGCCAACATCTCCCTGATGGGGTATGAGGATGCTGTGGAAGGTAACACCAAAGGCTTTGTGAAGTCAAGGTCAACATCCCTTGCTCTCCCTGTGTCTGTTAATAGCTATCTCCAGGGAAGGAGTGAGCCCTGCTCCAGAAATGCTTCTGTGCTCACTGGGGAATGTGAGAGGTTTTGTGTTGTACCCAGCCTGAGGATGGGGCAGGGCAGAGAGAGGGGGGAGCTGCCTGGGAAAAGAGTGTTTTGATAAGACTGAATGGGATCAATTAAATGCTGATCTCTTAAAATCTGGAACACAAAAGCTTTCACTGCTTGTGAAGAATGGACTTGGAAATAAACCCTCAGGTAACACCAGCAGCAAAGGGTGGAATTTTACTGGGATGGAGGCACCTCAGTATCAGACTGGTTCAGGGAGCTTGAGTGCAGTTCAGCACACAGGCTGTGCTGTGTAACAGAATCCCACAATCCCAGACTGGTCTGGGTTGGGAGGGACCCCAAGGATCACAGAGCTCCAACCCCCCTGCCACAGGCAGGGACACCAACCTCCAGCCCTGCAGCTACACAAGGTTGACCCCAGCCAACCTGGCCTGGAACACCCCCAGGGATGGGGCACCCACCCCCTCTCTGGGCAGCCCCTTCCAGCCCCTCACCACTCTCTCTGGAAAAAAACATCCCCCTAAGATCTAATTTAAACCTTCCTTCCTTCAGCTTTAGTCCTGCAGGGATCAGTGCAGCTCATCTTCTAATCCAGAGCCCTCACCTTTGCGTAGGGAGTTGGCTGAGATCTGCAGGGTGCAAAGATGGGCAGGGCACACAAAATACCAGCTGCCCTAGCTGCTGCCTTTGCATTTCCCTGGGTGCTGCTCACAAATGGGGTGTGATCCATTTCTGTCTGCTTGCTGGGACCAAAACCTGTTCCCCAGTCTGTGTGTAGCTTCCAACCGGTGCGAGAGCTGTTGCAGACAGCTGGGGCAGGGTGTGTTGATGTGCTTGGCCTGTGTTCTAGGCTGGCTTTTTGGATGGGTTTCTTTTAAATGGTTTTGCTGGCTTGATACATCCACCATGTGTTCCTCCTCTGCCAGCAGCTCTGTTGGTCAGCCAGAGCACAGAGAAACAAACCACGCTGGATTCCTGCTGGGGTTTAGTTCTGGTGTGAGGGATTATTCCCTCCTCCATTGGACATGATGCTCTGCTCCTCTGTATGCAGCTGCTTAAGGAATCAGAAAGAGCAATATTCCTCAGATCTCCCTTTCCTGGCTCAGCACTGCTCACCCCTTGTCATTTTCAGGTGGAGATTGTCCTTCCCTGCCTTCCCAGACCCCACGCTGCCCTCCGAGCTTCCCGTTGGCGTGCACCAACAGCACCCCTTCCTTCAGGCTTAGCTCAGGAACCTTCAGGCTTAGCTCAGGAACCTTCAGGCTTAGCTCAGGGCATTTCCTTTGAGTCAAACCAAGACTCTTTGGAGGCTTCCAGCACTCTACCTCTCCTTAATCAATCACCCCTGCTCCCAGCAGGGGTAACCACAGCGGTGAATCATCGCAGCGCCGGATCAGCACCCATCTATGTTTTGTCTCTTGATACTGGCTACTAAATCATCTTCCTTGTGCTCACACGTGGATGGATTGATTGATTGATTAATTTTTGTCATCACCTTAAGCTCCTTTTGGCAAGTGCTGTTGGCTGGCTGATGTGTCAAAGGCTGAGCCAGCTGTCAGGTTCACTTAGATGAAATCTCTTTCTTGTGAGTCCTCCTTCTCAACATGAGCTCCAGACTTTGCTTTAAGGAAGCCATGGTTTCCTTCAGCCTGCTCTTGGGGTTTCACATTGCTCTTGAGGAATTTATTGAACTGCTTTGAAGATATAAAATGGAATGCAACATTGTGAATTTTATCCAAAGCCCTGACTTCAGTGCTTGATGTTCCTCAGATCTGCTTGCAATGTCCTACTGTGCTTAACGTTCCTCAGACCTGTTGAACCTTTTGCAGGGCTGTACTGGGAAAATGCAGCAAAATGCATGATGATTTTTTTTTCTCTTGCAGCACCTAAATCTCTGTGCACAAAGATCTTCATTCACCCTCAGCACCTGGTCTGTCATCTGGAGTTGTCCCTGTGCATTACAAACCACTGTCACACCGAGCTCAGATAGATGTGACACTTCTGTAATGCTTTCCTGCTCTCTGTCTTCCTCCTCACTGATCTTGAAGGAGCTCTCAAAAAGCCAGCAGGCTCTGTTGACACTGTGCTCTCTCTCTCTCTCTCTCTAGTGGGCCTTTGGAGTAACGCTGTGGGAGCTGATGACCTTAGGACAGACTCCGTATGTGGATATCGATCCCTTTGAGATGGCTGCTTATTTAAAGGATGGCTATCGAATAGCTCAGCCAATCAACTGCCCTGATGAACTGTAAGTGGGTTTGGGGGGAGGAGAAAAGGTCTGGTTTGTTAAGCAGCACGGTTAAGCCAGGCTTAGCAAAGAAAGAGCTGGGTTTGCCTTTCCCCGGCCTGTTAGGCTGAGCCTAGTGTAAGTATTTGTGGGGTTTCAGTGACCTATGTATAGGACCTCAGGCTAAAACTCAGCCCTCTTGTTGTTGAGTTGGATTTAATCCTGACCCAGCACTTTGCCTGTTTCTGGCATGGGGAAGAAATGGGGCTGATGAGCAGGATGAGAGGAGGTGGCAGCAAAGGGACCAGGGGGTCTTCATCTCAGTTGCTTGCGGGGCTGCAGTGTGGAAGCCACCAGGTCTGAGGGGAGGGCTGCAGTGTGGAAGCCACCAGGTCTGTAGGTAGAGGGCTGCAGTGTGGAAGCCACCAGGTCTGTAGGGTAGAGGGCTGCAGTGTGGAAGCCACCAGGTCTGTAGGGTAGAGGGCTGCAGTGTGGAAGCCACCAGGTCTGTAGGGTAGAGGGCTGCAGTGTGGAAGCCACCAGGTCTGTAGGGTAGAGGTCTGTAGGTAGAGGGCTGCAGTGTGGAAGCCACCAGGTCTGTAGGGTAGAGGTCTGTAGGTAGAGGGCTGCAGTGTGGAAGCCACCAGGTCTGTAGGTAGAGAGCTGCAGTGTGGAAGCCACCAGGTCTGTAGGTAGAGAGCTGCAGTGTGGAAGCCACCAGGTCTGTAGGTAGAGGGCTGCAGTGTGGAAGCCACCAGGTCTGTAGGTAGAGGGCTGCAGTGTGGAAGCCACCAGGTCTGTAGGGTAGAGGGCTGCAGTGTGGAAGCCACCAGGTCTGTAGGGTAGAGGTCTGTAGGTAGAGGGCTGCAGTGTGGAAGCCACCAGGTCTGTAGGGTAGAGGTCTGTAGGTAGAGGGCTGCAGTGTGGAAGCCACCAGGTCTGTAGGTAGAGAGCTGCAGTGTGGAAGCCACCAGGTCTGTAGGTAGAGGGTTGCAGTGTGGAAGCCACCAGGTCTGTAGGTAGAGAGCTGCAGTGTGGAAGCCACCAGGTCTGTAGGTAGAGAGCTGCAGTGTGGAAGCCACCAGGTCTGTAGGTAGAGGGTTGCAGTGTGGAAGCCACCAGGTCTGTAGGGTAGAGGGCTGCAGTGTGGAAGCCACCAGGTCTGTAGGTAGAGAGCTGCAGTGTGGAAGCCACCAGGTCTGTAGGTAGAGGGTTGCAGTGTGGAAGCCACCAGGTCTGTAGGTAGAGGGCTGCAGTGTGGAAGCCACCAGGTCTGTAGGGTAGAGGTCTGTAGGTAGAGGGCTGCAGTGTGGAAGCCACCAGGTCTGTAGGTAGAGGGCTGCAGTGTGGAAGCCACCAGGTCTGTAGGGTAGAGGGTTGCAGTGTGGAAGCCACCAGGTCTGTAGGTAGAGAGCTGCAGTGTGGAAGCCACCAGGTCTGTAGGGTAGAGGGTTGCAGTGTGGAAGCCACCAGGTCTGTAGGGTAGAGGGCTGCAGTGTGGAAGCCACCAGGTCTGTAGGGTAGAGGGCTGCAGTGTGGAAGCCACCAGGTCTGTAGGTAGAGGGCTGCAGTGTGGAAGCCTCCAGGTCTGTAGGTAGAGGGCTGCAGTGTGGAAGCCAACAGGTCTGTAGGGTAGAGGTCTGTAGGTAGAGGGCTGCAGTGTGGAAGCCACCAGGTCTGTAGGGTAGAGGGCTGTAGGTAGAGGGCACATCTGTTCTCTGGGCAAGACTTGTGTGGAGTGGAGTTAGACTGGCAGCACTCAGGGTGTGTGTTTGTCATCCTGATGGTGTAACAGAACAGGAGTGTGTGGGCACTGCCTTCTGCCTCCTGTGCTCTTCCCAATCCCCTTCCCATGAGCCTGCTGGGCTCCAGCTGGGCTTTCACAAGGAGTTGAGCAGTTCCTACTGGAGTGTGTGTTCCTCCCCTCTGGGATCACCTCTCACTCATCTCCTACCCCAGACCAGCGCTTCCCATCACAGCATGGATGGCTGCAGTGCCTGCCTTCTGAAGGGGCTGTTGAGCATCACCATCAGAGGGGATGGGGAGGGGGGGGATCCTCCTCCTCTCTCTTGGCCCCTGTGGGTTTTCTAGCAGGAGATGCTGTGTTGGTGTCCAGGCTGGGACAGCGGTCACCTGGCTCCCCTCCCCAACACTCCCCACCTCTCTCTATCCCCCAGGTTTGCTGTGATGGCCTGCTGTTGGGCCCTAGATCCTGAAGAAAGACCCAAGTTTCAGCAGCTGGTGCAATGTTTAACCGAATTCCACGCCGCCTTGGGAGCCTACGTCTGACACAGCAGGAGGAAGGGGGTTAAAGCAGCTGCCTGGGGGAAGGCAATGGCGGACGCCCCGCGGCGCTCGCGCTCGCACACGGGACACACGTGTATAAAGCAACACCAAAGGGAGAGAGCACTTCTTCCCAAACACTGTGCCTTAGAATGCTTTAGTAGTCAGAAGAGGTTTTCTTTGAATTTTTTTTTAGGGTTTTTTGGGGTTTTTTTTTGGGGGGGGGGTGGTTTGTTTCATTCTAAGACCTCCTGGGCTTGAATATTTTCTAGGTATCACTTTTTTTGCTAAGTTAACTGGAGACCTTTTCATGGGGCCATCAAGATTCTTTCAAGTGTAGTGAATAGTGACCTGACACACACACACACACACACACACACACACAGGGTTTGGATGGACTTTGCACTCTTACAACAGACACCTGATGATGATTGATGATGATTGATGATGATGATTGATGATGATGATGATTGATGATGATTGATGATGATTTCCTTTTGCAGAAGGACCTGCTGAGGAACCATGAAGATGGGGGAACAAAATTCACTTGCTTTCCCTGCTTTTTAAAACCAACTCTTTGTGACCAGCTCTAGTGTCTGTACTTGTATGTATCTGGAATAGCTTCTTACTCTCAACTTCTTCTATTTTGAGACAAGGGGCCCTGTTGTGGGTGGATCCACAAGTGGCATCCTACTTTTAATTTCTCTTTTCAAACCCGTTCAGGAATGTGTTTTGGAAAAGCTGGTCTTCAGGATACACCCCCACACCCCCCATCACCACACACACACCCCCACCTCCCTCCCCATTTAAAGCATTAAGTGATTATATAAAAGTGATTCCAGTTTACCTCATGTGGAGAGTAGTTAAAGGTTGGGGGTTAAAAATGGTGCCCCCTCCTTGCAGGTAAAAAGGCTGATGTGATTTTTGAGATGGTTTTATGTGCTAATTAGAGGCCTTCAGAGAAGTGCCAAAGCAGCCCTCATGTTGGGAGTCTTTTCACCTCAGACTTCTGGATCCAAGTTTCTCTTGTTCCAAAAGGTACTGGTTGTTTTCTTTGGGCTTTTATGGCCTGAAATGGGCTTAAATATATAAATATATATTTGTAAAGACACTTGCAGAGTAAAGAACGTTTTTCTATGATGTCTGATGTGGAAGCTTGGTCCCTCACGCTGCCCCGTGCGGCCATCCTGCAGATCGGTGGTGGGCAGGCTGGACTTGGTAAGTCCTGCTGGGTCACCTGCCTGTCTCCCCACACAGCTGGTCCTTGCTGCTTGATAAGGGCTGAGGGAGCTGGGGCTGGTCAGCCTGGAGAGAAGCCTGAGAGGGGATCTAATCGATATCTGAAGGGTGGGACACAGGGGGACACGGCCAGCCTCTTCTCAGCGTCTGTGGGGACAGGACAAGGGGCAATGGCTGCAAGTTGGAGCACAGGGAGTTCCCCAGCAACCTGGGGCAGAACTTTTCCCCAGGGAGGGTGAGGGAGCCCTGGGCCAGGCTGCCCAGGGGGTGTGGAGTCTCCTTCTCTGGAGAGATTCCAGCCCCGTCTGGACAGCGCCCTGTGTGCCCTGTCCTAGGGACCCTGCTTTGGCAGGGGGTTGGACCCCATGAGGTCTCCAGGTCTCTTCCAACCCCTGTGATTCTATGATGAGGGCCTGGAGCGTATCTGGTGGAGGAGAGGCTGAGAAAGATGGGCCTTTTGAAGAGGAACTGAGAGGGGATCTCATCAGCACTGAGCCATACTGGAGGATGGGGCTCTGGAGGGCCCTTCCAACCCCTAGGATTTTGTGACTCTCTGATCCACTGCCCTGCTGCCTTCCTGAACCCAAATAGCCACTCTACCCCCATTGCTTT
This sequence comes from Rallus limicola, assembly GCA_022605955.1. Lineage (NCBI taxonomy): Eukaryota > Metazoa > Chordata > Aves > Gruiformes > Rallidae > Rallus > Rallus limicola. Next base: position 835,488 of record JAKCOZ010000012.1, read on the forward strand.
TGAGGTGAACATGGCTTAAGAGGGCTGGAGGAGGTGTTTCAGGAAAACATGTGGTCATCTATTGAGTCAGCCTCAGTAAGTTTCATATTTGAGATAGATATATATATATATATAAAAACCACAGCTATTTGTAGAATAACTTCCAGTTCTCCAGGTGAACTGTAGGTTGTGTCCTCTCTGTGACAGCACCATGGTCAGGTTGTGCTCCAGCACCCTGTGCAACCAGATCAAAGGCCTTTCACCTCACCCTGCCTCCTGAATAAAGCACCTTTGACCTGGAGGGGCTGTGGAGCTGGGGCATCACCCTCCCAGGCTCTGCAGCAGCTGCAGCAGTTCAGGAGACTGGTCTGCAGGTGTGAGCAGCTGGATTTGGCTGGGCAGATGTGCAGCTCTCCTTCTTTCCAGCAGTTTGACCATCACTGGAGAGCACTCACCCTTTCTGATGGGCAGCTTGTGAGGCAGAACCTGGCACAGGCTGGTCATGGGTCACACAGGCTGCCCCTTCGTGTTGTCAAGCCAAAACAACGTGTCCTTCATGACCTGGGAGGTTTTCCTACCTGCTTTTTGGAGCTGTCTGTGGTCAGGGAACCAGCTCCTGCTTTATCCCAGGAGGAAATCTTGCTGCTGGCTCAGGTTTGGAGGTGTCATGGTGTGTGTGTGAATTGAAACTGGTTTCACTTCGTTGGCTTTGGAGTCGCTGGGGGAAGCCACTTGATGACAGCTTGGTTGGTGAATCTTTCAGTGGGGGTGGTATCCAGATCAGCATTCCCATGGGATCTACAGAGGTCAGAGCTGTGAGATTTACCTGAGACTGGAGAACAGCCCAGGGTGACAGTGGGGTGTGCTTCTCAGGGTGCTGTGGCTTCACCAGCTGCCCTGTAGCAGTCATGCCACATATGAGACATCAGAAGTGACATCTAACCCCTGTGTTTGGAGTTTCTCTTCTACTCCAGAGACAGGTCAGTAGAGCCTGAGCAGCAGTGCAAAGGGCAGGTGCTAAGGATTGGGCTGGGAAATCCTCTGCTGATTGAAGCCTGCTCCCCTGCTGGGGTTCCAGCTGAGGTGGGTGTTTTGGTGACAGCAGAGCTACTTTGAGGAGATGCCTTGTGGGAGTTACTGTACCCAGGACAGCAGTGACCTTTCACAGACTCACAGAACCAGAGAATGGTCTGGCTTGGAAGGGACCCCAAGGAGCACAGAGCTCCAACCCCCTGCCACAGGCAGGGACACCAACCTCCAGGCCTGGAGCTACACAAGGTTGCCCAGGGCCCCAGCCAACCTGGCCTGGAACACCCCCAGGGATGGGGCACCCACCCCCTCTCTGGGCAGCCCCTTCCAGCCCCTCACCACTCTCTCTGTAAAAAAACTTCCCCCTAAGATCTCCTCTCCCCCTTCCCTCCTCCAGCTTCACTCCATCCCCCTTGTCCTGCCAGGCTCTGCCCTTGAACAAGCTGATTCCCCTCCTGTTCCTCTGCTCCCTTCAGGGACTGGCAGGCTGCAATGAGGTCCCCCCACAGCCTTCTCTTCTCCAGGCTGACCCAGCCCAGCTCCCTCAGCCTCTCCTCGGAGGGGAGCTGCTCCAGCCCTCTGAGCATCTCCAGGGCTCCTCTGACCCTTCTCCACCAGTTCCCCATCTTTCTTCTATTGGGGCCCCAGCTCTGGACACAGGACTCCAGATGCTTTCCATGCCAGCAGTTTCCTGCTGCATGTGGTACATCTTGTCTCCATCACCTGAGGAGATGTCTTGTCTCCATCATCTGAGGAGATGTCTTGTCTCCATCACCTGAGGAGATGTCTTGTCTCCATCACCTGAGGAAAGCTCTCAAAGAGCCCAGTCACTTGGGTGGAAGACTGAAAATCCAGCCTTTCTGCAGGGAGAATGATACTGGCAGCTTCTGCTCCCCAAGTACACCAAGGGGTCTCAGTGTGGATCTTCAGAGTGGTCAATGCCTGTTCCTGCAATACAGATACACACCTGCTATCCAAACTCCAGCCTGGCTCTGGAGAGGCAGGAAGAGGGTGTTGATGATAGCCCTTGGGCTTGCAGCTTCCAGTGGTGGGCTGGGATGGAGGCACTCTTTGGTTTGACACAAGGAGGGTGGAAAAAGGGAGGTTGTGTTGGCCCTGCTCAACCTGTCAGAGTCTCTTCAGTCTCTTCCCCACGTCCGACTTTGAATGAGCAGTAACAAGGTCTGGCCAAGAGGGACAACCTGTGGGCTTCATGTGTAGGGGGGAGCTAAAGGAGGAAGAACCAGCTGAGAAAGCCCTGATTTCAGGGGGAAAAAAAAAGCCAGAAAACCAGATTTCTGGGGAAAATGTCAGGGTAGGGATGAACTACCCCCTCTGCTCCCAACCCTCTGGAGCACAAGAGCTTCGTGGTGGGACATCTGGATGAAATAACATCACTGGAGATCTCTGCAGGAGCCACTTCACTTGGGGTGCTGGTGGTGTAACTGTATGGGAGGTGGTGTGGGGAGGGCTGGGGAAACAGCTGGCAGTAGCTCTCCTGGTGGGCTTAGAGAGGGGAAAACGAACAAGCAGTGGGGTTGAGGGTTGGGTTTGGACATCATCGTGCTCCTGTACTGAGGAGAAGCTGGAGGAGAGCAGTAAATGGGTGACCCTTGGGAGAACCTGATGGAGCATGGCTGGTGGGTGAGGCAGGGAGGGGAAGGAACAGGGAGCTGTGCTTGCAGGGAAGAGGAAATGGGGGAGCCTGTGGCTTTTTTTTTCCAATTTGGGGGAGGGTGAAGCAGGCAGGAGGAGATGAATGGGCAGGATGCCTTGAACCTTCAGTTGGGTGGCTTCAGCTGAGACCGTGGCCACCTCCAGCCATGTGTTGAGAGCTGTGGAGGTGCTAAATAAGGCACATGAAGGGCACCTGGAAAGCAGTACTGGGAGGAGGGGTGATCCATGGGCTGCTTTTCTGTGTGACTCCAGAGACCCCTCGGAGGACCAGAGCATCCTTCTTGGCTGCCTTGGCCAGCTGCTGTGTGCAAGATGTCCCCAGGTGAGGGCAGGATTGTCCCCAGGTTGCACAGGGTGAGGCTGGTGTGGCAGAAGGAGCAGGACGTGGAGATGGTGCCGTTTGTCTCCTCTGGAGAGGTGAGCTGGTTTTACTGAAATTCTATTTAATTTTTTAGGGGTTGGAGCTTGGCACTAAGAATGGCCTCCCCACCCCAAAGTGTTTGTCCCAAGGTCTTCCTGCTGGGGCTGGTGGGAAGGTTTCCAGCTGTCTGCTCTGGAGGGGGCACCCTGTGTGCTGAGCTGTGTGCTGGGGGAGGGCTCGGGCAGCTGGTGCTTTGGAGGAAAAATCATTGAATGTGGAAGGTGGGAAGGGACCTTCAAAGCCCATCTAATCCAACCCCTGCAGTGAGCAGGGGCATCTTCACTGGAGCAGGGTGCTCAGAGCCCCATCCAGCCTGACCTTGAGTGTCTCCAGGGATGGGGGCTCCACCATCTCTCTGTGAGCAGGGGCATCTTCACTGGAGCAGGGTGCTCAGAGCCCCATCCAGCCTGACCTTTAGTATCTCCAGGGATGGGGCCTCCACCACCTCTCTGTGAGCAGGGAGATCTTCACTAGAGCAGGGTGCTCAGAGCCCCATCCAGCCTGACCTTGAGTATCTCCAGGGATGGGGCCTCCACCACCTCTCTGGGCACCTTGTGCCTGGGATCCACCACCCTCAGAGTGAAGAACTCCTTCCTAATACCCAACCCAACCTCCTCTTTTCCAGTTTAAACCCCTCACCCCTCATCCTGGCACTCCCTGCCCTCAGGAGCAGTTCTGCCCCAGCTTCCTACAGGCACCTTTCAGGGACTGGAAGGTCACTATAAGGTCCCCCCAGAGCCTTCTCTGGGCTGAACCATCCCAACTCTCAGCCTGTCTCCAGAGAAGGAGACTCCACACCCCCTGGGCAGCCTGGCCCAGGGCTCCCTCACCCTCACTGGGGAAAAGTTCTTCCCCAGGTTGCTGGGGAACTCCCTGTGCTCCAGCTTGCAGCCATTGCCCCTTGTCCTGTCCCCACAGACACTGAGAAGGGGCTGCCCATTTCCCCTGCATCCCATGCTTAAGATAATTAGAAACATTAATTAGGTCCCCCCAGAGCCTTCTCTTCTCCAGGCTGAACCATCCCAACTCTCTCAGCCTGTCTCCATAGGATTGCTGCTCCAGCCCTGGGATCATTTTTGTGGCCTCCTCTGGATGTGTTCTAACAGCTCTGCAGGTAAGGTCTCCCCAGAGCAGAGCAGAGGGGGACAATCCCCTCTCTCCATCTGCTGCCCACACTCCTGGGGATGCAGCCCAGGATGGGGTTGGCCTGCACATTGGTGGCTCCTGTCCAGCTTCTCTTCCACAAGTCCCTCCAAATCCTTTTCCTCAGGGCTGCTCCCCAGCCCATCATCTCCTGACCTGGATGGATAACAGGGCTTGTCCTGACCCAGGAGCAGGACCCTGCACTGAGAAATCCTGCTGAGGCTGTGGACTTTCTCTAAGGGTTTCTGTCACCTTCTCAGCAGTTATGGAGCAGTGGCTGGATGTGGGTCACTTTGAACAGCAGGAGGATTCAAAGGGAAAGGTCTGGCTGTATTTTTGGAGTGTGTGTTGTGGGTGCTGTGTGTTCCAGGCTGTGTGAGCTCCCCTGGGTCAGGCGAACTCCGCTCGGTGTTGTCGGATCGGTGTTGCAGGGTGTGAGGAGAGTCTGGCTGTAGCCTTTGATCCCAGCACAGGAGCTGCAGTGAGCAGCCAGTGGAAGGAATAAAGGAGATCCCATTGCAGGCTGCCTCCTGAGGCTCAGCCCTGGCTCTGAGGGCTGAGGCGAGCGAGGGATTGATCCGGATTAACACCCAGGAGTGCCTGATGCGGAGCTGGTCTGGCAGTGGAAGCCTGCAGTGCCGCTGCTGGGGGAGAAGAGCTCTCACACCTTCACACAGCCAGCTTCTCCCAACCAAGGAGGGATGTTCCCTAGCTGATATGTGTGGCCTCCATCCCAGTGCTGCTGGTATCTGCTGTGTCCTCCCGGTGAGGCGGCGGGGAAGGTGGCCTCTCTCTGCGGCGCTGCCTGGCAAACGGTGGGTTGCAGTGGGGTTACAGGGAGGGAGCGCTTTGGGGAGGGCAAAAAAACTACACTGGACAGTGCTGTCATGAAATCAAGTACCTAATTTTGCCCCCCCAAAACAAAGCAGTGGCTTATTAAAGGGACTGAGGAGGCAGTTGGCTTTGGACTCTCCCAGCAATGCAGTGGGACGATGAGAACCCGTTGAAAAATTTGCAAGCAAAAGTGTTTTCATCTGAGTTCATCCTCTCTCCTGGCAGGACAATGCTGGGGGCTGAGCTGTGGGTCCAGCTGCTCTCAGAAAATGCCATTTGTAGCCTGTGTGCTGCCAGCAGCTTGGGGGTGAATCAAGGGCCTCTCCATCAAACAAGCAAAGGTATGTGAGGATGTCCAGCAGCGATCCCTCTCCATGCTGTTCTTGGGGGGGTGAGGTAAACTTCAGGCTACTTCACGTCAGTCATCTTCTCCCATGTTATTGGAGATGGGGATGTCTCATAGAATCACAGAATCCCAGGGGTGGGAAGGGCCCTCCAGAGCCCCTGGGGTCCAACCCCCTGCCAAAGCAGGGTCCCTAGGACAGGGCACACAGGGCGCTGTCCAGACGGGGCTGGAATCTCTCCAGAGAAGGAGACTCCACACCCCCTGGGCAGCCTGGCCCAGGGCTCCCTCACCCTCCCTGGGGAAAAGTTCTGCCCCAGGGTGCTGGGGAACTCCCTGTGCTCCAACTTGCAGCCATTGCCCCTTGTCCTGTCCCCACAGACACTGAGAAGGGGCTGCCCATTCCCCCTGCATCCCATACTTAAGATAATTAGAAACATTCATTAGGTGCCCCCTTGGTCTTCTCTTCTCCAGGCTGAACAGCCCCAGCTCCCTCAGCCTCTCCTCACAGGGGAGATGCTCCAGGCCCTTCAGCATCTCCAGAGCCTCCTCTGGACTCTCTCCAGGAGATCCCTGTCCTTGTTATCCCAGGGAGCCCAGCGCTGGGCCCTTGGTCCTGTCTGTTCTGGCTTTGTTTGGGCAGTGTCAGGCTGTAACAGGGAGGGTGGGTTCTGGGAAGAGCTGTGGATCCCAGCTCTGCTCAGCATTTGGGGAAAACAAATTCTGTGTGTTGGAGCCAACTTTGGGTTTCTCCAGGGTGTTCCTGTGCCCCGGGGGCTCCGCGGTGACGCGTGCTTGGCTGCTCCCTACCAACACAGCTTGGGGTGATGTTGGCTGCTCCCCAGTTTCTCCCTCTCCTTGCTGTGCCAATCGTGCTTTGGCTTTTGGGTTGCTGTCTTGGAAGACTCTGGGCCAGGAAGGCGTGCCTGGGAGCCATGTGGAATGAGAAGACATCCCTGGGTCAGGACAAACTGCCCTTGCTGTCACAGGACACCTTCAGAAGTGCCTTTGCATGGGGTGGGGGGGGGAAGACACGCTCAGTGCTGTGTCCTCCTCATGAATTTGGACTTCAGTTTGGTGGTGGTGCCCTTGGAGCTGTGTGTTAGGCCAGCTCAGCTTTTCAGGCTCTGTTGTTGCTTTCCCTGGAATACCTTCCTTTGATTGCCTGGCTTTCTCAAGCCAATTGTATCGACCCTACCAGGGTATGTGAGGAGTCTTGCCAAAAGTGAGCTAATTCTTTTGGGAAGCCTCATGATAAAATGATAAAATGATAAAAAATTCACCTCTTCACTCCAACCTGTTTATCTTGGGCGAGTGCTGAAGTCAAGGCTGTTGTTCTGCTCCTTCTGTTAACTTCACTGAACAAATATAATTCCCTCAACCCATTAAAATTTACCACCCAAGTTAAAGATTTCCAAACAGCTGCTCTCTAGGTGGATGGAGACCCCTGCTCTTCTTCCCAGCCCTGGCCAAAGCATGTCCATGGAGAGGAGGAAGAGCAGGGCAGGCTTATGCAAAACAGCCTTTTGAGCCCTTTTGCAGCCTCCATCCCTCTCTAGCTTAGAGGATTTTCCAAGCCAAATGATGCTTCTCTCTACTAAGACTTGAGTTTCATTTGTCTGAGCTCCCTGGCTCAAGGACAGGGAGTTGCTGGAGAGGGTACACCAAAGGGCTGTGGAGATGCTGATGGGACTAGAACATGTCTCTGACAAAGAGAGGCTGAGGGACCTGTGACTTTTAACCTGGAGAAGAGGATTTAGCCTAGAGAAGATCCCTGGGGGATGATGCTGATAAATCCTTGAGGGGTGGACTCAGGAGGAGGGGTCAGTGTGTCCAGTGGCACCCAGGGACAGGACAAGAGGTGATGGGCACAAACTGGAGCAGAGGAAGTTCCCCCTGGACATGAGGAGGAACTTCTTTGCTGGGAGGGTGGCAGAGCCCTGGGCCAGGCTGCCCAGAGAGGTTGGGGAGTCTCCATCTCTGGAGCCATTCAGACCCCGTGATCCTGGACGCTGTCCTGTGCAGCCTGCTCGAGGGGACCCTGCTGTGGCAGGGGTTGGGCTGGATGATCTGCAGAGGTCCTTGCTGACCCCCATCACTGTGATTCTATCCAGTCTTCTCTTGAAACCCCATGGGTGTTGACCATCCCCAGTTGAGGAACCATCTGTGTGTGTGCATGTCTCTGTGTGTGTGTGTGTGTGGTTTTTTACCTCTTTTCCCCTTCCATGCCCTGGGGCAGCTGTGGCCACAGTCCCCCCTTGAGTGTGTAGATGTGGTGGTTGAGCAGCCCTGGCTGAAGGCCAGACACCCACCAGAATCAGTCCATCACCCCCCCCCTTCTTAGTTGGACAGGGGAGAAGAATATCTATTGAGAGGCTCAGGAGTGAAACTGGGTAAGGAGGCAGAACAGCCTCACAGAGTGCAGGAGAGAAAGGGATCTCATTTCTTACCCTGTGCTTACAACAGGGACAGAGCAGAGCCAGGGGGGCAACCAACAAGCTGGAAACAAAAGCAGCCAGGGAAACCCCTTCCCCCCCCACTCCCTCCTCAGCAGCTGGAGGTAGAAGTTTGCTCCCTTCTTCCCTCCCGCTCGCAGCCCAGGAGGGGCAGGGCCTGGGGCAATGGGGGTCTGGGGAACCCCTTCCCCCCAGCCCTCCATTCTGAAGCAGACTGCCCTTGAGCCAGGAGTTTGCTCCCTTCTTCCCCTCTCCTGCTCGCAGCACAGGCCGGGGGGGCAGGGACTGGGAGATGGGGGCTGCGGTCAGGCCCTTGCCAGTTGGTTCCCTTCTGGGCCGGGCTGGGGGCATCCATTCCACACCCCCTCCCCCTGCTGCACCCTAGGATCTCACCCAGGAGAGACAGTCCTCCAGGAGCTTTCTCCAAGGCAAAGCTCTTCCTCTCTGCCCTGGCAGGCAGCAATCAATGCCAGTGTCTCTCAGGCCCAGTCCTGCACGGGGCTGGGATGCCTCCCCCAGCAAACCTGTCTGGCTCCTCTCTGGAGGTCGCTGGTGCTGGCAGGGGCTCATCCCAGCCTCAGTCACGGCATCTTCTCCATGTCTCCCCCGGCTCCATCCAGCGTGGAGCCTCTCCACGGGCTGCAGGTGGGGTCTCTGCCTCCTCCATGGCTCCTCTCCACCATCTACTCCATGGGCTGCAGGGGCATCTCTCTCTCTCGGGCACCTGGGCGCCTCCTCCCCCAGCCTTCCCGGCCTGTTGTGTCTGCCAACTGCTCACATTGATCTGCAGACAGACATCCCAGTGCCCTGCACGGGCCAACACTGGGCTCTTGTTGGCACTCCATTCTCTGGTGGCCAAAATGCAGCCACTTCTGAGTCCTTTTCTCTCCTCTGTGTGACTCTCAGAGGCGCTATCAGGCTTTTCAGGCTGCCAGAAGGTTCCAGCAGCCATTTTCTGCAGCCCCTGGCCCCTCTCTCTCTCAGTGCCCAACTATGCATCAACCGTGACAGTAGAGCTCTGGGTACCCCCTGTACATCCCTTGTGTTACAGGGATGAGGCTTAAATCTCCCTCAGTTCCTGCTCTGGGTGAGCCATGGATTTACCCAGCAGTGCCATAAAGCCTCCTGTATTTTTTTCCCCTTCTTTCTCCACAACCCTTCACACTTGGGTTCCTGTGAAGGAGCGAGCTGACGTGTTTCATGGAGCATTGGAAGTACATGGAGTCCTTGGGGATGGATTGAAAAGCTGGGCTTAACACCTGGCTGCAGAGCTGCCTGAGGATTACCCCTTTTTCCTTGTGTAACGCTCCTGTAAAGCATCTCATCATGAACAATTAGCTGGGCTGGAAAGCTTGACTATGACTCCCCCCCCCCTCCCAAAAAAAAAATCAAATAATGCCCTTGGTTGTACATGCTGAGCTCCAAGTCTTCCAACAAGAAGGGACTTGTGGATATTGTCTCTGAGTCTGTAGAAACACACAGGTCTTTCAAAGCTCCTTTGTTCCTTCAGCTAGCAAGAGCCATCCTGGGTGTGTGTCTCTAATCTCAAAATCTGGGAGCTTTAAGGAAAAAAAAAAAAAATTAAGTTAATGAAAGCAGTTTTTACTGTGGATTCCTATGCAGCTGGCTGCAGGCTCCCCAAGTTCTGCCCTTATGTAGAGATCCCAAGGAAAGCTCTGGTTGATCTCTGCTTGCTTTGGACTGGAGTGGTTGGGAACGCTGGGGTTTGGCTCCTTGAGGGTTCACCTCCCAGTTCATGCTGAATCCCAGAGGGGAAATTCTGGAGCTGTAGGAAGGTGAGGAGGGTGGGAGAGCAGTCCCCATCCCACCAATAGATTTCCTCTTTGTGAGTTGTTGATGTATAAAAAAAAGACAGGGATCTCCTGGAGAGAGTCCAGAGGAGGCTCTGGAGATGCTGAAGGGCCTGGAGCATCTCCCCTGTGAGGAGAGGCTGAGGGAGCTGGGGCTGTTCAGCCTGGAGAAGAGAAGACTAAGGGGGCACCTAATGAATGTTTATCATTATCTTAAGCATGGGATGCAGGGGAAATGGGCAGCCCCTTCTCAGTGTCTGTGGGGACAGGACAAGGGGCAATGGCTGCAAGTTGGAGCACAGGGAGTTCCCCAGCAACCTGGGGCAGAACTTTTCCCCAGGGAGGGTGAGGGAGCCCTGGGCCAGGCTGCCCAGGGGGTGTGGAGTCTCCTTCTCTGGAGAGATTCCAGCCCCGTCTGGACAGCGCCCTGTGTGCCCTGTCCTAGGGACCCTGCTTTGGCAGGGGGTTGGACCCCAGGGGCTCTGGAGGGCCCTTCCCACCCCTGGAATTCTGTGATGTGCTGCTCTGTAGTTTCTGGAAGTTTTGAGTACTGCTGCTTCCCCCCCTCCCCCCCTCTTTGTGTCCTTGTCCCTGTGTCCCAGCAAAGATCATCTGATGTTTATTGGTGTTGGGTGTGGGATGCAGTGACCTGGACTGTGAGAGCCCATCACTGCATCCATGGGAGCTCTGCAGGGAGCAGCAGGGAAGCTTCAAAGTATGAAAGTGCTAGATGAGATCCTTTTTAATGTTTCTTTACATTTGCTCTCTTAAAAAAATCCCAGAATCCCAGACTGGGCTGGGTTGGAAGGGACCCCAAGGGTCACAGAGCTCCAACCCCCCTGCCACAGGCAGGGACACCAACCTCCAGGCCTGCAGCTACACAAGGTTGCCCAGGGCCCCAGCCAACCTGGCCTTGAACACCCCCAGGGATGGGGCACCCACCCCCTCTCTGGGCAGCCTGTTCCAGCCCCTCCCCACTCTCTCTGGAAATATTTTCCCCCTAAGATCCAATTAAAACCTTCCTTCCTTCAGCTTTAATTTAACCCTGAGGTCGAGAGTCCTATCCTTAGCTGAGCATCTCATCAAGGTACCACAGCAAGCTTCTCAAGGACCAAAACCTGGACACTGAATGGGCTGGAACAGGGGGAAGCAGCTTAATGTCATCCTGGCACAAAAAGCCTTTAATCTGGGGTTTTCCAGGTCAGAGGAAAAGGGGTTTCAGTCCCATGTGGAGGAGATAACGGGAACGTGTAAATCCTTTAGCATCACCCCAGTTGCTTGACTGGGCTCTTTGAGAGCTTTCCTAAGGTGATGGAGACAAGACATCTCCTCAGGTGATGGAGACAAGACATCTCCTCAGGTGATGGAGACAAGATGTACCATGTGCAGCAGGAAACTGCTGGCATGGAAAGCATCTGGAGTCCTGTGTCCAGAGCTGGGGCCCCAATAGAAGAAAGATGGGGAACTGGTGGAGAAGGGTCAGAGGAACCATGAACATGCTCAGAGGGCTGGAGCAGCTCCCCTCCGAGGAGAGGCTGAGGGAGCTGGGCTGGGTCAGCCTGGAGAAGAGAAGGCTGTGGGGGGACCTCATTGCAGCCTGCCAGTGCCTGAAGGGAGCAGAGGAACAGGAGGGGAATCAGCTTGTTCAAGGGCAGAGCCTGGCAGGACAAGGGGGATGGAGTGAAGCTGGAGGAGGGAAGGGGGAGATGAGATCTTAGGGGGAAGTTCTTTGCAGAGAGAGTGGTGAGGGGCTGGAAGGGGCTGCCCAGAGAGGAGGTGGGTGCCCCGTGTCTGGGGGTGTTCAAGGCCAGGTTGGCTGGGGCCCTGGGCAACCTTGTGTAGCTCCAGGCCTGGAGGTTGGTGTCCCTGCCTGTGGCAGGGGGGGTTGGAGCTCTGTGACCCTTGGGGTCCCTTCCAACCCAGCCCAGTCTGGGATTCTATGATAAAGAATTTGCTGCTGCTCAGTATTCAACTGCAAACATCTCCTGGTGGGGAAGTGGTTTGGAGTGTTGATTAATTGCTCAGACATTTACTTGTGTCCTGCCCTTCATTGACCCTTTCATTTCCCAATCTCGAGAGCGTTCGGACTCTTCCCGGACAAGACTCTTGCTCAAGTCCCTCACTCTGAGCTGATGTGGTTGATGTCTCTCCTTGTGCTTGCAAAACCCTTCCCAGGGGTTGTAAGGTGTAACTCAAAAGCTGAGGAGGAGCATCCACATACATGTCTCCTTGCCTGTTCCTCCTCAAGGGTTGCACGTCCCGGGGATTCTCCCCTCAGAGGAGTTCTGCTGTCAGGACAGGCTCAGAGCTACCTGGTGAGCTGCTCTTTTTGGGGATCCCACCTCCAAGATGACCCAGGGGAAGGGGATGCCCTGCAGCAGTTCCCACTGCTGTGCCCTGCAGAGCAAAACCCTTGTTCCCTGGCTGGGGCAGCGATGCAATGGGACCACTTGTGATGCTCAAGTGGTCCCTAAAGGTAAATGGGAGGGGGGGGGGGAGAGGGCAAAGGAGGAGGAGGGAGGCTGGGCAGAGTTCATTCCCCCAGGAGGCACAGCACAGGGCTGGCATGCATGGTCCCTACACATGAATCTGCCTGGGATGCAGCATGCAGCCACGTCAGCTCCCTGAGCTCCTGGAGAGCAGCCCTGCTGAGAAGGACCTGGGGGTTCTGGTAGATGAGAAACTTCCCCTGAGCCAGCAGTGGCTCTGGCAGCTGGGAAGGGAGATGGGATCCTGGGCTCCATCAGCAGAGGGGTGGCAGCAGGGACAGGGAGGGGATTGTCCCTCTCTGCTCTGCCCTCCTGAGGCCCCAGCTGGAGTCCTGGGTCCAGAGCTGGGGCCCCAGGACAAGAGAGATGTGGGGCTGTTGGAGAGGGGTCAGAGGAGCCCCGGAGATGCTGAGAGGGCTGGAGCAGCTCCCCTCCAAGGAGAGGCTGAGGGAGCTGGGCTGGGTCAGCCTGGAGAAGAGAAGGCTGTGGGGGGACCTCATTGCAGCCTGCCAGTGCCTGAAGGGAGCAGAGGAACAGGAGGGGAATCAGCTTGTTCAAGGGCAGAGCCTGGCAGGACAAGGGGGATGGAGTGAAGCTAAAGGAAGGAAGGTTTAAATTGGATCTTAGGGGGAAGTTTTTTCCAGAGAGAGTGATGAGGGGCTGGCAGGGGCTGCCCAGAGAGGGGGTGGGTGCCCCGTCCCTGGGGGTGTTCAAGGCCAGGTTGGCTGGGGCCCTGGGCAACCTTGTGTAGCTCCAGGCCTGGAGGTTGGTGTCCCTGCCTGTGGCAGGGGGGTTGGAGCTCTGTGACCCTTGGGGTCCCTCCCAACCCATGCCTCTGTGATTCTGTGAGCTCGTGAGTCCTCTGCAGGGTCTGGCTGTGGGCCCCTTGCCCACCCCACCACTTGCTTTCATGGTAAATCAGTTTGCAGTCGAGCTGTGCAAAGCTGCTAGATGAGCTGTCAACACTTGTTGCTTGTGGGGGCCCTTGGTTCCCCCTTTGCCCCAAACCACCCAGAGAGATCCAGAATTTTCCCAGCCCTTTGGGGAAGGCAGGAGCAGGGGCTCATGTCACATGTGCTCCCCTGGAGCTCTGCTTCTGGGCTGTGTCCTGGACCTGTTGTGGGGCTTTAATGCCACTGAAGCCATATGAACTTGTTTGATATCTTCAGAAATGTGCTTCCCCCTTGCAGGTCCTGCCAGGCAGCCATCCCTTCAGGTGACACGTGCCAGCCTGGTGGCACCGGCCCTGTGAAGCCTCATCACCTCACTTGGTGAAACAAAGGCAGGTGGGGGACACAGGGGGTGAAGGAAGCGTTGGTGATTCCAGTTTGCACCCCTTGCTCCTTGTCCTGTTGCTGGGCACCTCTGAGAAGAGTCTGGCTCCATCCTCTGGCCACCCCCCTTTAGATATGGCTCAGTGCTGATGGGATCCCCTCTCAGTTCTTCTTCTCCAGGCTTAACCAGCCCCAGGTCTCAGCCTCACCTCCCACCAGAGATGCTCCAGGCCCTCCTCATCCTCATACCCTCACTGGACTCTCTCCAGTAGCTCCAGACACCCGACTCCAGCTGTGGCCAAGCAGAGGGGGAAGGGACCAGAACCCCCCTTGCTCTGCTGGCCATGCTCTTCTCATCACCCTCCAGGATTTCTGCTGTGAGAATCTCACCCTGGGCTTTTGGTGGCCGCTGCCATCTCTTCTCTGCAGTGGAGACACCACGATCTGCAGGCCTGGTGGTGCTGTGCCATCTTCTGCTTTTGACCACCTCACCAGTGGTGAGTCTGCCAGCTTGTGGGCTCACACCCCAGGAGATGTGTGGTGTTCCTCTGCACCACTCCCTTGGCTGCTGTGCCAGCTGTGCTGGCCACACATTTGGGTGGCCGGCCGCCCCAGTGATGCTCCCGTGGAGAGGAGAGCCTGGCTGTTGGCTCGTGGCATTGTCCATCCCTCTTGCCATCCCACCTCCTCCGTGGGGACCCTGGTGGAGCAGGTGAGCTGTGATGCAGTGCCTGAGGAGCACTGAGGCTGTGGGGGAGGAGCACCACGTGGTTAAAGGAGCGATTGGGTTGTCTTGGTGAAGCCCTCAGGACATTCCTGGCACAGGTGGGAACATCTTGACAGAGAAGCACAGGACAAAAAAACCCCCACGGTGTCAAAACTGTCATCTGAAGGATCTCCAGTCTTGTCAGAGGCCTTTCTGTGAGGAGGGTGCTGATGGAGCAGGGTTTTACCTGTCTGCCTGTGCGTGCCAAGGTGCTGTAGGCCACCCTGGGGTGACAAGGCAGCAGAGCTCCGTGCCAGGCCACCCACCCATGCCTGGATCCAGCAGCACCTCCACGGAATGCTGGTGTTTGCAAAGCATGGTTCCTCACAGAGGGGCTGCCAGGATGGGTCACAGGGCACAAGCATGGGGATTTTGGGTTGGGGTTGGTGGGTTTGGGTTTTTGGTGGGGTTTTTCCTTTTTTTTCTTTCTAGTCAGGGTGATGTGAAGCATTTAAGTTGTCTCATCAGCCATGGGCAGATACTTCAGGCAGGAAGGGGAGATGTGGTCGCAGTTGTCTGGGCTTTGGGCTGTTGTTCTCTCTGGTCAGACCTTTCTCCTTCGGTGGTGGCCTTCAGCACAGCCCCTCCTAGCAGGAGTCGTGCTGGATGCCCTTGCTTGATGAAAATAGAACAATGACCTCAAGGGTTTTCCTTTGAGAGTGTCTTGAGGGACAACAAATGGGAAGGACTTGAAGGGGCCATCTGCTCCCCTCCCATCCGGCTGTGCTGAGCCAGGCCCTGTGATAAGGTTGGGTGAAAGGCAAAGTGTGCCAGGAAGTTTGGCTGGGAGGGCGTGAGAAGGTGCAGCCTGTGGGGTAGGGGCTTCTTCAATCCCACCAGACCAGGGGCTGGTCTTGGAGAACCAAAGTTCTGATGAGCTTGTGAGAAGCTGCTTCTTCTGGAGCAGCTCCTACCCTGGGCACCTCTGCTTTCTGCTCTCGGTGAACCTCCTGAATCCCACCCTGGCTGGGCTGTAGGAAAAGGACTTGAGCAAACGTAGCCAGTTTGGATTGGGCCCAACCTCTCCATACCAGTCTTCCCTGGAGCTGGGGGAAGCAAGGTTGGGGAGAAGGGTGCATCCTCTGAGACCCCCAGATCAGCTGAGCCAGCTTGTGGAGAGCAGCGAGCCACTGTGCTTCTCTGAGCTGCGTGCCTTGTAAAGCCCTGAGGTGTGAGGGCACCGTGGCCTCTGGGACGTCTCAAAGGGCATGTCCTCCTCCCTGAGAGCTTGGGGACTTTAGGGCAGGATGCTCTGGGTTTGGTCCAGCTGAGCTGCTGTGGGTTCTGCCTCGCCATCCTTCCCTCCTCCTCCTCAGGGAAGCGTGCGTCACCCTGTGATGTCACCGTCATTAGTGGCAGGACCTCATCAAAGGGTGTTCCCTCGGGTACGTGAGTTGTGGGAGCCCTGCCCAGCATAACGCAAGGACACATGGCAGCCTGTCTGTCCTGCTGCCACCCCAGGGGTTTGGGGGGGGCAGAGCCTGGAGCACAGGGATGGAGGCAGCACCTGGACACATCCATGTCCTCCCTGGGCTTGCCCTCAGCCAGCCACGTGCGTGTCTCCTGGGTGAGCTGGGTGCTGTCCTTGTGTATCTTGGTGAGACACAGCTGGCTGGTGGGCTCCAGCCCCAGGAGCAGGAGTTGGGTGCATGTCCTGTGCTGCAGGCACCACAAGCCAGGAGAGCTTCCCAGCAAGCAGGCCATGAGCCCAGCAGTATTTGCTGATCGTGCTGGAACCGTCAAATCCTTGTGCATTCATATCTCTGGGCGTTGCAGATCGTGTTTCTTTAACCTCAGGTGCCCTCCTGGGTTTGCTTGTTTGGAGGTAAGGTCAGGAGGAAGCCTGGAGCTCCTTTCTTGGGTTGGGGTTCAGCTTTGGTTGCAAGGTTTCTGCCTGTCCTCTGTCCCAGCCACTGAGGCCTCCCAGCGAGGTCCAGGTCCAGCCTGAAGCTGAGTGGTAAGGAGAGGAGTTACTGTGGGTGACCGTTTTGGGTCTCTGCTGTTTCCCATCGCTGTTTGGGCAGCCAGCTGCAGGAACAGGAGGGTTAGTGTGCAGAGCCTGGACCGTGGCATGGGTAAGCATGAAGACTACTTGCATATCCCACTCTGCTTTCAAGGCTGTGGCACCTCCCATGCTTCCCCTGGTGCTCTTGCCATGGGTTGGGACTGTGGGTCCTGCAGATGTCCCTCATGAGGCCCCTTATCCAGACCCCAAGGGCTGAACCTCTGGAGGTCTGGGTGGAGCAAGGCTTGGACTTAACTGCACCTCTGCAAGAGGCAGCATGTCATCGCCTCTGTCCCTGTGCTGGGCAAGAACAGGGAGGGATCGTGCCCGGGGCTTGTTTCTGGCACTGTAACCTTTTACATGGGCTGGGATCACAGGCAGCCAGCGCTAGGCCTCTGCCTCTTCCCAGCCCTATGGCGTGGGGCCAACAAGGGATCCCCTCGTCCCGGGGCTTGGGGGGCATGCATGGGGTTGGGGGCCGACGACTGCCCAGCCCCTTTGTCTGCCTGGGCACCACTTGGCCCCTGCCAGGTTGGCTCAGGTTGTGTCTCGTGCCCGGGTGCAGGCAGGCGGGTGGAGGGGACGTGCCTGTTCCTGTTCCTGCTCGGTGGGGAATGCTGCTCGCCTGCCCGGGGAGGCACCCAGGCCCTCACGGCCTGGTGCTGCCTGCCAAGCCTTAATCTCCGCTGTGTGACAGCTGGCACGCTGCTGACGTCAATCCCATGGCTTCAGGGGGCTTTTGGGGAAGGAAAGGGCAAGTCTCCGCACAGGCCTGCTCGCAGGCCTAGCACAAAAACACCGCTGGCAAACCACAGAGGCAGGAGGAGGAGGAGGAGGAGGGTGCAGCTCTGCAGGACGATGCTCCACGCTGGCACGTCCCAGCCCTGGGTGCTGCAGGCTGACTCACCTGGTCAGGGCAGCATCCCTGATAGGGGCCAAAAAATGGTGGGGTCACCTCACCCACCCATCCACCTCACCCATCCAGCTCCCACCCCTGCCCCTGCTGAGGGTCTGTGTGTGCCCTGTTAACCACCCTGCCTGTCTTCCTGACCCCCTCCAGCCAGCTGAGACCACCAACGTGGGCAGCTGGATGCTGTGTGTACTGCTGGGGGACTGCTGCTCTCCTCTCCTGCCTGTCTCAAGGCCTACTGGGTTTCATCCCTTCCTGTATTATCATAGATCATTAAAGAAGCCGTTCAACCCTCTCCAGGGTGCACCAGCTCCAGTCATCCCAGTCCTGCCTGAAGGGACCATTTCAGGATGCTCCCTGGAAGCTGTGCCCAGGTCACTTTTGTCATTAGCCAGCTGAAGCTCAGGTCTGCTGCTCTTCTCCTAGAGAACAGGTCATGGGAGCAATGCCTTGGGTGTCCTGTGGACTCATCCCTCCTCCCCACACCAGCAGAAGTAAAGTGCCCCAGCTTGTGCTCCAGGGAAAGCTCATCATCCCTTGCTGCTGCTTGCAGGAATGGGCTAGGTCCAGATCCTGCCTGTCTGCCTTGCAAAGCCTCGCTTATCTTTGGAGCCTGGAGAAGACTCTCTGGGGAGTCTTCTTGGCACAGAGAGACTGTGGCTTCCAGCTGAGCTGCTGGCACTTCTGCTTCCACTCGTGGCCTTAACGACACATCCTGATGGGAATTGTTCTATGAGCTGGAAGCCCTCTGTGTTCTGAGGAGGGACTTGTGCTCCTAAGCAGCTCCAGGTCTGCAGTCAAGCTTTCCCACAAGGGAAGTGACTCTGACCCTGCTGCTTGGTGGCTGCCACCTTCCTGGCACCAGCTGCTCTGCTCCCTGGAGCTGGCTGCTCACCAGGGTTTTCATTAAAAATCAAAAAAACCACAAAAAAAAAATAAAGGGCAAACTGAGGAGTGAGGAGACAAAAGAGGAGGAAGCCAGGAGTTCCCAAAAGTAGCTTTGGAAAGGCTTGTTGGGGGTTGGTTTTTTCTTCCCTGGCTTAGAAAGCCACTTGGTGGAAACCATCCTGGAGCTCAGCCTGGGTCCTGCCTGGGAAGTGGGAACCCTCAGAGCCCTTTTCAGGTCCACGTGTAGAGCTGAAGGTCCACGGCCAGGAGAGTCAAAGGGCTCTCTAAATCTGCTGCTTTGAATTCTCAAGCTAAGTTGTTTTCTGGCTGCTGTGGAAGCAGGTAAAGGAGCCACCAGAGCGAGTCAACTTTGGTTGCTTTTCCACTATGCCTGCACCACTGGCATTGGTCCCTGGTTCTTCCTGATGGTGTATTTTTGAGGCCCTGGAAATGGAGTGGGATGGTATCCACCAGGCAAGGAGTTTTAACCCAGCATTTGAGTTTTCAGACCTCCAGGAATCCACATCTGACTCTTTCTTGGTCTGGAAAAACCAAGGGATTACGCCATGGTGAGCTTTTTCTGGAGAAAGTTGGATTCCTCAGTGTGATTCAACCCTCCCCACCAAATGAGACATCCAGAGGTATGCAGGGAGTTTCTCTTGCTCGAAATTCTGCTCCAGAGGATAGGTTTTAGGCTGTATAACTCAAGTTTTTTCATCCCAGCCATAAAACCTGCCCTTGATCACCCAAAATCCACCTCTGATTGCCTTTCTTGAAACAGGGAGACATTAAAAATCCTGTGCAAGTTCATAGCCTTGAGGCAGATGGAAGGATGGCATGAGCCCACAGCATCCTCCTGTGTGTTACCCCCCCTTCTTGCCCATCCCTCATGCATCACCTGGCACCCCAGGCTCAGTGGCCAAACCTGCTATCTTCTGCCTAAGGTGCACCTGGAGTTTTGTAAATGGTTTTCTGAGGTTGGGTTCCCAACTCTTGTTCCCTGGCCCCAGACAAGCTGTGCGGTGATGGTTCCCAGTGCACTCTCATCCTGGATCCACGAGGTTTGATAGCCCAGCAGGTTGAGTCCTGGAGATGCTGGGGGATGAAGCGCAGGGTGTTCCCAGGGGACCTGCTTCCAAACTGATATGGACACCTCCCCTATGGAGAGAGGCTGATGGAGCTGGGCTGGGTCAGCCTGGAGAAGAGAAGGCTGTGGGGGGACCTCATTGCAGCCTGCCAGTCCCTGAAGGGAGCAGAGGAACAGGAGGGGAATCAGCTTGTTCAAGGGCAGAGCCTGGCAGGACAAGGGGGATGGAGTGAAGCTGGAGGAGGGAAGGGGGAGATGAGATCTTAGGGGGAAGTTCTTTCCAGAGAGAGTGGGGAGGGGCTGGCAGGGGCTGCCCAGAGAGGGGGTGGGTGCCCCATCCCTGGGGGTGTTCAAGGCCAGGTTGGCTGGGGCCCTGGGCAACCTTGTGTAGCTCCAGGCCTGGAGGTTGGTGTTCCTGCCTGTGGCAGGGAGGTTGGAGCTCTGTGCTCCTTGGTGTCCCTCCCAACCCAGACCAGGCTGGGATTCTGATAGTACCCACCCTGAGGCTGTAGCCAGAGAAGGGGGGATGCTGTGCCTAGGACACACTCCAGCTGCCCAGGCCAGGCTTTGGAGCCCCATGCAGAGAGCAGCTTGATGAATATCTCAGCATAGTTAACAAATTGGAAGAAATTAATCTCAAGTGTGCCAGCAGCTTCCCTAGAAACTAAACCAGGAAGAATTATGGGAAGTTATTTACCCCCAGGCAAAGCTGCAGAGGATCAGCTCAGGTCATCCTGCCTGTCCCGCCTTGTCCCGCATCCTTTCCCAGATGCTCCTCTTCACATCCAGCCATGGGGCTCTTCCCCAGCAGCTCTGACACTGCTGGGTTTTGCCTCTGCCTTTGGGAGCCTGTCTGTCCATCCCCTGAAGCCCCGTGAGCCCTCTTGTCCGCTCAGAAGTGGGATCTGTGCGTTGGGTTTTCTTCTGCCTCATCTTCTGAAACCCTTGTGAGTGTTTCAGGGGAGAAGTTGGTGCTGCTGTAGCCAGGTTTGCAGAGGCTGAGGGGATCCTGGACTGTTCCTTTCCAAGACAACCCCTGGGCTGGGTTTAGGCTCAGCCTATACCTTCCTCAGGTCTGGCTTGATGGTTGCATGGGAGGGAGAATTTGTTTTGGGGTCTCTTAAGATTTGGCTTTCTCTCTGAGTCACGGTGGCAGATGCCATCTCCTCAGTGGGCAGGGACTGGCAGTCCTGAGCCCCTCTTTGAAATGTTGGCTGCCCAAAAGCTCTCTGAGATAGCCTCACTGAGGAGCTCCCATTGCTTTGCTGTCCCAGGAGTCAGGGAAGCAGCCTGGTGACTGGGATTCAGGGCAGTGGCACAGAGGGATGCTGGTGAAGGTGGGCAAACCACTGGCTCCTGCAGCACATGATGGCTGGACAAGCCTCACCTGCCTTGGAGGAAGCCTCCTCAGCAGGTCTGCAGCCCAAGCTGGGCTCTCCTACAGTGAGGACATGCTGCACGTGGCTCAGCAGAGATGCTGTGCTGGGAGCAGCTGGGTCCCTGTTTGTCAAACCAGCCCTGTGTTGGGAGAAGGTGTTTCTGGCAGCTGAGGTGTGGTGGGAAATGATGTTCTGCTTTGCCAGACACTTACAGTGCCTCCTGGGTCCTGGCCTCCCATGGCCAGTAGATTTGCCAGGTGCTTGGTGTAGATGCCTGGGGGGGAGTCATCAGGAGGAGTGTGGGCAGCAGGTGACAGGAGGGGATCCTCCCCCTCTGCTCTGCCCTGCTCAGGCCCCAGCTGCAGTGTTGTGTCCAGGGCTGGGCTCCCTGGGATCAAAAGGACAGGGATCTCCTGGAGAGAGTCCAGAGGAGGCTCTGGAGATGCTGAAGGGCCTGGAGCATCTCCCCTGTGAGGAGAGGCTGAGGGAGCTGGGGCTGTTCAGCCTGGAGAAGAGAAGACTAAGGGGGCACCTAATGAATGTTTATAATTATCTTAAGCATGGGCTGCAGGGGAAATGGGCAGCCCCTTCTCAGTGTCTGTGGGGACAGGACAAGGGGCAATGGCTGCAAGTTGGAGCACAGGGAGTTCCCCAGCAACCTGGGGCAGAACTTTTCCCCAGTGAGGGTGAGGGAGCCCTGGGCCAGGCTGCCCAGGGGGTGTGGAGTCTCCTTCTCTGGAGAGATTCCAGCCCCGTCTGGACAGCGCCCTGTGTGCCCTGTCCTAGGGACCCTGCTTTGGCAGGGGGTTGGACCCCAGGGGCTCTGGAGGGCCCTCCCAACCCCTGGGATTCTGTGTCCAATGGGAATAAGACATGGGTCTTAGCTAAGGCCTTCTCAGGGCCCTGGGGTAGGCAGATGGGATGGACAGACCCTGGCAGGAGGTTTGGCTTGGCTGGTTCCCTCAGAAGCTCCCTCAAGGATATGACAGCTGATCTGGAGAAGGGACTGAAAGCCTTTGACAGCAAGAGGGAAGTTGTTGCCTTTTGTAATAGCACTGGAAACCTGCTTATTTGTGTTGTCTTCACCCAGTTCTAACAGGGCCTTATCAGAAGCAAACCAGCCTGATGTCCTGCCTTCTTTGCTTGAGGAAGATGAAGCTTCATGTGTGCAGGGCGGTTGTGAAGCCTCTGGGAACAGATGAGGAGGAAACTGCAGGGAATTGGCTGCAGTTTGGCCAGAGGTGGGTTTTAGGCCTGGGGTGAGGCTAGATGGATGGGAGGAGGCAGTGGGATGGGGTGCAGGTGGCCTTGGAGGGAAGGAGAGTAGTGTGGCTGGAGACCTCTGGAGAAGGTGGGACGTGCAGCAGGTCCTGCCCCAAACTGCCTGTGGCTATTGGAGTTTATTGGTGACTTCAGGCTACCTGGGGAGGTGGTTGAGTCACCTTCCCTGGGTGTGTTTAAAAAAAGGGGAGGTGATGTGCTCAGGGATCTGCTTTAGCTTCAGATGGGAATGGTTGGACTGGATGATCTTAAAGGGCTTTTCCAACCCAGTGATTCTGTGATACTTTTGATTTAAAATGGTGGAAGGTGCCTGAGATAAGAGAATCCGTGGGCTTCAGCTCTGCTGCTACTCACACCAGCCCTGGGAGCTTCGGTGGGCAGAGCCTGTCCAAGGTCAGGTTGTTCCCCTGTGCTCTCTGCCCGTGTGCTCCAGCAGTTTTGCAACATGCAATTCTTTTTTTCTGGTTATTTAAGCTGTGGGAAGAGCACAGCTAGTGCTGAGAACCCAGCCCAGCCTTTCTGCTCCCAGCTTCCTCCCTTTGGGGCAGCCCCAGAGCATGTACAGGCACCACCAACCACCCTGTGTTTGCCCTTCCCAGCCAGGATATGGGATGTGGAATGTTGAGAAGATCCCCTTTGCAAAGGGGATAACTGGAGGGAAGAGATGGAAAAGCATCCCAAGGAGAGAGAGAGGTGAGGAGCATCTCCCCATCCTTTGCTGCCTGGACCACCTTCTGTTGCCAGTTGTATGGTGCACATCCCTGCTCCTGGGCTGGGCATCACAGGGGCAGAGCTGCAGGATAGTGGAGGAAGAAAGGAATGTATATAAACACAGATTTACTGGAATCCAGATTTCTTAATCTCCCTAATAACTAATAGCTCAGCGCTCCTTGGTTTCTCCCCAACCAGGGTCTGATGGATCCCTGGCAGAGTGTGTCTGAGAAATGGCCTTCCCCATTATCAAAGGTCATCTCCTAAATCTTAGATTTGGTTAAAATGACCCCATTGTGGCTTGCTGTTTGCAGGCCTGCATGGTTTTGGAGTTGTTCTAGCAGAGAAAATGGGTCTTGGGAGGAAGAGGCTTCTTTAAAAAGACTCCTCTCCACCCCCAAATCCAGCAGCTTTCAGGGCCAACCCCCCCCCCCCCCCAAAAAAAGAAGCAGGGATGAAGCTGCACCCCCTCACTCTCCCCACCTTCCCCCCTCCCCCCATTTTTCTGAGCCTATGAAACAGAGTGGTGAAGACACCTTACCCCCCAAAAATGTCAAGGCTCAGGTGGGTTGTGGTGGCCTCTCTTTGCCACCCTGATGTTTGGAAGTGCCCGAGAAGCCCCAGTGAGAAGCTCCAGCCACCCGAGGAGCTGAACATGGAAACCTGCTCCTGGAAACCAAAAAAAAAGAAGAGTTTTCTTCCTGCCTTTTACTGGCCAACTGCAGGGTGTTCCTGGTGGAGCACAAATATTTTCATCAGGCTAAATAATTATCTTTAATTAGTTTTCATTGAGGCGATGCCAACCTCAACCTCTCTTTGGAAACTCACTCAGCTTCTGAAATGGCCTGGAAACAATGAAGCAGGGAAAATACCTGACTCCCATCACACTCCTTTTCATCCACCATAGGAAAGGGAAAGGGCTGCTGGGCTCCACGTGCCAGGCAGTGGCTTGCCTGGCTTGGCAGGAGAGGTTGGAGTTGTTTAAGATAGCCTGTATCCCTCAGGTGTTTGCATTTTACCTCCCCAAGGTAAATAAACAAGGCTGGGATTTCTGTTGCTTGCAGTGTGTCCCTTCCCAGGGGCAGCAGCATCACAGCCCTAGCCCTTTCAGGGATGTCTTCTCCTAGGAGAGGTTCCTGTGGTGGCCATGGTGGCCACTGCTGGTGGCAGAGCTGAGCTGGAGCAGCAGCAGGGGGGTGTGTGTCTCCTCCCCTGCTAACAGCATCCTTATCACATCCCTGTGGGTCTTCCTGGCCCTGACCTTTTCGGGAAGCAGAGGAAGGATGGGGAGGTGACCTGCCCGCTGGCTGTGATGAGTGCCAGGGCAGATAACAGCCTGAGTTAGTGGGTTTGCTCTGGCAGGTGGAGCTGAAGCTGTGCATGGAATGAGTGTGCCCAACAGTGGGGTGTAACTGCCCTGTGAGCAAAGCTTAACCAAAACCAAGCTTAACCAAAACCTATCTCTCCATCTCCACGTCAGGAGCCTGTGTCCTCCTGCATCCCTTGCACATTCACCACTTGCCTGGGGTTGGACCAGCTGGGTAGGATACAGGCTGAACTGTGTCTAGGATCAGCTTTCTGGCTCGGCAGAGATGCTGTGCTGGGAGCAGCTGGGTCCCTGTTTGTCAAACCAGCCCTGTGTTGGGAGAAGGTGTTTCTGGCAGCTGAGGTGTGGTGGGAAATGATGTTCTGCTTTGCCAGACACTTACAGTGCCTCCTGGGTCCTGGCTTCCCATGGCCAGTAGATTTGCCAGGTGCTTGGTGTAGGTGCCTGGGGGGAAGGGGGGCATCAGGAGGAGTGTGGGCAGCAGGTGACAGGAGGGGATCCTCCCCCTCTGCTCTGCCCTGCTCAGGCCCCACCTGGAGTGTTGTGTCCAGGGCTGGGCTCCCTGGGATCAAAAGGACAGGGATCTCCTGGAGAGAGTCCAGGGGAGGCTCTGGAGATGCTGAAGGGCCTGGAGCATCTCCCCTGTGAGGAGAGGCTGAGAGAGCTGGGGCTGTTCAGCCTGGAGAAGAGAAGACTAAGGGGGCACCTAATGAATGTTTCTAATTATCTTAAGCTTGGGATGCAGGGGAAATGGGCAGCCCCTTCTCAGTGTCTGTGGGGACAGGACAAGGGGCAATGGCTGCAAGTTGGAGCACAGGGAGTTCCCCAGCAACCTGGGGCAGAACTTTTCCCCAGGGAGGGTGAGGGAGCCCTGGGCCAGGCTGCCCAGGGGGTGTGGAGTCTCCTTCTCTGGAGAGATTCCAGCCCCGTCTGGACAGCGCCCTGTGTGCCCTGTCCTAGGGACCCTGCTTTGGCAGGGGGTTGGACCCCATGAGGTCTCCAGGTCCCTTCCAACCCCTGTAGTTCCGTGATTCTGTGGTGGGGCAGAGGGGGTTTCTCCTCAGGTATCCATGTTATGCTGCCTGCACCATCAAGCTCAGGAGTTGTGGTGGTAGATCCTCAGCCTTTGCTTGCTCTGCTCCTGGCTCATTGGGTTCCCTACTCCTGCCTTGACTCTGCACCCTGGTTTCCAAATTTCATGCACCCACATTGGTTTCCTTAAGTTCTGCCTTATTTCTTGTTTCAGTCCCAGTTCTGCAGCTTTCCACAGCGCTGGAGCTCACTGTCTTCCCATTCACTTGGGGAATTCAACTGGGGGACAAAGCAAGGCCTCTTCAGACCTGCTTTGACCCTAAACCTGCTCTGCCCCCTCAGTTTAGGGAGCTCTGATAAAAATCTGATGGTCCCACACCCTGAATCCTCTCTGAAGAGCCCCTTCCCCATGAGTGTTTCTTGGACCCAAGTGTTGGTGGGACAGAATGAACCCCAACACCCCGAATTCGTGCCTCTGGCTGTGTCAGCCAGCGTTGCCAGCAGGGTACAGTCACCTCCTTGTCTGGTCCCAGTCCAAACCCTGCTAGTGATATGGGGAAATTCCCCTGTCAGACAAACAGAGGAAAACATTCCAGCATTCCAGCCAGCCTTTCCAAAACACTTCTTTTAAGGGGCACCTTCCCCCCCCCCCTCCCCAAAACCCCCCAAGTGTCCTGTTTACCTTTCTTCTTGGACTTTCAGGCTGCTGGAAAAGGGAGGAGAAATCCTGGAATCACCCAGCCTGAGGAAAGGGGGAATTACTCTGGGAAGCCTTGAGGAACAACCACCCTGGGTTGGTGCTTTGCTGAGCTGAGAAGATGCCAGCAGCACAGGTGAGGCTTCCTGGGGTGGTGGGGGTTGTGAAAGAGGGTAAGAGGCATCTTGGCATTGTGTGGTGGGGAAGGCTCTCCTGCCATGAGCTACAGCTCTGCTTTGCCTCTTCTCACCCTGGATATGTCAGGTTTACTCTCCATCAGAAGGAGACCCTGCTTCTGGTTGTAGTTGTGTGGTACAGTAGGTGGAAAGGGACTGGTGTTGCAGAGGGACACGTTGGCGTTGGCGAACCCATCAGAGATACCTCCTTGCCAGCGTGGCAGGGCCAGGAGAGGGGCTGGGGTTTGAGTTTTCAGGGCATGTTGTGCACTGGGTGAAAAACTGTTGGCAAAAGGACCTTGTTGTGTGCAAGTGTTGGGTGGGTTAAATCAAATGACACGTAAGGCTCCAGGTCTTACATCAACACTGTCCCTGTGTGATACCCAGCAGCGCCTGCAAGGTCAAACTGGCAGCATCCAGCAAGCCCTGTAGCTGCACCAAACTCTCTCCCTATTAAGCATTTTCAGACTGTCCCAGAGATGGCTGGGTCAGCCCCCAGCTCTCACCACTGCTGCCCAGGAGATGTGGGCACAACCTGCTGCCCTCCGTGGGAGATTCGGCTGCTTGAAGATGAGGTTTCCCCAGCTGGTCCCTCTGGGAGGCAGCATCACTAATCTTCAGGTTCAGAGCAGATGGGAGGGCAAAGTTCTTCCCTGGCAGAGTTGTGGGGCTGTGGCACAGGCTGCCCAGGGAGGGGGCTGAGTCCCCAGCCCTGGGGGTGTTTAACAGAGGGGAGATGAGGTGCTCAGGGATCTGGGTCAGCACAGGACAAGAATGGTTGGACTTGATGATCTTGAAGGTCTTTTCCAACCTGGTGATTCTGTGAATTTCTCTTCTAGCAGGAGAAAGGCTGGGGAGATGCCAGCAGTGCTCTCCAATGGCCCTACCTGGGTGGACAGGGCCTGCTGGGTGTAGCCCTTTGCTTCTGCTCCCAAGTGAAGCTGCCACGCTGGCCACGGGGAACCCTGTGGAGCTGCTGCAGTGCACCAGGTATTGGATGTGTCCTTTAACAGCTGAGACCACCCCCAAAGGGGCGTTTAAATTCAGATTTTGAAAATGTTCAGAGTTTTTAAGGCTTCAGTGCATTCTTTACCAAAGATAAGCTGCCAAGGCTTGGGCAATGCCCTTTTCCAACCTGTGTCTATGTGATTCAGGTCTGGGTGGGTGGCTCAGCCTCTTATCTCTGTTGATGGAGGGCTGCACTGCAGAACAAGGTGTCCTGGGCCAGCCTCCAGCTGGGGGTGCAAGCAGCAGGCTGTTCATGGGATGATTTCCCCCTTTTTGGTGCTGCTGGGCTCTCCTGTGAAATGTCCTGGCTGAACCAAGGCTGTGCTGACACGGTGAGGGCTGGTTCCAGGGGTGCAGCAAGGAGCAGGCAGGAAAAGACTGTGGGCCTGTTGCCTGGTGAGCAAAGCCCTCTGCAAGGAGGGGAGGACAGCCTGAGCCCCTGGCCTTTCACTGCCTCTGCTGGGGAGGATGCTCAGTCTCTTATATTGGGCATGTGAGAGTTATTTGCCCAAATGTCTGTGTCTGGACCATTACAGAGGTGACCAGGACACACCATCACCCCATGAGAAGCCTCTGGCCATCTGGATGGCACATGTCTGCAGGGCAGGGAGCCTGCTGCCTGTACCCACTGCAGATGCTCATTCAGTGGGTTGTGTTCACACCAGGCTGCAGCCATCCCCTTCTTTATTCCAGATAAAACCAACTGCTGGAGCCTCTGTGATTTCCCCTTATCACCAGCTTCCTGTTGCACCCTCGGTGTCTCCTCTGGGAGCCAGTGACTAGACTGGTTGATATGCCTGTCCTTGGGTCTTCCCCCACCTCTTGGAGGGTTCTTGCTGGCCTTTGGGCAGGACTGGAGAGGAAGGTGCTTGGGACACAGCTGAAGCTCAGCACCCACCAGCGGGATGGGACCGTGCGTGTGGTGGCCCGCTGATGCTCTGCAGACCGTTTTTACTTCCAGTCTTAATTCCTCATGGCATCTTCCCCTCCCACCACTGTTGCTTTCTCTGTGCCCAGGCTGGGTCTGAGTTGGTGGTGTTCATCTGAGAGCCGATCTGCTGGTGGGGTGGGAAAAGGAGACAGGTCTCCAGGTATCTTTGGCCTTCTTTTGGCACCTGAAGCCGTCCAAGAGGGCAGCACAAGGGTCTCTGGGGATGGGAGGAGGTAGCCTGAGTCATGCAAGAGAGGAACTGTTACTGGACTCCACCTATCCCAGCTATGCTACAACCCCTGCCTCGCTTGGTCTACAGGGGAGACTGCCCAAGCCCAGAGATACCGCCTAGAAGCAATGAGTCAGTCATTGTCCAGCGAGTCTCCAGGGACAGACATCATAATATCTTCTTTCCTTGGCTATCTCCTCAGCAACTGCATCCTACAGCTGGCCTGGCTTCTTCTCTGCCTCTTTTGTTTGCTTCCTCCGGCTGTGGAGCGTCGTTGCTGGAAGGGGAAGCGTTGCCGGTGCCTCTCAGTCTATTCTACCTAAATTTAAACCCCTGGTTTTGTCTTTGCAGGCTCACTGTGTCCTGTGTTTTAAGTTGGGAGTGGAAACCAAGTCCCCTGAGGGAAGCTGCTGTCTGATGGTTGGTGGAGTAGGGAGAGGAGCCGTTGCCTGATGAAGGCCTCCTGCCAGGACAGCCCCATCCTCCCGCTGTTGCTCAGCCTCTCTCGGTGGGTTTTTCTTTCCTACAGTGGCTCCCCAAAGGAGCAGGGAGGAGGCAGGAGCAGGGAGGAGGCAGGAGCAGGGAGGAGGCAGGAGCAGGGTGGGATTGACCATTTGTTTTTGATTCCCCATTGAATGTTTCCAGTCAAGAGGCTGTTTCAGGAGCGTGCCAGGATAACACAGACCAGGAAGCGCTTCCCAGAATCAGCTTGACGCTTCTCCTTGGTGTGACCTGGACCAACAGTTGGCCTTGCACAAGGAAGAAAAGCAAAGCCCAGGGGTCAAACAACAGGAACAGGCATCAGGGGGCAAGGATCCCTCCCTGAAATGAATGGATTCTCAGGGATAGCAAGGGGGTGAGTCAGAGCTCTTCCTTTCCTGGTGCTGGGGAAGGGGGGGGAGCGTGAGGGTTCTGGTGTCTCTTGGGCATCATGGAAGAACTGGCCCAAATGGGGTGAGGATTTTGGTGGCTCCTCACCAAAAGGAGAGCAGTGCTCAGGAAGGATCAGCTTGACAGCCCCCACTGACTTTATCCCAGGTGCCATTTGCAGAGGGCTTGGCAGCTGGTCCCAAGAAGGGAATTGATGGGCATGCAGCTCTCCACCACTCTTACCAGGCATGGACCAGCCCTTCCAGATGAAGCCGTTCCTCCTTAACACCAGCTCCACGAGGCAATCTGGAGAAAGCAGGGAGCTGCAGAAGGACTCTGCACTCCTGAATGTCCCCTTGTTACAGGGCCTTGGCCTCTGCCACCCCACCTACATGGTGGGGTGGTGTGAGCCTCCCTCCAGGTGAAGAATTCAGGGGAGTTCCTTTAAAGAGCATCTCCTGGACCACTCCTTTTGCTCAGAATGCAAGGCAACTGAAACGCTGCTGCCAAGGGGAGATGGGCAGCTTGCTCCCTGAGCTGTCAGCTCCCTCTTGATCTTCAGTGGACCACGGTTGACTGCATCCTCTTTCTGTTAGAGCATACCTCCCATTGTGGTTCCTCAAGCTCTCAGCCCTGTGTTGGGCTGTCAGAGACAGCTGGAGCAAGTTCTCTGCGTGGGCAGCCACGGCTTCTCTTAGTGGGACCTCAACCATGCCTTTTTCCCTGGGGTTTGAACCTCCTGGCAGGTCCTTGAGCTGATGTTCAGCCCCAGCTCTCAGGTACAGACTAGGAACACGCTGTTTGTGAGTCAAAGCAATGAATTTGGAAGGTGAGAGAATTCATCCCCACCAGGAACACGGGGCCTGTCTTGGTCAAAGGTTGTTCTTTGAGGTAGGAGTGGTCCATCATGGGTGTCAGAACAATGTCTTGATTTCCCTGCCCAAATGCATATTTCTCTCTCTCTTTAGGGTGAAGTTAAGCAGCTGTGGCAGGGGCACACCTGGCTGATGGGGTGGCTCTGAGGCAAGCTGCTGCAAGGGTCACCAGAGCTGACAGCTCTGCACCAGATGTATTTATTTCTTCATGTCCTGCTTCCTTGTCTGTACGTCAGTCAGTGACCATCCCTCTTCTTGGAGGGACTATAAATAGTCAGGTTTCTCTGACTATTGACTGGGACCCCAAACCCTCCCCAAAACCCTCCCTAAGACCCCCTAACCCCCCCCTCTACCCCCCCCCCAAACCCCTTAAACTCCCTCAAACCTCTTAAACTGCCCCAAACCCCTTAAACTCCCCCAAACCCCTTTAACCCCCCCCAAGACCCCTCCAAACCCCCTTGAACCACCCCCCAAGGACCTCTTAACCCCCCCTCGGACCTCTTAAGCCCCCCCTGGGACCCCCAAAAGCACTCCCCAAATCTCCTGTAGCCCCCTTTCCCCTCCCCAACCAGCCCCTCCCGCCCCGTTCTGCACCCCCATCCCCCAGAGCCTCTGCCCAGCGACCAGGAGCTTCTGCAGCCCCCAGAGTCCAGGTGGGAGGGGGGAGAAGTGATCCCCAAATCCCCTCCAAATCCCACCCAAACCTCCCTGGGACCCCCAAAAGCCTTTCCCAAACCCCCTGTAACCCCCTTTCCCCTCCCCAACCAGCCTCTCAGATCCCCCTGCCCCCCAAGTTTCACTCCCCCCTCCCCCAAAGCCTTTGCCCAGTGACCAGGAGCTTCTGCAGACCCAGAGCCCAGATGGGGGTGGGGGGAAAGGGATCCCCAAATCCCCTCCAAATCCCCCCCAAACTCCCCCTGGGACCTCCCCAAATCCCCCTCTAACACCCTCAACCATCCCAAATCCCCCTCAAACCCCCCTGTACCCCCCCCAAATGCCCCCATAACCCCCCCAATTCCCCCTCTAACCCCCCCAACCACCCCAAAACCCCCTCAAACCACCCTGTACCCCCCCAAATCCCCCCATAACCCACCCAATTCCCCCTCTAACCCCTCCAAATCCACCCCCAACCCCCCCCAAAATCCCTTTGACGTCTTCTGACGTCAAATCTAAGCCCTCCTGGTGGTGCTGAACCCCATGAGGTAGAGGATTCTGTAGCCTGGACTCGGTCCAAGGATGTGGTAGGTGAGTCAATCTCTCCTGCAGCCCTGCCCCAGTGAAGACAGTGGTGCATGGGGTGGTCTGGGAGCAACAGCATTTTCTCCATCAGGCTGTTCACTGGTGGATGCAAGAGCATGACTGGGCTCACCACAGCCAGCGTAGTTTTCAGGAAAAAACTCAGGGCAGCTTCTTCTCAGAGGTACCAGGAACTTCAGATGCTGGCCAAAACCTCAGTGGGTGGTGTGGTTAGGAAAGGAAAATGAAAGCAGGAAAAGAAAACCCGCTGCTCTGAAATCTGTGACTCCTCATAAATGTGCTGAGGACAGCAGCACACCAAGGGCTTGAGTCCGCTGCTCCAGCAAGCCCCAGCTCTGGTCTCGTCATGGGGTTGCAGCTGTGCTCAGAGGACTACCCTCCCAGCATTGATGTTCACTTGGAGCATCCTGATCTGTCCACTTAGAGCATCCTGATCTGTTCTCTTAGAGCATCCTGATCTGTTCAGTTAGCTTCACTTTTAGAGCATCCTGATCTGTCCACTTAGAGCATCCTGATCTGTTCAGTTAGCTTCACTTTTAGAGCATCCTGATCTGTCCACTTAGAGCATCCTGATCTGTTCACTTAGAGCATCCTGATCTGTTCACTTTTAGAGCATCCTGATCTGTTTCACTTAGCTTCACTTTTAGAGCATCCTGATCTGTCCACTTAGAGCATCCTGATCTGTTCATTTAGAGCATCCTGATCTGTTCTCTTAGAGCATCCTGATCTGTTCACTTTTAGAGCATCCTGATCTGTTCACTTAGAGCATCCTGATCTGTTCATTTAGAGCATCCTGATCTGTTCTCTTAGAGCATCCTGATCTGTTCACTTTTAGAGCATCCTGATCTGTTCACTTAGAGCATCCTGATCTGTTCATTTAGAGCATCCTGATCTGTTCACTTAGAGCATCCTGATCTGTTCATTTAGAGCATCCTGATCTGTTCACTTAGAGCATCCTGATCTGTCCACTTAGAGCATCCTGATCTGTTCACTTAGAGCATCCTGATCTGTTCAGTTAGCTTCACTTTTAGAGCATCCTGATCTGTTCACTTTTAGAGCATCCTGATCTTTTCACTTAGAGCATCCTGATCTGTTCTCTTAGAGCATCCTGATCTGTCCACTTAGAGCATCCTGACCTGTTCATTTAGAGCATCCTGATCTGTCCACTTAGAGCATCCTGATCTGTTCTCTTAGAGCATCCTGATCTGTCCACTTAGAGCATCCTGATCTGTTCTCTTAGAGCATCCTGATCTGTCCACTTAGAGCATCCTGATCTGTTCATTTAGAGCATCCTGATCTGTCCACTTAGAGCATCCTGATCTGTTCATTTAGAGCATCCTGATCTGTCCACTTAGAGCATCCTGATCTGTCCACTTAGAGCATCCTGATCTTTTCACTTTTAGAGCATCCTGATCTGTTCTCTTAGAGCATCCTGATCTGTTCACTTTTAGAGCATCCTGATCTGTCCACTTAGAGCATCCTGATCTGTTCTCTTAGAGCATCCTGATCTGTCCACTTAGAGCATCCTGACCTGTTCATTTAGAGCATCCTGATCTGTCCACTTAGAGCATCCTGATCTGTTCTCTTAGAGCATCCTGATCTGTCCACTTAGAGCATCCTGATCTGTTCATTTAGAGCATCCTGATCTGTCCACTTAGAGCATCCTGATCTGTCCACTTAGAGCATCCTGATCTTTTCACTTTTAGAGCATCCTGATCTGTTCTCTTAGAGCATCCTGATCTGTTCACTTTTAGAGCATCCTGATCTGTCCACTTAGAGCATCCTGATCTGTTCTCTTAGAGCATCCTGACCTGTTCATTTAGAGCATCCTGATCTGTCCACTTAGAGCATCCTGATCTGTCCACTTAGAGCATCCTGATCTGTTCTCTTAGAGCATCCTGACCTGTTCACTTTTAGAGCATCCTGATCTGTCCACTTAGAGCATCCTGATCTGTCCACTTAGAGCATCCTGACCTGTTCACTTTTAGAGCATCCTGATCTTTTGACTTAGAACATCCTGATCTGTTCACTTAGAGCATCCTGATCTGTTCAGTTAGCTTCACTTTTAGAGCATCCTGATCTGTTCACTTAGAGCATCCTGATCTGTTCACTTAGAGCATCCTGATCTAGAGGAGCTGGTTCTAAAGAGAGCAAGGCACTGGCTGTGTGTGAAGAGGCTGGGTTTGAACCTGTGGCCATAAGCTCCAAGCATCTCCCTCAGCTTGAGGAGCCTCTTAGGGGAACCCCTTAGTTTGTCCTGGCAAAATAAAGGAGAAGAGGAAAGAAAGGATCCTGTTTCCATCCTGAGTGTGAAAGATGTATTTAAATAAAGAGGGGGGAGAAAAGGGGGGACACACAGACATTTTGTTTCAAACCCAACTTTTAATGTTCCTTCAGAATCTGGAAAAAAAAACCCCAACCAAAACCCAACAAACAACCCAAGGAATTTGGGAATCATCAGCCCAAACATGAAAGGAAATAGCAGCAGATGACTCTGCTCTGCAGTGGTTGTCCAGGAATGTGTGCTAACCCCACAGGACCAGGAAAGCCATAGTCTGAAGGAAATGTTTTGAAATGGGGAAAGGGAAATGTTGCTGAGCTGGAAACTTCCCTCTGTTGATGGAGCTTTCCAAGGATAGGGCCTTTTATCTGGGTTTGGGGTGGGAGTGGTTCAAGGCTTCTCAAGCTCTCCAGGTAGGAGGAATCTGAGACTACAACAGAGCAGGAATCAGATTCCAAAGTTGCCATCTAAATGACTTCTTTATGGAAAACTGTCACTTCTTTTTCTTCTGGGCTTCATTCCCTTCCATCACTCCTCTGGTACCTGCACAGAAACTCAAATCCTCACCTTCAGTGTCCCTGGGCACAGCTCTGGCAGGGACTTGGTCCCACGCTCAGCCCATGGAGGAGAAGGAGATGCAGGGACAGCAAAGTCAGATGGAGATGGAGCATTTCAAAACCCATTCCTGGGCATTCCTGCCCTTTGTTTTAGGAACCACGAGGTCTTGTCCCCTTTTAGTGCCTGTTGTTTTCCTTGCTCATAGCCTGCTTAGATGATAAGTGGATCATTTGTTTGCCTTCCCTCAAGGTTGTGCAGCTCCTCTCCTAATTAGCCCACGCAGACTAAACCAGGTCTCACACAGAACCACAAGGTTGGAAAAGACCTATGAAGATCATCAAGCCCAACCATTCCCATCCTAAGCTAAACCAAGGTCTTGCCCCTCTTTTTTCCCCATTAAAAAGGGGGTTTCCATGAGCTGGGCCCATGGTGATGCCCTTGGGTTGCTCTCTGTCACTCCAGAGTGATGTTTGGGTGGCCCTTTGTCCCTCTCAGTTACAGAATCACAGAATCCCAGAACGTTTGGGGTTGGAAGGGACCTTGAAAGCTCATCTAGCCCAACCCCCCTGCCAGAGCAGCATCACCCAGACTAAATCCCACAAGAAGGCATATTAGGTGGGTTTTGATTGTCTCCAGAGAAGGAGACACCAAATACTCACCAAGTGTAGAAATTTTTCAAGTAAATTAATTCAGAATGACCTGTAGGTGCTGGGTGCTCTCCTAAACAATCCTTCCTAGAAGTTTTTTATTACCAACCCCCCTGCCAGAGCAGCATCACCCAGACTAAATCCCACAAGAAGGCATATTAGGTGGGTTTTGAATGTCTCCAGAGAAGGAGACTCCAAATACCCACCAAATGTTGAAAATTTTCAAGTAAATTAATTCAGACTGACCTGTAGGTGCTGGGTGCTCTCCTAAACAATCCTTCCTAGAAGTTTTTTATTACCAACCCTCCTGCCAGAGCAGCATCACCCAGACTAAATCCCACAAGAAGGCATATTAGGTGGGTTTTGATTGTCTCCAGAGAAGGAGACTCCAAATACCCACCAAATGTTGAAAATTTTCAAGTAAATTAATTCAGAATGACCTGTAGGTGCTGGGTGCTCTCCTAAACAATCCTTCCTAGAAGTTTTTGATTAAAGAGAAAACCAGATGTCCACACTACACATGTGCTCAGCGTCCCCTTGGGGACCTCTGGCTGAAGTGGGAGCAGCTAAGAGGAGGCTGGGAACTGTGCTGGGGTGATTCCCACGTGCATCAGCAGAAAACAAAATGTCATTTCCATTGGAAAATATTTCAAGGTGCTTCATCCTTTCAAGATGAAACAGAATCTTTGCCTGGCAAAAAAATGTCAGTTCCAGCCATTGTTCCAATTCGACTGGCACGTTCCAAGGAAAACAAAGAGATTTGGACTTGAAATGGCTTCAGACTGATACCAGCTCAAAGCCAGCCCTTCCTCACTGCACATTCAGAGCTAGGAGAGGATCTCAGCGTGATCAAAACCCTTTCTGGCTGTTTTTATTCCAGCTTTCTCCCAACAGAGAGCTTCCAGCACTTTTTGTACGGTGGATCTTGCAGCTTTCCATCCTGGCCTGGGTGATGCCCAGGTCCTCTTCTTGGGCTGCAGCCTAGGATGGAGCCAGAGCTTCTAGCAGTGGGGCATGGCCAAGGCTTCACCTACATTTTGGGCTTCTAGCTGCTAAATATCAAATGATGGAGTGAACCCCATGGGAAGAGGCATCCTGCTGAGGTATTATTTCATGTGGGGATGGGGAGAGCAGATGGGCAGCATCTCTCCTCTGGAATCACAGAGTCACAGGATCACAGGGGTTGAGGGATCAGGGGAGGGGAGGAAATGCTTCTGCCTGAGCGCTGGTGCTGCTTCATGCTGTTAGCTCCAGGCCTGGAGGTTGGTGGCCCTGCCTGTGGCAGGGGGGTTGGAGCTCTGGGATCCTTGGGGTCCCTTCCAACCCAGACCAGGCTGGGATTCTATGATCTCAAACAGCTGCTTGCTTTTCCTCTGGCTTTTAAATCATTAAGGCACTTGAATTGTACTGTCAATCAAACCCCACCAGTGATAATACCAAAGGCTCTTCAGTTCAGCTGATGCATGGGTTATTTTGGTGGGTCTGCCTTGGACCAGACAACTCTCCTTTCTCCATCAGACCTTTCTCACTTTCTCCTTTGCTCAGCAGAGAAGGAACACTGATGGTTGGCAAAAGGAGTAGGTGGGAGTTTGGAATTGAGGTTATCAATCCCCCAGCCAGTCATCTGCATGACCTTTGTGTGCACAGTGAACACTGGCCCAGCACAAACAAAAGGGATCTTGGGGACAGAAGATCACAGAATCACAGGGGTTGGAAGGAACCTCCAGAGCCCATGGGGTCCAACCCCCTGCCAAAGCAGGGTCCCTAGGACAGGGCACACAGGGCGCTGTCCAGACGGGGCTGGAATCTCTCCAGAGAAGGAGACTCCACACCCCCTGGGCAGCCTGGCCCAGGGCTCCCTCACCCTCACTGGGGAAAAGTTCTGCCCCAGGTTGCTGGGGAACTCCCTGTGCTCCAACTTGCAGCCATTGCCCCTTGTCCTGTCCCCACAGACACTGAGAAGGGGCTGCCCATTTCCCCTGCATCCCATGCTTAAGATAATTATAACCATTCATTAGGTGCCCCCTTAGTCTTCTCTTCTCCAGGCTGAACAGCCCCAGCTCCCTCAGCCTCTCCCCACAGGGGAGATGCTCCAGGCCCTTCAGCATCTCCATAGCCTCCTCTCCAGGAGATCCCTGGCTTTTCTATCCCAGGGAGCACGAGGAATGGAGAGATCAGAACCACTCTGGGCACACAAAAGCAGTTCTGTCAAACCCAATTTCCAGCAGAGCTCTGCAAAAACAGGCGTCAGCAGGGGCTGGCAACTGCCAAATCTCAGTGTCTCACTCACAGCTGCCTCTGCCTCAGCAGAACAGGTTTTATTGGTTTGTTTTGTTGGTTTGTTTTTTTGGTTGGGTGCTGATTGAAATTCAGGCTGGGTTACTGAGTGGGTTGACCCTTGCACAAGTGACAGCCAGATCACATGTGCACGCTCCCCCAGTGGCAGGGAAATGGGAAAGGTTTCCAACCAAACAAGGAGTTTTCAGGGAACTTCCCAGTAGTTGGGGGTGGGTGGGTGTGAGTGGAATAAAATTAGATGATTATGCAACTTTGCTGGCACTCTTGTTGCCATCATCCTTAAATAAGTCCAAAATATATTATAATAAAAATATTTTGCTGCCTATTAGCAGGGACTGGGCCATTTTCATGGCAAACACATAACTCTCACTCCATATTAATGGTGCCCAGAGCTCCAGGACTTGCAGTGGTATGAGTAGTGTCTTGTGGGATGAGATGTGCTGAATTTGCTCTCTTTTATCTTCTTTTTTATTGGATTTAACTTATTTCCTTCTCTCCTTCTCTCTCTCCTCCTCCCTCTCCTTCTCCGTCTTCTTCTCCCTCTCCTTCTCCGTCTCCTTCTCTCCCTCTCTCTCCCTCTCCTTCTCCCTCTCCTTCTCCCTCTCCTCCTCCCTCTCCTCCTCCCTCTCCTTCTCCCTCTCCTTCTCCATCTCCTCCTCTCTCTCCTCCTCTCTTGTTCTTTCTCTTTCTCTCTCTGTCTTTCTCTTTCTTCCTTCCTTCCTTCCTTCCTTCCTTCCTTCCTTCCTTCCTTCCTTCCTTCCTTCCTTCCTTCCTTCCTTCCTTCCTTCCTTCCTTCCTTCCTTCCTTCCTTCCTTCCTTCCTTCCTTCCTTCCTTCCTTCCTTCCTTCCTTCCTTCCTTCCTTCCTTCCTTCCTTCCTTCCTTCCTTCCTTCCTTCCTTTCTTTCTTTCTTTCTTTCTTTCTTTCTCTCTTTCTTTCTTTCTCTCTCTCTCTCTCTCTCCTTCTTTCTCTCTCCCCTTCTTTCTCTCTCCCCTTCTTTCTCTCTCCCCTTCTTTCTCTCTCCCCTTCTTTCTCTCCCCTTCTTTCTCTCTCCCCTTCTTTCTCTCTCCCCTTCTTTCTCTCTCCCCTTCTTTCTCTCTCCCCTTTTTTCTCTCTCCCCTTTTTTCTCTCTCCCTTTCTTCCTCTCTCCCCTTCTTTCCCTCTTTCCTTCTTTCTCTCCCTCCTTCTTTTTCCCCAAAGGGAAGCAGGAAAACACACAAACTTTGTGGACCAGCATCCAAACTGTCCTTACCCACAGTTTCAGGAGGGGTCAAATCAGAGCCATGATCACCACACAGTATTTGGGTTGGCTCCTTTCACTCAATGGGGTAAAGGCATTAAAGCTTTGGGGTTTTTTTTTTCCCTTTTTTAAAAAATTTCCTTTGGAATGGTGTCTGCCAGAGCCCTGGAAAGTCTTTTAGAGGTGGGAGAGCAGCTAAACAAAATCATTTCCAAGGCAAAGGGTCAATATATCCTATAACCACACATCATCTCTTTGAGCAGGTGAAGATTTCCAGGGGGATGTGACCAAGGTGGACACGTGGGGCTCCCCTTCTCTGAAACCATGAAGACCACCTCAGCCCTGCCACCCCTTCATGAGGCTTTTGTGGGGATTCTGCAGTGACACTGAGCCTTTGCCTGTCAGAGAGCAGGGACTCGTCCCCAGGAGTGGGTAAGGTAAGAGGATGCCACGTCACCCGTGGTGATGCGTCTCACATGCTGCTTGCCAGACCTTTTGCAACAGGAGGAGGTGTGAGCCCTCCATCAGCTCTTCCCCTGGGGAGGCCACTGCTTCTGGATTGCACCCAACAGAGAGCAGTTGTTGAGGTGGCTGATGCTGCCATGTCACATCCTCTGTCACTGTGCTGGGGTGTGCCAGCTGTCAGCAGCCCAGACATGGGGTATCCTTCTGGATAGGAGCCTCCTTGAGCTGCTCAAGCTCTTATTTGGATGACACCCTGCCAGAGGGATGGAATGTCATCCAGAACATGTCAGCAGGATGGCATGGCATCCAGAGGGACCTGGAACAACTAGAGAAGTGAGCTCATGCAGACCTGATGAAGTTCAGCAAGGCCAAGTGCAAGGTCCTACACTTGGCTCAGGACAATCCTCACTGCCATTGCAGGCTGGGGATGATGTGATGGAGAGCAGCACTGCAGGAAAGGACTTGGGGTACTCATGGACACAAAGCTGGACATGACCCAGCAATTGTCCCCTCGTGGCCCAGAAGGCCAGTTGCACCCTGGGCTGCATCCCCAGGAGTGTGGCCAGCAGACAGGGAGAGGGGCTCATCCCCTCTGCTCTGCTCTGGGAGACCCCTCTGCAGTGCTGTGTCCAGCTCTGGAGCCCCTGGCACAAGGAGGACATGGACCTCTTGGAGTGGACCCAGAGGAGGCCCTGAGGATGATCTGAGGTCTGGACCACCTCTCCTGTGAAGCCAGGCTGGGAGAGCTGGGCTTGTTCAGCCCAGAGAAGGCTCTGGGGGGACCTCAGAGCCCCTTCCCATCCCTGAAGGACCTACAGTAAAGCTGGGCAGGGCTGTTTGTAAGGGCAGGGAGTGATAGAATGAGGGCTGATGGTTTCAAACTAGAGCTGGGCAGGGTTAGATGAGACATGAGGAAGAAGTTCTTCACTCTGAGGCTGGTAGAGCACTGGCACAGGGTGCCCAGAGAGATGGTGGAGGCCCCATCCCTGGAGACATCCAGGATCAGGGTGGATGAAGGTCTGAGCAACCTGTTAAAGGTGTCCCTCTCTCTGCATGGGTTAGACTAGATGGCCTTTGGAGGTCCTTCCCACCTATGAGTTATGATTCTATGATTTGGTCACACATCTTCCCCTCACCCCTTGAGGTGACATCTCTCTAGACCTGGTTTGGGGGGGTGGGGGGGGGTTTAAGGACATACCTATGAGCAGCAGCAAGCTTTGGTGCTGCTGAATGTCATGGGTTTGGTGTGGAATGACTTAACTTCTTTTCCCTGCAACTGATTTCAAGGCAGAGGAGAGCCTGGAGGCCTCTGCGTGTCTCCTGGGTGTGCAGCCCTTCTAGGCCTTGCTTGGGGGAACTGCTCCCCAAGTAGTTACCAGCTGT
Source organism: Rallus limicola (assembly GCA_022605955.1). NCBI lineage: Eukaryota > Metazoa > Chordata > Aves > Gruiformes > Rallidae > Rallus > Rallus limicola. Next base: position 875,243 of record JAKCOZ010000012.1, read on the forward strand.
AAAGTTCAAGGAGATGCAGCCCTGCTTTGAATGGCACAGTCAGATCCTTGCCTTGCTTTTACTACAGGATGCTGATGCTGTAGGTTGCAAATCCTCTGAGGACCAGTCTCTTTGTTCTGGGTTTGCAGAACACATCCTGCAGAGAAGGCCAGGACTCTGGCCTGACTACAAAGAGCTGCTGGTTTGGAATGAGGTACTTGGAGAGCACCAGGAGGGATTAAACTGGTGGCTGGAGGGTGTGAGGGATGCAAGGTCCTCGCTGGCACAGCCCTGCTGGGTGCTGACCACTGCTCTTCATAGCACCCACGTTGCACTGAGTGATGCACTGTTCAGCCTGGAGAAGAGAAGACTAAGGGGGCACCTAATGAATGTTTCTAATTATCTTAAGCATGGGATGCAGGGGAAATGGGCAGCCCCTTCTCAGTGTCTGTGGGGACAGGACAAGGGGCAATGGCTGCAAGTTGGAGCACAGGGAGTTCCCCAGCAACCTGGGGCAGAACTTTTCCCCAGGGAGGGTGAGGGAGCCCTGGGCCAGGCTGCCCAGGGGGTGTGGAGTCTCCTTCTCTGGAGAGATTCCAGCCCCGTCTGGACAGCGCCCTGTGTGCCCTGTCCTAGGGACCCTGCTTTGGAAGGGGGTTGGACCCCAGGGGCTCTGGGGGTCCCTTCCCACCCCTGTGATCCTGTGATCTTCTGTCCCCAAGATCCCTTTTGTTTGTGCTGGGCCAGTGTTCATTGTGCACACAAAGGTCATGCAGATGACTGGCTGGGGGATTGATAACCTCAATTCCAAACTCCCACCTACTCCTTTTGCCAACCATCAGTGTTCCTTCTCTGCTGAGCAAAGGAGAAAGTGAGAAAGGTCTGATGGAGAAAGGAGAGTTGTCTGGTCCAAGGCAGACCCACCAAAATAAACCATGCATCAGCTGAACTGAAGAGCCTTTGGTATTATCACTGGTGGGGTTTGATTGACAGTACAATTCAAGTGCCTTAATGATTTAAAAGCCAGAGGAAAAGCAAGCAGCTGTTTGAGATCATAGAATCCCAGCCTGGTCTGGGTTGGAAGGGACCCCAAGGATCCCAGAGCTCCAACCCCCCTGCCACAGGCAGGGCCACCAACCTCCAGGCCTGGAGCTAACAGCATGAAGCAGCACCAGCGCTCAGGCAGAAGCATTTCCTCCCCTCCCCTGATCCCTCAAAGCACTCTTAAAAGTTGGGGAGTCTTGTGCTCTCCTCTCTGCTCATCTTCAAGACCCAGCCTGCCAAAATCACAGCTTCCTAGTTCTTAGGCTCTGCAATCACCCTTGGGAGCAACTGCAGCCCATCTGCTCCTCCAGAATGCACCTTCCTCCTGCCACTGCAGCAGGAGAGGTCTGAGTGATTGGGCTTGCCCAGGGGATGGAGAGCATGACAGAGCTGCTTGGCTTTGTGTTAGTCACTGGTGCAGGCAAATCTCTGCTTCATGTTAGCTTGTTGTGGGCAGACAAGCATGGGAGGGATGGTTTAATGCTGACGTGCACCTCTGCTGTCATCTTTAGTATGAGTTACCTGCTCTCCCATCCCAGCTTGACCTTGCTCATCATCTCTGGGCACGGCTGGCTTCCCTGCAGGGCTCATGCTAGCCTTGGCCTGGGGTAAGTGGCATTGCCTCCTGCACTGGGGCTCATAGAATCATAGGATCACAGAATCCCAGGGGTGGGAAGGGCCCTCCAGAGCCCCTGGGGTCCAACCCCCTGCCAAAGCAGGGTCCCTAGGACAGGGCACACAGGGCGCTGTCCAGACGGGGCTGGAATCTCTCCAGAGAAGGAGACTCCACACCCCCTGGGCAGCCTGGCCCAGGGCTCCCTCACCCTCACTGGGGAAAAGTTCTGCCCCAGGTTGCTGGGGAACTCCCTGTGCTCCAACTTGCAGCCATCGCCCCTTGTCCTGTCCCCACAGACACTGAGAAGGGGCTGCCCATTTCCCCTGCATCCCATGCTTAAGATAATTATAACCATTCATTAGGTGCCCCCTTAGTCTTCTCTTCTCCAGGCTGAACAGCCCCAGCTCCCTCAGCCTCTCCTCACAGGGGAGATGCTCCAGGCCCTTCAGCATCTCCATAGCTTCCTCTGGACTCTCTCCAGGAGATCCCTGTCCTTTTGATCCCAGGGAGCCCAGCCCTGGACACAACACTCCAGCTGGGGCCTGAGCAGGGCAGAGCAGAGGGGGAGGATCCCCTCCTGTCACCTGCTGCCCACACTCCTCCTGATTTCCCCCATTGTCTCTCTCAGCCCCAGGACACACTGCTGGCTCATGGCCACCCTGTCCCCCAGGACCCCCAGGTCCTTCTCCACAGAGAAGGACCACCACTTCTTCATCCACCACTTCTTCCAGAAGTTCCTCTGCATGTGCCCCTCAGCCATGGCACCCCCCTCTTCGAGGAGCTGGACCACTCCTTTGGAGCTGGTGAACCACTTTCTCCATCCCCAGAAACAGGTCAGGCTGTGAGCCAGCTGAGCCTGTTCTTCAGGTATGGTTCTGCACCTCCCCTCTGACCAGCATTTCTACTCCAGATTAAATATACACTGCTGGGAAGTTGAACCCAGCCTGTCATGGTCTGTCATTTCCATTGCAACCACAGGCTGGAACCGCTGGTGCCTGGTGCCCACCCCATCCCTTCAGTCCCTGTCTGGGCCATACCACCAGCCCTGGTGCACAAATGGCTTTCCAAGGGGTGGGTTTGGCATGCTGGTCTGTAAACCCAGGGGCCAGCTCTGGTAGTGAGGCAGGGTTAGGGGGTGGTTGTTGGTTTTAATCCATGTTCCCTGAGCAATGTTTGTACTTGCAAGTCTGGAAACCTCCTGGAGCCTGGGGGGGCTTCGTGTTTGCTTCTGCAGAGGCGTGTACTGTCCTGGTGCTGGTGCACAGCAAGCAAACCTGGGGTCAGGTGGCTCCAGGAAGTTTTAGTTTTAAGCTGTGTGAGGTTCCTAAGTAAATACAGGGATCACCTTTCGCTCTCCTCCTATCCTGCTTGCAACAAGGCCAGCCACAAGGCAGGGAGACCCAGCACATCTCTAGGCCTGCTCGTTTCATGAGCTCTGTGTAGGGCTCCAGTGCTGCTTTTGCTCCTTCTCCCTTGCAAAGCCTCCCCAGGTCATCCCAACATGACCTGTGTCTCTTGGCATCTTTCTATCCTCAGGTGTCCTCCCGTGGCTGATGTCTGGGGTAGGATTTTCATTGCTGCTATATCTGAAAAGACCTGAGGTTTGCTTGGGGCACATCTAGCTCCCTTCCTCTGCTGAGCCAGGGGGTCCTGACACCCAGTCCCTTTTCCAGCTTTTACTTTTAGAATCACAGAAGGCATTGGGTTGGAAGGGACCTCAAAGATCATCTAGTCCCAACCCCATGGGCAGGGACACCCTCACTAGCCCAGGTCAACCAAAGCCCCATCCAACCCAGCCTTGGACACCTCCAGGGCTGGGGCTCCCACAGCCTCTCTGGGCACCCTGTGCCAGGGCCTCACCGCCCTCAGAGGGAAGAATTCCTTCCTCACATCTCACCTAACCCTGCCCTCTCCCAGCTCGAAGCCATCACCTCTTGGCCTGTCCCTACTCTCCCTGAGGAACAGCCCCTCTCCCCCTTTCCTGTGGGACCCCTTAAAGGGTTGGTAGGCCTCAATTAGGTCTCCCAGGGCTGGGGCTCCCACCCTGTGCCAAGGCCTCACCACACTCAGAGCAAAGAATTCCTTCCTCACATCTCACCTAACCCTGCCCTCTCCCAGCTTGAAGCCATCACCTCTTGGCCTGTCCCTACTCTCCCTCAGGAACAGCCCCTCTCCCCCTTTCCTATAGGACCCCTTAAAGTGTTGGTAGGCCGCAATTAGGTCTCTCAGAAGCCTTCTCCAGGCTGAACCAACCAGCCCAACTCTCTCAGCCTGTCTAGCTACACCAGGGTTGGCTTGGTCTGCCCATGGGAAACACTCCTGGCAGGCAGGTTCCCATTGATGGCTATTTTGGATGAAGGGAGATGATTGGGAGGGGATTCCTGACTCAGCTTTGCTGATGGAAGCCATGCTGGTTCCCACACAGCCATCAGCACTGAGGTCTCCTTCCAGCCCATGTGTTGGCCCGGAGAGCGTGACTACTGCAGGGGGAACTCATTTCAAAGGCTGAGGAAGAACTGCAGCCCCAGGAGCCGTGTAAAACAAACCAAGCCCTGTCAACATGGGATCTTTCCTGCCAGGCACTTAACATCAACTGCATGGCCCTGACAAAGCAGGAGGAGAAGAGCCTGGAGCTGGGCTCCCCTCCCCTTGTCAGCGCTGCCGTAAATCACTTTCCTCCCGTGCACTTGTCTGCAGGCCGCAGCGTTCCTTGCCAAGGCTGGAACTCAGCAGGAATGAAAAGTGCAGCAAAGAAGCCTCAAAAAGAGGCAAGAGTCCTATTTTTATCCTTTGCATCCCGTTTCTCTGCTCCTGTTGCACAATCTGGTGTCTGAGGTCCTCAGTTTAAAAGCAGCGTTGGTGTAAAAGCTCTTATCTGGGATCTACAGGAACTGAGTATGTGTCCAAGGGCTGGAAGTAAGTGTCCTCCAGCTGGAGGCTGGTCATGAGTGGCATCCCCCAGGGCTCAGTCCTGGGTCCAGTTTTGATCAATGTCTTTATCAGGGACCTCAGTGAAGGGATTGAACGTTCCCTCAGTCAGTTTGCAGATGACACTGAGCTGGGAGGAAGCGTGGATCTGCTTGAGAGTAGGGTGGCTCTTCAAATGGACCTGAGCAGGCTGGACCCATGGGCTGAGACCAACGGGATGAGGTTTAACATGGCCAAGGGCAGAGTGCTGCACATGGGACAGAACAACCCTGAGCAGAGACAGGCTGGGGGAGACTGGCTGGAGAGCTGTCAGGCAGAGAAGGACCTGGGGGTGTTGGGTGACTGTGACTGACCATGAGCCAGCAGTGTGCCCAGGAGGCCAGCAAGGCCAATGGCATCTGGCTGGTGTCAGACCCAGCGTGGCCAGTAGGTCTGGGGAGGGGATTGTGTCCCTGAACCGGCCACTGGTGAGGCTGCACCTGGAGTGCTGGGTCCAGTTCTGGGCTCCTCACCATCAGAAGGACATGGAGGTCCTGGAGCGAGTCCAGAGAAGGGCAACCAGGCTGGGGAAGGGGCTGGAGGGCAAATCCTCTGAGGAGCAGCTGAGGGAGCTGGGGGTGTTGAGCCTGGAGAAGAGGAGGCTGAGGGGGGAGACCTTCTCCCCACCTCCCCTGCCCTGCCAGGAGGGTGCAGAGAGGTGGGCGCTGGTCTCTTCAGCCAGGGGACAGGAGCTGGGACAAGGGGCAATGGGCTCAAGCTGGGCCAGGGCAGGGTCAGCTCAGCTGGGAGGGCAAAGTTCTTCCCTGGCAGAGTTGTCAGGGCCTGGCCCAGGCTGCCCAGGGAGGGGGCTGAGTCCCCAGCCCTGGGGGTGTTTAACAGAGGGGAGATGAGGTGCTCAGGGATCTGGGTCAGCACAGGACAGGAATGGTTGGACTTGATGATCTTGAAGGTCTTTTCCAACCTGGTGATTCTGTGAATTTCTCTTCTAGCAGGAGAAAGGCTGGGGAGATGCCAGCAGTGCTCTCCAGTGGCCCTACCTGGGTGGACAGGGCCTGCTGGGTGTAGCCCTTTGCTTCTGCTCCCAAGTGAAGCTGCCACGCTGGCCACGGGGAACCCTGTGGAGCTGCTGCAGTGCACCAGGTATTGGATGTGTCCTTTAACAGCTGAGACCACCCCCGAAGGGGCGTTTATATTCAGATTTTTAAAATGTTCAGAGTTTTTAGGCTTCAGTGCATTCTTTACCAAAGATAAGCTGCCAAGGCTTGGGCAATGCCCTTTCCTTGGGAGAGATCACAGAATCACAGAACCACAGGGGTGGGAAGGGCCCTCCAGAGCCCCTGGGGTCCAACCCCCTGCCAAAGCAGGGTCCCTAGGACAGGGCACACAGGGCGCTGTCCAGACGGGGCTGGAATCTCTCCAGAGAAGGAGACTCCACACCCCCTGGGCAGCCTGGCCCAGGGCTCCCTCACCCTCCCTGGGGAAAAGTTCTGCCCCAGGTTGCTGGGGAACTCCCTGTGCTCCAACTTGCAGCCATTGCCCCTTGTCCTGTCCCCACAGACACTGAGAAGGGGCTGCCCATTTCCCCTGCAGCCCATGCTTAAGATAATTATAAACATTCATTAGGTGCCCCCTTAGTCTTCTCTTCTCCAGGCTGAACAGCCCCAGCTCCCTCAGCCTCTCCTCACAGGGGAGATGCTCCAGGCCCTTCAGCATCTTCATAGCCCTTCACTGGAGGCTTGTTTATGGCAGGGTAGACCTTGGTATGGGTAAGCAAGGTGTGTGGCCCTTTGAGGAGGTTCCCACTGCTGTATATGGCTTGCAGCTGGCTGCAAAGCAGATGTTTTCTGGCACAGTCCATTGCAGGAGCCACTGGTTGAGAAATACAACAGCAGCAGGGGTTGCCAGCCTGATTTCTTCCTGCCTTCCAGGGAACCATCCCTCCTGGTGCATCTCTTGGTGTTTGAGATCTAATAGGGGTTCACTGGGTTGATCTGGGGAGTATGGTGCTGGTTTGGAGCATGCCAGGAGCACTGCCCCAGCCTCCTTCCCTTGCTTGTCCAGCCAGATGCTTGGTCATTTCCCACTGAGGACCCACCTCACCATGGGGCAGCCGTGTCCCCATCTCTGGGGCATTTACCAGAAATGGCGTGTGGAGACAGATGATTCCCACTTGAATCACCAGAGCCTTTTGCTTCCTCTTTCAGGGGTCATTAACCCCATCAGCGTGGTGGGATGCAGCCTCAGCAGGATGCAGCGTCAGGGCAGGGACCTCTCTGCCTGCTACCCATCCTGCCTGCTCCCAGGCATCACACCTCCTGCCCTGGTATGTTTTGGTGTGTGGAGACAACTTTGTATGGAAAAATCATGTGAGGGCAGATCCTCTGAGGAGCAGCTGAGGGAGCTGGGGGTGTTGAGCCTGGAGAAGAGGAGGCTGAGGGGGGAGACCATCTCCCCACCTCCCCTGCCCTGCCAGGAGGGTGCAGAGAGGTGGGGTTGGTCTCTTCAGCCAGGGGAAAGGAGCTGGGACAAGGGGCAATGGGCTCAAGCTGCCCCAGGGCAGGGTCAGCTCAGCTGGGAGGGCAAAGTTCTTCCCTGGCAGAGTTGTCAGGGCCTGGCCCAGGCTGCCCAGGGAGGGGGCTGAGTCCCCAGCCCTGGGTGTGTTTAACAGAGGGGAGATGAGGTGCTCAGGGATCTGCTTTAGCTTTGGATGGGAATGGTTGGACTGGATGATCTTGAAAGTCTTTTCCAACCTGGTGATGCTGGGATTCTGTGAAAAGGTGGAGTGAGAGGACAAAGCAGCTGCTGTGTGTGTGTGGAGGTGGTTGTTATAACAAACTGAGCGTCACCGGTGCCTGCAGAATAAACTGAAGAGACAGGGCTGTCAGCAAGCAGCAGTGAGCTCAGCAGCACGTCAGCCTCACAGGGAGGATGGGAGATGAGCAGAGGAGACGCTAGCTTGCTCCAGCTTTTCTCTTGCTGAGGTGGGCACCCTCTTGCCATTGAATGGCAGCTTAAAGGGCTAACTCGGATGGGGAAAACAGGCATCTCTCTCCAGGATGTAGCAAATCTGGGGGCTGCAGGGGGAAAAAAGGGATGGGAAAACAGGAAGAGATCATTTTATTTCATTTTCTCCCCAACCACAGGCCAGTGGTACCCACCTGTCCCTGCGAGCGCTGCTTCTAGGGCAGGGGTGGGGAAGCTGACAGCCAAAAGCAGCTCCTGATATCTACACAACGCTTCATTTTCACATTGCTTTCAAGCCCAGACCGGTGCTGGACTCCAAAGATCCTGACCTGGTTGGTAGGGGTGGGTCCTGTCACAGGATGGGAGCGCCCAGGGAGCATCTCCCATGGGTGCAACGCACCCTCTTGTGGCCAGCAGCCACAGTGGGTGCCTGGGCAGGGCGTGGGGGGTTGGTGGGTGCCTGCTGAGCAGGGGTTCAGCTCCTCAGCATCACCCCCGGGGTGTACGGAGCCACAGGGAAACCCTCCCACAGGGCAACAGGGCAGGAGCTGGGATTTGGTGTCTCTGAGCTCAGGGCACACACCATTTCCCACAGGTGTCCCACCCCCCAACCTCCCTACGATGCTTTATGCAGTGAAAAAGCAATAATTCTGATGAAATGGTTGAAGCTGGCTTCCCCTCAGCTGGGATCCACCTGCCCTTTTCCCTCAGACACTTTTCCTCCCTGCGAGGAACCCGCAGAATAAATCAGTGCTTCACATAAACAAATCCCTGGAGAGGCACCAGTGAAAAGCCAGCGCTCAGGACCTTCACAAACACAGTTATTCCCACAGGAAAAGAGCCTGGGAAGCATTGGGTGGTGGTTTTTCTTCCCCCCCCTTTCCATAAACCCTTACCCTAGGGAGGGATTTCTCCTCTGGCCCCCCATTTCTTCCCTCCCATCATCAGTTTACTGAAAGGTGCCTCCCTTTCCTCTCCCCCCTTCGGGAGGGACCCGAATTAAACCTCCAGTGGTTTTCCATACAGGAAGGCTGCCTTGCCGACACCTCATCCAGCTGCAGTTCTCATCCTGCAGCCTCAGACCTGAGAGCAGCAGAGGGGAACAAGCAGCAGCAGGGCTATGGGGCAGGTTGGGGCGCTGGGTATCCCCCCACGGGTGGGCAAGGATGGTCGCACCATCGTGATCCCCATCGCCGGAGCAGCCTGGGCTCGCTCCTTACCTGGTCCTCCGTGCGTCGGCGTTGGCTTCCTGTGACTTTAAAGTTCCCTCCTCACAGAGGAAAAGAGGGAGGAGAAAGGGTTTCATCATCGCTCCCAAGAGCAGACTTATAAAAACTTTGTGCTCAGGCTGCCTGCCTCACTTGCAGGCTTGGAGGATTTTCCGTGCGGGCCGCCTGTGCCGCTGGTGGCAGGGCAGGCCAGAGAGAGACAGGAGCCCAGGCACAGCCCCAGCTATTTTGGGGCTCCCTAAGAAGCACCCCCACCCCACCATGGGAGTCCACCCCGAAGCTGGCAAATCACCAGTCAACGTCCCCAGAGGTTCTGGCACCTGCTCCCGGAGTATCTTCTGCAACATCAAGGTAAGGAGCCCACGCGCTGGCAGGGATGCGGGAGGATGCTGGTGCGGAGGGCGACCCCAGCCCGTGGGTCCCCCCATCCCCAGTAAATCCCCAGTAGAACGAAGGGGTGTTGGCTAAGATGCCAGAATTTGACACTCAGCCCTTCAAGCAGTCCTGGGTAACGCTGCTGAGGGTCTGTCCCGCTCAGCCTAGGGGAGAGGGCTGGGAGGCTTGGGTGGGTTTCAGAGCGGTACCCTGGGTGGCAGAAGCAGCATGGGCAGCTCTCCGTGGGCTGCGGAGCTTCACCCACGGCGTCCGGTACACAGTGTGCTGCTCTTGGGGAATGATTAACCACATCCTGGTGTGAAAAGAAAACACTGCCCTATAACACAGCTGATCTGCTCTGAAACCCGCTGTGAGCGGGGGCAGCCCCAGCGGCAGGGCTGAAATCTCAGCAGGTGGAAGTGGGTTTTCTGGTCTTGGCTGCCCACTTACTCACCTGCCCTGATGAGAGAGCTGTGTCACCTCAAAGCCAGTCCCTGCCCGAGCTGCAAGGCTCTTCTCCTTGAGCTCCCTGCCTGCGGGAGGAAACCCCAGCTGCCCTGCCTGCCCCTGGGATTTCAAACCCCGCCATCCATCGCGCTTCCACGCCACCCCTTGCCCTGTCTTCTTGCTTTCTTTTCTTCCCTCATGTCTGGCCCGTTTTCTGGAGGCTGCAGCACGTGCTGCTTCCCACCCCCTGAACATCTGCCTGCCCACACCAGGTTTTCCTGGGAAGAGGGAGTGGGATTTTCATGCCTTGCTTGGCAGCCCCTCCGCGGAGCGGCATCCAAAAGCCATCTCGGGAGCAGTTTTGGGGTTCCCAGCAGCACTCACTCACAGGGAGAACAGATTTGGGTGCGTGAGAGGGGCAGGACCCCCCAGTGTGGGTGCTGCCGGTGGTGGTGCGTGGGGCTGGGATGTGATTTCCCTGTGGTGCTGTGGAAGATGAGCGTGAGTTCGGGGCTGAGGAAGCGTCTGTCAGTGCTTCCCAGCTCAGCGTGTTTCCAGGAGCGTGCAGCGGCGTGGTCTGGGATGGGTTTGGGATTTGTTTACCACCCACCTTTCCTCACCTTCCCTGGAGGACAGTACCCCCCCCCCTGCCCCCCCCGGCTCCTCTTTGGGTTCCCCTCGCTTGGGGTTGGTTTCTGGGGACCACACAGTGTTTCCTGAGGTGCCGGGCCCCCCCTGTGATGGGTCTGAACCTTTGTGTCCCTTCGCTGCCCTTCGGAGCCAGCGCGGCTGGAGCAGTCACAGCCCCACAGAATCACAGAGGCGTAGGGGTTGGAAGGGATCTCCAGAGCTCATCGGGTCCAAGCCCCAAACCAAGTCCCTGCAGAGCCTTGCCACTCACAGCAGGTCTCCCTCCGACCCTGAGAGAGTAGCAGCGTTCCACAGCAGCCGAGCCAGCCGGCAGCAGAGGTGTGTGGCTGGGCTTGGCTTGGCTTTGGTGTGAAATCAGCTGGAAGCAGCAGCACTGAGGCACTGACAGGCTGACTCCTGTTCCTACCTCTGCCATCTGAGCTGTTCCAAAGAATGTTTATCAGTGCACTGATAGGCACTTTATATATATATATATAAAAAATAGAACATAGCATAACATAATATAACATAATATAATTTTAATATATACTTATAATATATTATATATAAATGTATTCCTATATATATCTCACATATAATGTATTATAGTATAATATATAACCTAAAATATTTTAGATTATATTTATAACATGTAATATAATGCATATTATAGTATATAATTTAAAAGCATTCATTAAAATACATACATATAATACATTATATATAGTATATCATGTATAAAATATATAATATATATTTATATTATACTTATATTAATATTATATGTATAACACGTTATATTATATATTATGTTATACATATAATATGAATATAATATATGATATTATCTTAATTATATGTATAACATAGCATAACATAACATAATATAATATAACTATATTATTTTAATATATACATATAATATATTATATATAAATGTATTCCTGTATATAATATAATATATAAATGTATTCCTGTATATTATATATACATATTATATTATATATAAATGTATTCCTATATATAATATATTATATATAAATGTATTCCTATATATATTATATACATATAATATATTATATTAATGTATTCCTATATATAATATATCACATATAATGGATTATACTATAATATATAACCTAAAATATTTTATATTATATTTATAACATATAATATAATGCATATTATAGCATATAATTTAAAAGCATTCATTAAAATACATACATATAATACATTATATATATTGTATATCATGTATAATATATCATATACCATATATATTTATATTATACTTATATCCATATTATATGCATAATATATAATGCATATTATAGCCTATAATTAAAAAGCATTCATTAAAATACATAAATATAATACATTAAATATTGTCTATCGTGTATAATATATAATATATTTTATATTTATATTATACTTATATTCATCTTATATGTATAACACATTATGTTATATATGTTATACATATAATATGAATATAATATTATTATATATAATATTATCTTAGTTATATGTATAGTATATAATGCATATTTTAGTATATAATTAAAAAGCATTCATTTAAAACATAAATAAAATATAATATATATGATATATGATATATAGAAATCCATTTTACACATTATATAAATACATAAAAATATAACACACAACATATGTATATAATATAGTATATAAAAATAGATTTACATTATCTAAAATAAAATTAATATAGGGATTGTATATTATATATTGTGATAGATTATAATATATATATTGTAGAGTGTATGGATATATACTATTTATATATTCTATATTATATAAAGTATATATTTAATATATTTACACATATAACAACCCTCCCTGGCATTGGGGTGCCACAGGGCTGCTCCAAGCAGGCAGCATCGTGCACTGAGCAGTGAAGCTTTGGGCTTGCTGGGGCTGGTGGGGTGATACGGTGGGGGGGCTGCCAGGGCTGGAGTTGTCACCCCAAGGGATGTCTTCCAGCCCTACCTCCCTGAAGGTCCCTGCTGCCCAGGTTGGGCTATTCCAGCAGGTGCCCTGAAAAAAGCTCTCCCAAACTCCATGCCTTTTCCAGGATGTTACACTTCAGTGTTAAACCACCACCCCCCCCCCCAAAAAAAAATCACCCCCCTGACCAACTGTGAATCCATTCCTGCATCCCTCAGGCAGCCGTGGGATGAGGCTCTGTGTGCTGCAGGTGCACCCCAGGGCACTTGCTCAGGGCTGTGTCCAGGACCTCCTTAGGAGGGACATTTGGCACAGGGCAGATGACACAGGGGTGTCACCAGCAAGGTGACACCTTGAGATGCCCTGCGCCCACTGGCTCCAGTTCAAATTGCCCACTGGCTGCTCTGAGCTGGGTCAAGCCTTAATTTCAGACTTGAAATTGAAGCCTGGAGCTGCCCTGGGGCTGGCCAAGCAGCCACTGCTGAGCATCTCCAGAGGGTCCTTGGAAGTGCTCTGTGAGGGAGAGGTGATCCTTGCAGCAGGGACCACATGCAGAGTGACCCCAGGAGCCCCCCACCAGCTGTGCAAGTACAGCTGCCCTAAAGGAAAACCAGCACTCTTGTTTTAAAAAGCCAGGGGTGGGTTTTTTTTTTCCATTTTTAGCCCTAAATCAAGGGAAAACAGCCCCTGACTTAGCACAGCCCAACCCTGGCACTGTGCAGGCCCATTAAGGAACAGCTTTTGAGCTCTCTGTCATCAGAGGGATGATGGGTGCCATCTGTGGGGGTGGGCAGTCAGGTACCCGTTGCCTGGTGTGATAAGTTCTTGCTTTTAAAAGCAGATGTGTATAAATTGACAGGCAGTGACATCCCCCCTCCCCACCCTTTCCTGACCCCTTCACTCTCCCTGTGCCATGACATTTCTGGAAGAAGATATCATTTCACTACTTTGAGGTAGGAAAGCACTCACCTGTGTGCAGGTGTTAATCCTCCTACCCCCCTCCCCCCCCAACCCCTCAGAAAAATAATATTAGTAGAAAATCACAGAATCCCAGACTGGGCTGGGTTGGGAGGGCCTTGAACACCCCCAGACACGGGGCACCCACCCCCTCTCTGGGCAGCCCCTGCCAGCCCCTCACCACTCTCTCTGGAAAAAACATCCCCCTAATATCTCCTCTCACCCTTCCCTCCTCCAGCTTCACTCCATCCCCCTTGTCCTGCCAGTCTTTGAACAAGCTGATTCCCCTCCTGTTCCTCTGCTCCCTTCAGGCACTGGCAGGCTGCAATGAGGTCCCCCCACAGCCTTCTCTTCTCCAGGCTGACCCAGCCCAGCTCCCTCAGCCTCTCCTCGGAGGGGAGCTGCTCCAGCCCTCTGAGCATCTCCGGGGCTCCTCTGACCCCTCTCCAACAGCCCCACATCTCTCTTGTCCTGGGGCCCCAGCTCTGGACACAGGACTCCAGCTGGGGCCCTCAGGAGGGCAGAGCAGAGAAGGACAATGCCCTCCCTGTCCCTGCTGCCACCCCTCTGCTGATGGAGCCCAGGATCCCATCTCCCTTCTCAGCTGCCAGAGCCACTGCTGGCTCAGGGGAAGTTTCTCATCTACCAGCACCCCCAGGTCCTTCCCAGCAGGGCTGCTCTCCAGGAGCTCTGCTCCCAGCCTGGATCTGTGTCTGGGATTCCTCTGGCCCAAGCACAACACCTGACCCTTGGCAGTGTTGCACCTCATTAGGTTCACCCAGGCCCAGCTTCCCAGCCTGTCAAGATCCCTCTGGATGGCTCCTTTCAACTGAATTCCCAGGTTTGGGAATCTGTTTTGCTGTGGATGTGGTGTCAAAGGGCAGGGTGCACAGTTAGCCTCCCAGTTCCTAAGGCTCTGTAGCTCCTGTTCACACAACAAGCTCCTGGTGCTGTGAGTAACGTGGCACATGAAGCCTTCCCCCAGCTCCTACCTGGGTGGGAAGCTGCTGGCATCACCCCATCCGAGACAAGTGGTATACAGGGGAACAATGGCAGGACAAGGGGGATGGATTAAAGCTAAAGGAAGGAAGGTTTAAATTGGATATTAGGGGGAAGCTTTTCACAGAGAGAGTGGTGAGGGGCTGGAAGGGGCTGCCCAGAGAGGAGGTGGGTGCCCCGTGTCTGGGGGTGTTCAAGGCCAGGTTGGCTGGGGTCAACCTTGTGTAGCTGCAGGCCTGGAGGTTGGTGTCCCTGCCTGTGGCAGGGGGGTTGGAGCTCTGTGATCCTTGGGCTCCCTTCCAACCCAGACCAGTCTGGGATTCTATGATTCTATGAACTCTCCTTCTATAAGCAATGATTGGTATTTCCAAGACAAAACCCTGCCTTATAGCCCACCCCAAGCCCTGATCATGCAGCTCCTGTTCATTCCCAATGGCTCACATACCAGGTTCATTTGCAGAGTCTTTTTTGTTGGGGTTTTTTGCCTCTTGAGGCCAAAAGTAACACATTTTATTTCTGTGCAAGCCACCCTGCTCCTCCACATTCTTCATGACGGGTCCTGTGGCTCTTGGGGTGTTTGTTGGCCCTGGCCCCGTTGCTGCTGACGTTGGGAGGCACTGGAGCTAGGTGGGGATGGGGATGGGCTTTGGAGGGGGAAGGACCCCAGTGCTAAGCAGTGATTTTAAATGGCTCTGTGGGGGTTTGAAGAGCGGGATGGGGCCAGCAGTTCTGGGGATGGATGGGATGGGGATGTGGGAGAACTGGCATGGGAGGCAGTGCCCTGTGGATGTGGCTGCTGCCTCATATCCATGCCCTGATTTTTACAGCTGACCTCTGTACCCAACGGGAACGTGGCTGGTGACAGCTCCCTGTCACTGCTGTGGAAGTCACTCCCTGGCAGGCACAGGTATTAAAGACTCCAGCCAATTCTGCCATCACACCACAGCTCTGTGCACACTGGTATTTCAGGGATGCCTGGCTCAGCCAACAGTGCCTTTGCTGTCTGCTCTTTGTCTGGGAGCTGGAATAAACCACTGTGCTGGTGGGTTTTGGCATAGTTTTGGGTGCCCCCTCAGATGTGGCAGGGTTGCTTGGACCTCTCTAGAAACTGGCTGTTTGTCTTGAATCACGTTAAGGATGCAAAAGGCTTCGGGTCTGGGGGCTGGGAGGTTGCTGCTGAGCACTGTCCCCTGTGAGAAGCCCGTGTTAACCCCGAAGCAGAGCCAGAGATGGGTGATGATGAGGAAGGACAGAACCCTCCTTTGAAGTTCACTAGAGCTTTGCTGAACTGGCACTGGGATTTTGGAGGGTTGGAGCTGTGGGACAAAGCCAACTTTTGGGTGGATGCCAGCACCAGGTGGCACTGGGGACACCGAGGACCTCACAGCCTAAAGGAACAAAACGAATCTGGAAGGTGGAGAAGGGACTGGAGAGTCTTTCTCCTACCCATGCATGGCCAGGGACCCCATCAAGTGTCCCCTGGCCCAGAATCTAACCACTGTCTCAGATCATCTGTGGTGGTTGAGCCCTGGCCAAAGGCCAGACGCCCACCAAAATCAGTCTGTTACTCCCCTTCTTAGTTGGACAGGGGAGAAATCACATCATTGGGCGGCTCAAGAGGCCAAACAGACTCAGCACAGAGTGCTGAAGAGAAAGTGATCTCATTTATTACACTAAAGAGAAAAACACTGAAAAGGAACCAGAGTCAGGAGTGCAACCAACAAGCTGGAAACAAATACAAACCAGGCAAACACTTTCCCCCCCCACTCCCTCCTCAGCAGCTGGAGGTAGAAGTTTGCTCCCTTCTTCCCTCCCGCTCGCAGCCCAGGAGGGGCAGGGCCTGGGGCAATGGGGGTCTGGGGAACCCCTTCCCCCCAGCCCTCCATTCTGAAGCAGACTGCCCTTGAGCCAGGAGTTTGCTCCCTTCTTCCCCTCTCCTGCTCGCAGCACAGGCCGGGGGGGCAGGGACTGGGAGATGGGGGGCTGCGGTCAGGCCCTTGCCAGTTGGTTCCCTTCTGGGCCGGGCTGGGGGCATCCATTCCACACCCCCTCCCCCTGCTGCACCCTAGGATCTCACCCACGAGAGACAGTCCTCCAGGAGCTTTCTCCAAGGCAAAGCTCTTCCTCTCTGCCCTGGCAGGCAGCAATCAGTCCCAGTGTCTCTCAGGCCCAGTCCTGCACGGGGCTGGGATGCCTCCCCCAGCAAACCTGTCTGGCTCCTCTCTGGAGGTCGCTGGTGCTGGCAGGGGCTCATCCCAGCCTCAGTCACGGCATCTTCTCCATGTCTCCCCCGGCTCCATCCAGCGTGGAGCCTCTCCACGGGCTGCAGGTGGGGTCTCTGCCTCCTCCATGGCTCCTCTCCACCATCTACTCCATGGGCTGCAGGGGCATCTCTCTCTCTCGGGCACCTGGGCGCCTCCTCCCCCCAGCCTTCCCGGCCTGTTGTGTCTGCCAACTGCTCACATTGATCTGCAGACAGACATCCCAGTGCCCTGCACGGGCCAACACTGGGCTCTTGTTGGCACTCCATTCTCTGGTGGCCAAAATGCAGCCACTTCTGAGTCCTTTTCTCTCTTCTGTGTGACTCTCAGAGGCGCTATCAGGCTTTTCAGGCTGCCAGAAGGTTCCAGCAGCCATTTTCTGCAGCCCCTGGCCCCTCTCTCTCTCTCAGTAGCCAACCATGCCATACAGAGGCGCTATCAGCAGCCTGCAGAGGATTCCAGCACCATTTTCTGCAGCCCCTGGCCCCCTCTCTCTCAGTAGCCAGCTGAGCAAAACTACATCATCATCACACCGGCCTCTCATGTCCGTAAAGACAAGGGCAGGCCTCAGCTATCCCATGCGGGGCTGTGCTCCCCAGGTCAAGAAGGACAGGGAGCTGCAGGACAGGGGCTGGGTGATCTCCAGAGCTCCCTGCAGACCCTCATCCTTCTGTGGCTCTGTGACATCTGCTGGAAAAGGCTTATTTCAGAGGCGTTACCTGCCTGCAGTGCCTGAGATGTTTGGGCTTCTGCCCCTTCGTTGCCTCTTTTGTGGTTCTGTGCTGTTTTCATTGGCAGCTGGTTGCTTGGGATCCCCAGGAACGTGACAGGGAGGAGAGTTTCCTAAATCTCTTGTTCCTTAGCTGGGCTGGACTCGTTTCAGTTGGAAGAGTGCAGGGGAGCAGCGTTGGGCTTTTAACCTTGTGGACCCTGTCTGATGTGGAAGAGGAAGCTGGGGGATAACAGTGATATTGTCACTTCTATGTCAGCTGGAGAAAGTCTGGGGGGAGGGGGGTGTTTTATTCCTTGGGGGCGGGTTTAAATTGGGGCTATATCTCTGGATAAAGAGAAAGCTGCTAAAAAAGAAAACTGCTGGGTATGGAGCAGGGAGGGGTGTATGGAAGAGCATAGGAGAGGGGAATGTGGGCTCTCAGAGTGGGATAAGCTCTAAAACACCCCAGGTTGAAGATGCTGGGGACAGGTGGGGGGCCATGGCCTGGAGCAGGAGCACGGGGGTGCCTTCTGCAGAGGACACACATGCCTTGCTTTGGGGTCTGAGGTCCCAACAGCATCAGGGCAAGTTTTTTGTCCTTTCCTCTAAAGGGACTGGGGGGAATTTGCTGAGGAGTGTGTTCCAGAAGCCTGGAGGTATGGCAATCGTGCTCTCATATCCTGCTGGAAAAGATGAGGCTTTGCTGTATGTAGCTGTCAGCAAGGAGATTTATCAAGTCATGGGACTGAAGACTTCATGGCTGTAGGCTTGGAGAGGGAAGGCCTGTGAGAAGATGGTCATTGTTGATTGAGGGCCTTTGGTTTAAGCCAGAAAACAAAAGGATATGGCAATAGTGGGAGATATGGCAATAAGAGAGGTGGATGAGCATTTGGAGCAAGGAAGCAAGCAGGGTCCTTAGGATGAATGGGGTGGTGGTGTGCAGTGGGACCCACTGGGATCTGATGGTGGTGGTGGTGGCATCAGAAAAGTGAAGGCTGGGTGTGATGGACCCATGGTTTTGCTGGGACCAGGTTTCAGAAGGGAAGAACCTCCCGGCCACCAGCAGCACCTCCAGCAGTGGGACAAGGAAAAGGATGGGGAAGAGCCAGATGGTAAAAAATGAGTTGGAAAGTTTAATGGGATCAAGGTCTAGGAGACATGAAACAAGATAATTTTATGAGGGGTGAGGTGGTTTAGTGCCCAAACACAACCAAGGAGTGGTCAGTGTAGATAAGATTATCATGAGCAAAATGGAGAGGAGTGTTGCTGATAGGGAGCACGAGGCATGGCCAGGGCTGGAGGCATGTGAGAGGGGTGTTGACATCTGCTGGTGGGTCAGGGGGAATGAAGCCAAGCTGGAGTTCCCTAAGGAAATCATGGTTGGATCCTGATGCCACAGTCAAGAAAAGAGACTTTTGGGAAAAAAAAAAATTAAAAAAAGAATGTCAGAGGGAAGTTCTCAGCAGCACAACCACATCATCTGCTTGCAGGTTGCATCGTGGTTTGCAGGCACTATTTTATCAAGCAGCAGCTTGGGGAGCAGCAAACCCTCACACCTTCCACACAGAGGTCTCAGGAATCCTCCCCAGCTGAAGAAAAAATAACAACCCACAAAACCCTGCTTGCTTTCTGACATCTGCAACACGTGCCTGTTAGTTTCTGCCCTCTGCAGCCAGGGAGCCAGGCAGGGCTGGGGTGGACCTTGCAGGTGATTCCCATGTGCACGTTCCTTGGTGGGTGGGGGGGGAAAAACAAAGAGCAAACGTTGTCTTTGCACTTGACAAATGGGGGTTGTAAAGCCTGGGTTACTCAGCAGTGGCAGCTCTGGGCAGCAGTGTGCTTCAGGCAATCCCTCTGCGTTTCAGTTGTTTTATTAGTTTATGTTTTGTGAGAGAAATCAAATTTAGGAGGCACCTTCTGCTGTGGGACCATGCCCAGGCTCAGAGGTTTTGTGCCAAAGGTAGTGGTGCTGTGGGACAAGGTATTTTGTGTCCAGTGCTGGGCTTCCTGGGATAACAAGGACAGGGATCTCCTGGAGAGAGTCCAGAGGAGGCTCTGGAGATGCTGAAGGGCCTGGAGCATCTCCCCTGTGAGGAGAGGCTGAGGGAGCTGGGGCTG
>JAKCOZ010000012.1:2758151-2880651 GCA_022605955.1 Rallus limicola
GTGTGAGGAACCTCAGTCATCTTCTGAATGGCGCTGGAGCTGAACTGGCTGGGGTCAAGTAAGGAGTAAGGTGCTGAGGTGGGAGGCAGGAAAGCCCTGGCCTTCTCCGGGGAGCTCAGCAGAGAGTCAGTGGCCCCCACGGGAAGCCCGGCGGCCTTTAAGGGATCGGTTTCCCCGAGGTAAGGCAAAGGGAAGACATACCTGTCCTTTTTGAGCAGGTTCTTGGGCTTGCGCCGGGGTCTGTACTTGTAGTCGGGATGCTCCTTCATGTGCTGCGCCCGCAGCCGCTTGGCCTCGTCGATGTAGGGGCGCTTCTCCGCCTCGGAGAGCAACTTCCACTCCGCGCCCAGCCGCTTGCTAATCTCCGAGTTGTGCATTTTGGGGTTCTCCTGGGCCATCTTGCGCCGCTGGCCGCGGGACCACACCATGAAGGCGTTCATGGGGCGCTTGATGTGGTCGCTGGGCTTGGACATGCTTCGGCCGGGCGGGCGGGCGGCTCGGCGGGGCGCTGCGGTGTGGGGCGCGCTGGGGGGCGCCGGACGGCGGCGGGAGGAGGAGGAGGAGGAAGAGGAGGAGGAGGCCGAGGGAGCCGGAGGAGCGGGAGGAGCGGGCTCAGCTGATCATCACAGGTCCTCCGCCAACGCCGTCCCCGGCGGGAGCCCTGCCGGGGCGGGGCGCGGAGAGGCGCGGAGAGGCGCGGAGCGGCGCGGCCCGCGGGGCCCGGCGGGCGGCTAGGCGGGCGGCGAGCCGCCGGGCGCTGCAGCGGGCCGGCGGTGGGGACGCGGCGCGGCGCGGGGCAGTTCAAAGGCGAGGGGCTGCGGCGCGCAGGCTGACATAGCGGCAGGGCGTTCACAGCGCGGCCGGGCGCCCAATCAGCGCGGAGGGGGACCCGCTTAAAAAGAGAGGGAGAGAGGAAGGGCGAGAGGAAGAGGAGGGGAGGGGACAGGGGAGGGAGGAGGAGGAAGAAGGAGGGGAAAGGAGGACACCCCCTTCCTCCCACCCCCCCCCCCCCCTCGCCCCGGCTTCAAACGCACAGATTAAAAGGAAGGCTTTTGTGAGTTGCTGCGCTAATAGCAGCTGCGGGGGAGGCGAGAGGCGCGGGGGAGGCGAGGGGGGTCGTCCCCCATCCTCTCCGTCCTCCCCCCATCCCTCCGGGGTGCGGAGCGGGGCCGGTCCCGGCGCCCTCCAGGCTCCCCGCCGCCGCCGTCGGGGCTACGGGCGCCGCGCTCCACCGTGCGCTGGGGCCGCTCCGCCGCTGACAGTCCCCTCACTTTCCCCGCTCCTCAGCCCCGCTTAACCCCGGGAGCCGGCCCGCGTCCCGGCTTGCTTTGAATAATTGCCTGCCTCCCGCGAAACGCCCGTGGGGGAAATATTTATTAAATGGAAACAATTGTCCCGGCTCCCGGGGGGCACCGCGTTTGTTCCAGGCTTATTGGTTTTTAGCACCTGCTTTGGTTAACAAACCTGCTCCGAAAACCCCCGCCGGGCCGCCCCCCTACCCCCCGCCCGCCCGTTTCCGAGAGCCACCGCCTAGTGAAACGAGAAGTCGGGCGGGGCGGTGCGGAGTGGGGGGCTTCTCGATCCAGCCGGGGGTGAACCCGCCCCGACCCCTTCGGGCTCCCCCCCTACCCCCCGCCGGGATACGGTCGCTGCTCCAACGGTAACTTCTCCCCCCGCCCGGTGCGGAGCCGCCGTGCCTGGGTGCCGCTATTGGCGGGGACATACCTATCCTCCCCCCTCTTCCCCCCCTCCCCAAATACTACTACTAATAATAGTATACACCACCCGCGACCTTATTTCCTGCTTTCTTCCTTTCCGTTTGCAATAAATTACTTTAATTTCCCGGCAGAGCCGTGTGCGGTGAGGAGGAGGAGGAAGAGGAGGAAGAAGAAGAAGAGGGGGGCATATGATTTAGAGTCCGCTCACCTGGACGGGGCCGGGAGCGCCGGAGGTTTTGGCTCTGCTGCCGCCAGCTCCATCCCCGCCGCTTTTTTCGTTGTGCTCAGAAATGCGCCGCGGAATTTCTCAGCCCTCGCCGTGTGCCGAGCGGGGGCTGCGGGTGGGATACACACACACACACACACCCCCGCATCCCCAAACCACCCCCCGCCCTCCTCCGGACGGCAGCGGACCTTCCCTGGGGAAACTTCCCCCTTCCCAAGGGGGGGCTTCCCCGAGCCTCCCCCCAGCAGCCGCTGCGTTCATACGGGACCGGCAAGCAGATGATAAACAAGGGGGTGCAGGCGGCCCTTCCCACCCCCCAGGCTTCCCTCCCCCGGGAGTGCCTGCCAAGTTACACCCCCCCCCCCCCACTCGGCGACCTCCGTGCCACGCGTGGTCCCGGTAGCCCCGTCGGGACGCTCGCCGTGGGCCGTGGCGGGGATGCCCGAGGGCCGCCCGCCCCGTCAGGGACCTGCGGTGGCGGTGGAAGGGTGACACGCGTGGAAACTTGTTTCCTTTACCCCCACTTGCCCCGTGGGAACAGCGGTAACAACGGCTCGGGCGGCCGGCGCTCTGCCCCGCGCAGCCACCGCGCGTAACACCCGCCGCTTCCCCTCGCCCTCCTCTCCGCGGTATACCGCGTTTTCCCCTCCGCCGTTTAAAATACAAAAGCCCCCTTTGTTTTCATTGTTTATTCTCAAATTATTCGGGGGAAGGGGTGGAATTATATCATCTGTCATCCCTCGCGAAGATTAAACGCGGGGGGAACCGGGCGGCGTTCTGAGGAATCCGGGAAGCAAGGCAAATCCTGCGGGAGGGAGTGATGGCTCGCGGGCTCTGCCCGCTCCCGAAAAGTCTTCCCAGTCAGTTAATGTTGCTTCGCAATATTAATGATTAAAAATAAAATAAATAAATAAATAGAACCCCCGGCAGCCCTGCTTTCATTGGCTGGTGCCTTTGCCTTGATGCATCACCCACTCTCCGATCAGCTCGGGGCATTTCGGGCTGTATTTGGTTCATTTACATCCTACATATACCCCTGTTCATAAGAAAAAACCCCACAAAACCCAAAAACCCAGAGGAAAAGAAATATTTCCTTCAAGATACCAACCCCTCCACCCTTAAATACTTCCATTTCTCCCCTAAATCGTGGATGCTGGAAGGGGCATCTGTTGCCGTGGCACATCCCCCGAGGACGGGGTTTTTAAACTTCGTACCCCCACCTCTCCCCCATCTTTTTTTTTTTTTTTTTTCTCTCTTTTTGAGCCAGGAGCGTTTTCCAGGGCGGGGACTGAAATCCATTTCCCCTCTCCAGCTTGTTTAGACACCAAAACTAATAGTGCGATTATTATTCCTGAATGATATCACGGCAATGCAGAGAGATAAGAACGGCCTGATATGGAAACATTAAAATTATATTCTTGGAGACAGTTCATTTGGAGTAACTTTAAATTAGATGAGATCATGTTAGCCCTGAGATCTAATATCAGCATAAATAGAGCTGTATTTCTGCCTTCCTCCTCCTCCTCCTCGCAGGGAACACGGTCAGGCTTGTGGTTCTGCAGCTGCCAAAGGTGAGGGGCGCAGAGCACGGCCCCTCTAATTTGGAAACGCCCCCCAACCCAGACTGGTAGTTGCTTGCGAAATAATGAATCTTTACAAAGAACTTTTCTTCTTCTTTTTCCTTAATGCTTCAGGCGTTAGGGAAGGGAGGGGATTTTTAAATTGATTTTTAATTGAAGGGAGCACGTTTTGGAAAGACTTCTGGTGCCTGTCGCAGCTGCCCGTCCTCCCTGCGGGACCCGGGGAGGCTCCCACCGGCAGCCAGCCTATGCGAGCACACAGCCCTGATGCAGAGCACACAGACTCGGTGCAGAGCAGACTCCATACTCCTGGGTTATTCTCTGTGCAGTGTTTTTTGCTCTCTGTGTGTGCCTGTGTCCCCCCCGCTCCCAGCCCCCACAGCCCTGAGAAAAGCATTGACCCCACTGCAGCTCCGAACTGTCCCACCATACCGCCTTCCTCACGGGAAGATTTAACGGAGCGGGTCACCACCGTGTCCCTACGTGTGACAGGAGAGGGGTAGTGGTGATGGATGTGGTGGGCTGGATCGGGTTGCCCAGCGTCTCCTTCCTCACACCGGCCAACAGGAGATGCTCCCCGGGAAAGCACCGTGCTCTGCGTGCGGGACAGAGTTGTAGAATAACTTGCTATAAAATATACAGATTCCTCTCAGCCCCCATCAATTAGGACCCAAGTTATGCCTTGAAGATGAAGTTTCCAGCCCCTTCAAAGCTCAGTTTCTGTTCTGCTCCTTTTACATACCCAGGATGCTGCACCATCTCTGATAAACACCCCGGCCTTTAACTCATGCTGTGTGCATTTGCCAAACTCATTTCTCACAGGTGACCTGTTCATTATTCTTTTGCAGCACTTTTTTGTTTGGTGTGGCTTGGTTTTAGTGTTTTTTTTTTCTCCACAGTCCACTGCTGGTGAGGAAGATGATGTGTATTTCTGTACCAGGAGATTTCCCTCACTGCTCAGGCTCCCTACAGATGATAACCCTTGCACTGAGGACACTCACACCAGGGACCCACCAATGCTGGGAAACTTGGGCAGGTCCTGTGTGTTCCACTGCTCCAGATATTCTCACAGCCCCTGTGTGGGGGTGGTGGGCGTGCAGGTCCTCGTTTGTAAGCCAGTGGGGCTGCCTTACAGCATGATTTTGTGCAGCAGCCTTCCCAGGTGATAAAACCTAGGAAGCATCATTGTCCCTGTGTTCCTGAGGCAGTGCTGCGTTGGGCAATACTGACTGCAGCCAGGTCAGCAGCCACTCAGGTTGATGCTGCTGACACTGTGCAGCGCTTAATGCTGGGGCAGAGAACACCAACACTGCCCATGTAGAGTCTGACGGTGCCTTGGGCTCCATGGGACCCATGGAGGGTGAGCAATCCCCAATGAAAACCCAGTGGATTGGGTAGGCTTGTATCAAAAATAGTGTGGCCAGTAGGTCTGAGGAGGGGATTGTGCCCCTGGACTGTGCACTGGGGAGGCTGCACCTTGAGTGCTGGGTCCAGTTCTGGCCTCCTCACCATCAGAAGGACATTGAGGTCCTGGAGGGAGTCCAGAGAAGGGCAACCAGGCTGGGGAAGGGGCTGGAGGGCAAATCCTCTGAGGAGCAGCTGAGGGAGCTGGGGGTGTTGAGCCTGGAGAAGAGGAGGCTGAGGGGAGACCTTCTCCCCACCTGCCCTGCCCTGCCAGGAGGGTGCAGAGAGGTGGGCGCTGGTCTCTGCAGCCAGGGGACAGGAGATGGGACAAGGGGCAATGGGCTCAAGCTGGGCCAGGGCAGGCTCAGCTCAGCTGGGAGGGCAAAGTTCTTCCCTGGCAGAGTTGTGGGGCTGTGGCACAGGCTGCCCAAGGAGGGGGCTGAGTCCCCACCCCTGGGTGTGTTTAACAGAGGAGAGATGAGGTGCTCAGGGATCTGGTTTAGCTTGGGATGAGAATGGTTGCACTTGATGAGCTTAAAGGTCTTTTCCAACCTGGTGAGTCTGTGATTCTGTGAGCCACCCCGGGTAGACCCAGCACTGAGTAGACCCACTCTGCAGAGCCCCACAAGGTCCTTGGGAGCATTTGCCCATGTCCCCGGGAAAGGCAGAGGTCGCAGCTTGCTGTCTCTGCAGCAGAGGCAGCTGGGGGGAGAACTGATGAGCCTTTCCAGCAAATAGGGACGTTCGCTGTGGCCGTGCATGTAAACCCAGGGGCTTGACACAGAATTGACTTCCTAGAGATTGTATGGCCAGGGAGGCTCAGTCATTGTCAGCAGCATGAAGGGAAAGGATAAACAACCTGAGCTCAGAAGTGCAGAGCAGGCTTGTAAGGAAAGGTAGTATCTTTTATTAGACCAACTGATACAGTCAGGAAAAAAACCAGACAGCCTTTCAGGCACACGAGCTCTGAAATAGAAGCAGCAACTTTCAAGAAAAGTGCCAAGGCTGAACTGTTTATCACAAGCACTCACCCGCCTCCGTTTCTGGGGATGCTGATGGCTTCATCAGCCATGATCCAGCCATCCTCCCTGGTGCAGGATGAAGCACAGCAGCGTGATCATTCCCAGCTACCCATCGGAGAAGCTTTGGTGTAGGGGAGGGAAGCTCGCCTTTCAGGTGAGCTCTGGAGTAGCCTTTCCCCGGGTCACTGCCTACAGCTACACGTGGACAGCATGCGGAGCTCAGAGGACCACGAGTGACTGCTGTGCTCTGCAAACAGAGGGTGTGCTCAGGAAGGTTGTGTCACTTGGGTTCTTCTTGTACAGCTAAATGACATATTCTGGTGGGGAGTCCAGCAGTGGGTCCCTTGCAGTATGGGAAGGACCCCTCCCCAGCATCATCTCCAGGATGGTACAAGCTGTTTCTCAAGAGGAAGCATCAGGGCTGCAGTCTCCAGCCATGCACCAGTCTCCAGCACCCTCCTCAGCTGTGAAACAAGTCTGCAGAGCCAGGAGAGAGGAAACACATCACTTCCAGACTCCAAAGAATGAGTCAACCAGGGGGGTGGAGGCAGCAAAGCGTTTGGATGGAGAAGACTCCAATCTCTTGAGCCATTTGGAGATTCACCCTACCTGGGTGGGGGATGCAGCCTTACCTGGACACACCAGCTCAGCTGCAGGATAGGCATCGTGACCGGCACTGGAGCTACACTGTCCAGGCACTACTGAAAAGCATTCCTGCTTTGGGTTGTACATGCCCTCTCTTGCCCTCCCCAGCCCGGTCCTGCTCATTCGACCGCAACATCCCTGACTCAGGGCTCTTTTTCACTGAAAAACAGATCCCTCTGCAGTAAACTTTGGGAGAAGTCTCAGGAACAAGTTTTGGGGGATGGTACAGATTATACGATCATGGCTTGAGGAAATTATTATATTTTTAATTGAATTTTGTGTGCTCTGCACAGATACTACAGTAGTGGGCCCTTTATCAATTGTTAACACGAATACTAATGAATACTAATGCTAATCATTTGTTTCTGGAAACAAATACAAAGATATTTGATGGGGAAAAAAAATATCTCTGAATTTTAACACCAAAAATAATGAAATGCATCACAGTCCGGTGGTACCAGGAGACAAAACCCTACAGTTACAATATGGTGACACAGAAGGTGAGATACGGAGGAGCCACCGCTCCCGTTAGCTATGCCAGTGCAGCGGGGCCAGGCTCCAGAGAATGACTCCTTTGCAACCCCCAAAGGACAAAAACGCCAACAACCTCAGCCCAAGACTGCAGCAAACGCTCCCCAGGAGCCAACCACCATCTCCAGGGCAGAGCAAAGAAGAGCATCCAGCCACGTCTCCTCCGGAGTCGGATCCTGGCAGGGTCGGGGCCTGGTGCCTGACCCTTGCGCGGTGCCGTGCCTAGGCCCGAGCGATGGGCCCGCTTCATTACTTATTTATGGCAATGATTTACAAGCCACCCATCTCTCCGGCAGCTGCTTGTTCTTTACGAGGTTTGGAGATGAAAGCCAATGATATTTCCACCCACCCAGCCCAAACGGGAAGGCACGCTTAGTAACCCTTTCCTAACCCTCGAGACAGGGATTCTGCAGGGAATAATTTAGCTGGCAGGAGATTCCAGAAACAGCAATTAATGCAAAGACTTGGATGAAGCATGTCTTATATCTCGTTCCAAATACGGCCATAGAGCTTTATACTGGGGCGGGGGAGGCAAACGTTACAGGGAGGGCCTGCTCTGTCTACAGCACCTGCAAATTTCACCCCCAGGATAAATAACTAACGTCTCTCCATCACTTGGGGCTGCTCAAATTATTCATAGCAAATAAATTACCAGGTGTATTTAGTCTGTTGTTCCTCCCCCCCACCACCCTCCTTTTCCTACATGCTCATGAATCACTTGGAAATAGATTCTGATTTCTGCAAGTGTGTCTATTAGTCATAATAAGGAGCCGTGGCACAGCTCATGTGAAGGCATGTGGCCAATGGGCTGTCGGCAAACACTCGTTACTGGTGTGGTATCTACATTTGAATGGCAATTCAGTTCACTTGCTGCTATTTCTGAGCCTGGATGGGTGATGGGGCTTCTCCCTTCCCCACCCCCTTCCTTTTTAGCGAGCATGGGAGCAAAGAGGGAGGGCCACAGAGATGCTCAGCACAAACCTGTCCCACCAAGCAGAAATGCTCTGCTTCTCCCACAAATGTGGTTGGTTGAACAAAGACCGGGGCCTGCACAGTGATGTGGTCCTCGCTGAGGCCACTCTGACCTGCCATCAGACCCAAGAGTGTTGGCATCCACCTAAGCATGCAACATCCAAACATCTGCAGAGGCCAAACAGTGCTGCCCGTACATCTCCAAGAGTCAACGTGGCCAGGCAATACATTGTCTGCCTGCCAGCTGAACGGCACCTGGGCAGATATATGGAGGATGTTTTGGTCTTTCCTGTTGCACCAGCTGCTTCTATCTTTCTTTCCCAGCTGTGGCGATGCTGTGGACCAGCCCCATTTCCTCCATTCAAGCCCTTTGCCTCCCTGACAGTAACCACCCTCAAGAACAAACAGCTCAAGGTTGCCCCACTGTGTCCCCAGTGTTCTGCCGACCACAGAGAGAGAGAGAGAGAGGGAGAGAATTTGTTATCGCTGGAATACAATTTGCAAGGCAATACAATAAGCCTGACCTGGGCAGGATAGAGAGGTGAGGGGACGCGGGTGGGAGGAGAGGAGGAAGAGGAGCTTGCGTCCAGCCTTCCTCCACGGCACGCGCCGGTCAGGTTGCAAGGGATGGGAGACTTGTCTGATTACTGGCCAAACAATAATGAGCAGCGCTATTTAAACACATCCAATTACTGTTGTTATTCAGTGGGCAGAGGCCGATGGGAGAATGAAAACACAGAAGGAGCAGAGAGGTCTTCGCCTGGGAAAGCGTGTAGGAGCCTTGTAACACTTCCCTCTGAAAAGGGATTTAATCAGCAGCTACAAATTTGCAGGGCAAGGCAAAAGAATGAGCGCATTGTGCACAGCACTGACGTTTCATGCTTCCTCCAGCACAGGGCATGGAGATAACTCCCCTGCTCACCACCTTCCCCTGGGAAGAACTACTTGTGTCTGTAAGATGAGGCTACCCCATCCATCCAAACACAGAGTGGGGCACAAGCCCTAGAGAAAGGTCCTGATTTCCCTCTGGTGCTCCAACTCGGCTTGTGATGATCAATTCATCTCTCAGACCTACCAAACATGGTAGGTAGGTAGGTAGGTAGGTAGGTAGGTCACTCTGCTGTCGTACCCATCCTCTTCCCTCCCAGCCCTGCTTAGCGCTAGGTCTTGCTTGGGAGCCTGGTCTCTGTGTCTCCTGCACTGGTAGACGTTCCAGGGAGGAGGCATCAGGTTTTTAGACCAAAGGAGCTATCGTTGGTTAGTTTTACCAGGATAAAGACAACTTTGCATCCATTGGCTTAGTGCCTTCCTTTAGGATGCCATGACACCACAAGCTATGAAATGACCCCCTCGCATCCTCGTCAGCCACCTCTGATGCTATCCTTCCTTCCTCCAGCCACCAGAGCCTCTAAACCACAGCAGGATGGTTTCAAAAAGATGAGACCCATCTCAGTCCAAAGGATGGCATCCAACCCCTTGTCATAGAGGTTTGCTGGTCCCACCTGCTCCCCAAACTGATGAATCTCTCTGTTTTTTTAGGATTATCTCTCTCACCAGGATCACAGGTGACTATTGCTCCCTTCTGTGTTTTCACATGGCTTGTGGTAATGCCCCAGTGACTCATAACAATTAACCAGCTTCAGCACCTCAAGCTGTCATCAGCCAGTGACACAAGAGGACATACCCTCCGAAACGAGTCAAAGCAGAGCAAATAAGTAGCTTAGCCCCTTTCTTTGCAGTTATTCCCACGTTAACACTGGAGTCTTCCCCCATGGGACAACAACATGTTTCTACTGAGATGAAGTGAAAATTGTCATTGTGTTTCCAGGCTAAGGCTGCTCTTCAGTGACCCATCCCAAAACTTAACACTGAACCTGAAGAAAAGAGCAGGAGAAGAAGGCTCTTCTTCCTTGTGCAGCTCCTTCTCACCAGCTCCTGGCTTGCGTGGCATCCCAGCACACAGTTTCCCCTGGGGTTACAGGCGTGCTTGGGTCCCGAGAGAAGGCAGCTGGGCTGTGCCAAGCCTTCTGCCCATCCCCGTCGCTGCCCTGACACGTGTGGTGAGCGGAGTGTTTTCTTCCGTTTACGGATAAGGATTCTTTTCCAATTAATCAGTCCTGGTTGTGTATTTAATTGCAGCCCAAAGACTCTCTCTCTCTCTCTGACTCACACGATGCCTTCAAGCGCTATCTGTTAGGCGTGTGGCTGGGTGCCTGGGTTAGAAGGCTCTTCATCCTCAGCAGGATCTCAGGACCAAAAGTAAAGTGGGGTGGGAATATGGCTTCCCAGCACATCTCCAGGCACTGACAGCAGCCCTGCTCCCTCCTGGTCTCTCTGGTCCCTCTGAGCCAGCTGGAGAGGACAAGCAGAGCCTGTTTGCGATGGCAGGACATCCGAGCAGGCTTCTCCTGCTCAACCTCATGGCTCCTACTCCAAGGCTTATTATCCCTTGTATCTGTTGTAGTAAAGCTGAGTGGCTTTTCAATACATTCATCCTTCCTCCAAAACCTGGGGTTGTTTTTCGTAACCCTGGATGGACACTAAAATTGCATCCTGGGTGTTGGTGAGGTTTTTTTTTGGGGGGGGGTGTTGTTTTTGGGTTTGTTTTTGTTTTGGGTATTTTTTTCCCTGAAAATTTTGCTTGGTGTCTAAGGCAAGAGCACCAAAAGCTGCTGGCTATGATGCCACTCGTTTCCATTTTTCTTTGCTGTTGCACAATATTCCTGTTTCGAGCCCCATTCCCTTGGAAGGGCTTTTTATTCTCATACAGGAAATTTCAAAGATGCAAACGCATCTTCTGTTTCCCTGGCAAAACAGGAATGTGTCTCCTCTGGAAATTCTCCATTTAGGAAAAAAAACCCAACCCAACAACACAGGTTTGCTGACATTCCACTTTTTGGAAGCTACAATAAATCGTGCCTCAAGAAAAGGGGGAAAGGAAAATAGGGATGCTACAAACTCAGATTAGGATGAAATTCAGGGGATACAATGGGTATAGCAGCTTTTTTTCAACTTTAAGCTGCTGTTCAGGAGAATAAATGCTCTAAACCAACATTTTAGCATCACAGATGAGGGAAAAGGGAAAAAAAACAGGTAAAAGCTCTTTAAAGGGAAGGGTTAATGCCCTGCTCTACCCCTCTGGGAACTGGTACAAAAGCGGAATAAGACAGCAGCAGGTATTTTAGCTGTGGGCTATGAGTGGGGAGGAGCTGAGGGGGCAGCTGCCCAGGCAGAGGAGGCAGGTGAAGGGGGCAGCCCAGAGCTCGTGGAGGGGTTGGGGGTCTGTAGAAGGAGGCATCCGATTTCTTTATCCGCCCAAGCAGTGGATGGGGCTGACAGCACGGGCCGCCTTGGCACAGCACCCCCGCTCCCAGCGGTGTCTGAGAGGCACGGGCAGGTCCCGGCCGCTCTGAAATAGCTCAGTGTCACTCAAGTGAAAGGACCAGCTTGCAGCATTATGTGGGCTGAGGCTCTAGCTGCCAATCCAAGCATCCAGGACCGGGAAACAGCAAAGAAACTCCATACCCATCAAGGGAGGGTTGATGCGTCAAACTACGGGGAGGTGCCCGAAACGTTTTGGGAGGTACTGATGCCCGGGGTTTAAAAGCCTGTGAGAATAAGCCAGAGGGTTGTGCACAAGGTAAGAACTCCACTGTGTCAGAGCCCAAAGGCGCAGTGGGTCTGTGTTGGTGCCAACAGTAGCAAGGAGCAGACACCAAAACCCACGTCCCAGGGCTGGGCTTTGGCCCTTGCTGAGCTCCTGCGCCGGTGGCAAGCAGCAGAGCTGCAAGATGGGCTCAGCTGATGCACATCCTTCCCGAATCCCCAATGTGCACCCCAGACCGAAATGGCAGCAGTGACTTTTGGGGAGGGAGTGAGTCCAGGAAGCTCTGGCTGTTCAGCTGATCCCACGGTCAATGGAAGCTGGGTAGCTAAATAGTCGCTCCGTGCTTTGAAATCCCCCCCTGTAAGTTGTCAGTGGTGTGGGAGGAGAGGCGTGAGCCCCCCGCTCCCTCCGCTTACATGTGAGGGGTGCTAATCCTGCTCCCACTGCCCAATGTGACCAGGGAGGGCTGTGCTCTGGACAGGCATCTTTTCTTTGAAGCGGAGCAAAATCCTAAAGCTTTCATTTGGAGAGTGAAAACCGCTGCTAAAAGCTCTCCCCTCTCTGACCCCCATCTAGGAAACTCTAATCCAGCCTCACTGGCTTCACCAGTTTCCTTTTGTTTTGTTTGGGGTTTTCCTTCCCAGGAGTGACCTGTTTGTCCAATTAACTCCAACTGGAACAGCCACCCCC
This sequence comes from Rallus limicola, assembly GCA_022605955.1. Taxonomy (NCBI): domain Eukaryota; kingdom Metazoa; phylum Chordata; class Aves; order Gruiformes; family Rallidae; genus Rallus; species Rallus limicola. The sequence continues at coordinate 2,770,547 of JAKCOZ010000012.1, forward strand.
TTCAACCAAGAGGCTTGTTTTTATATCTTTTCTATCAATCAAATCTCTTTTATTATATATACACCAAATTTCCCCTGTTTCTGCATGGTGAATGCTGCTCTCCAAAGCTCCCGGTGCTGGCAGCCTGTTTTGGAGTTGCTCCTCTGGAGCATCACTGGGGTCAATGTCATTCTGGTGCTCAGAATGAAGATGCTGATCATCAGAGTGCTCATTAGTCCCCTGTTAATGAAAGGGAATTGATCCCTCCTGCTGTCATGCAGCCCCAAATCAAGCAGAAACTGGGAGCACACAGAAGGCCGGTGCCATGGGCTTCTGCTCTCCACAAGACTGCAGCCACCGCAGCTCTCATGGTAACTGCTGGCCAGGACATGGGGACTGTTCAACAGTGACTACCAAAATCAACTGAGAAGCTTGAGGGGGCAGGGGGGGCATAGGGAGCAGACACTTTCTTTGGCCTCGGGCGCAAATCCAGGGATTCCTGAATTTTCCAGGAACACTGGGATTCCCGCCAAGGCAGGTGGAGCTGCCAGGTCCTGGCTTCCCCAGCGCTAATCTGGGGAACCGAGCGATTAGCACGGAGCTGCCTTGGGGCTTCAGAGACTGCGGGATGCATCGCTGCTCCTGCCGCCTCCCTCTGCCCCGCGCCGGCGCTGAGCACGTTATCTGCACTGGGCTTGTCACGAGCCACAGCCCCTTGGAGACCCAGCTGGAGCAGGGGTGATGCCAGCTTCGGAAGGGCTGTCAGCCCATGGCAGGGCTGGGGAAAGGAGGATGTCCAGGGAAACGTGGAGTCGTTCATTGCTGGTCACACCTCATGGATTTTCCTGTGAGAAAGTGCTTGGCTGTGAATTTTCCTCAATCCCATGGGGTGATGCCAGAGGGAAATAGATTTCCTGCCTACATCCACACAGCGCCCTTGGAAACCCTGCCTATATTTAAAACATATTTTAATGCATTGTAGGAGCAAGAGAGATTCAAAGCTCCTGCCCGCTTCCCTTCTGCTCACCTTCAGCTGGCTGGCAGAGACCCCTCTGCAGCTCTCAGTGACCTGGGACTAGCCGCCTACAACCACAAGGCAGGCTAAGGCTGTGCACTAAGGCTGCATTTAGCAAGGATATCCCACATGCCATGATGCCTCTGGTGGCTTCTCCAAGGATCTCCTTCTCTGCAGCATTCTTGGAGATGCTCCCTCCCTGCTCCTCTTGCTCAAGCCCCAGCTACTGCCAGTCCTGGCCCTCTTCCTTCCCCAGCTCCAAGCACAGGGGGGAGTGATGCTGGTTGCTTGTTCCTTAGCCTCAGCTTTGCTTTTCAGGCCTGACATCGCGGTGTCTGCTGGGGTTAGCGGTGTCCCGCTTCCATTTAGTCCCACCACTCCATCGAGTTCCCAGATTTCAGCTCCTTCCCCTATCTGTTGCCTCCCTAAAGCACAGCAGGCACGCTCCTGAAGCGGCAGGCAGCGGATCAGGTGGGATGCACATGTTCCTCTCCAGGCAGCTCGCTGCCAGCCCTCCTGGGACACCGACACGGCAGACGGGTGAGTCGGAAGAGGCACGAAGTGGGAGCTCCTCTGCCCTGTAGCATCAGGAGATGACAGACAGAGGCATGGCTGCCCCCAGAGCAGAGGACAAGGCATCACTCCTCTCCTCCAGCCACTCCATCAGGAAAGCCCTTGGTGGGGAGAGGGTGAGACCTTGCGATGCCTGTGTTGGGCAGGTGCCCTGTGCTGGGAGTCAGCCAGCCTGGAAAGAGCAGAACTTCCCTCCTACTGAAACCAAACTCACCCTGTCTCTTGTCTTCTCCCTTATTTTCAGCTGGGTGATGTAGCTGTTCTCTTCCTGCACTTAAGGCTGTTTTCCTTGTCCTTCAATACTATGTGTTGGTCATGCTTTATTTTATCTTCTTATTTATTTTTCCTCTAATGCTGACCTTCTTCCATCTCCCTAAGAGTTTCTTCTCCGCCTCCTTATTTTTCCCAGTAAATATCCCTTTTCTTACTTGGTATCATAGCTAACCAGTGTAGGGCTCCACGCTTGTCTGACAGGCACACCCTGTATCTGCTCCGACGGCTCGGTCCTGCTCCCGGGGCTGAGTTCTCCCTCCCCGGAGCTGAGTGCTCCCACCCTGGGTCTCAGCTCTCCCACCCTGGGTCTCAACGCTTCATCCCTGGGTCTCAGCGGTCCCACCCCGGATCTCAGCTCTCCATCCCCGGGCTACGCGCTCCCTCCCAAAGCGCACCGGGACCTGAGCATCTCTCCCTCTGCCCAGGAGAGGGCACTGGCGCAGCAGCCCACAGCCCCTCTATTGCAGTCTACAGCTATTTAACTTCATTTTTTTTTTTTGCTGGCTAGGCTCCGATTTGCTCCTCCCCCCGAGGATGAGCAATCCCCTTACACCCTCCTTTTTTTTCCCCCCTTTTCCAATTTCTCCTTAAGTCTCTCCATGTCAGACTCCTTTTCTGCTGGTCTCCTCTTCAGGCCTAATCCCATCACCGGAGCTCCAGGTGCTCAGTGTGGTGCTGGGCACCCAGCAGTGTTGAGACTGGGAGGGTTTGGGGGGCTGCTGTCCCTTGCCCCAGCTTCTCCCAGCTCTGTAGCACAGCGTGCTGGACTCACAGGGGGAGTTCAGGGACAGCAGAAATATCTTCCTCCCCACCCCCTTCCAAAACGCAGCAGCACAGAGGTGTCTGGGGAGCATCGCTACCTCCCTGGCCTCCTCAAGAAGGAGAGAGCTCAGACTCTGCCCTCAACACCCACGTCCTGGTGTTACCCCCCTCCATTTGCTCAACCCAGCCCTGCCACCAGCTTCCCACCGCCCATATCCACGGGCAGCCCAAGGCCCATCCTTTCCATCCAGCCATCGCTTGCTCCCGGTGCCGGTGGGAATGGGGGCAGGACCAGAGTGCAGCTGCTAAGTCAAACACTGCACAGAGACTAAAAATAGCTGCCCTGCGTCTGATTTGCGTCATCTGAGCTCAATTTTTCAAGCACAGTTGCGCTCCAGGAAGAGACACCCTGGCCTGCTCGTTTCTCCCTGCACTGGGATGCTCCTTGTGTCTCATCCCTCTGCAATTCCCACACCCAGGCAAGGAGGCAGCTTCCTTTGCTGCCTGCCTGGCACATTCAGGGGGTGATGGAGGAGCTGGTTCTGGTTTCCTTAGACTTATTTTTTTGGATAAACTTTGCATTGCCAAGACTTATTCCCCCCCTCCCCCCTCTTTGATTTGGTTTATTTCTCCCCCTTTCCCCCCCCCCCCCCCCCCCAGCTTTTACTTTTTCTCCCAGAAGTGAAGGAATCTCCTTGCAAACCTTCACAACACCTGGAGTGACCTGTGCAAGGCAACTGGCCCTGCACAGCCTTTCATGGACCAAGTGCCCAGTGATGGTTTAGAAGTGGGTTTCCTTTAAGCTCTTCAGAGGAGTTTAAGGACAGCCAAGTCAGGCTGGTAGCCTGGAAGATGAGCTTTCCATTAGCTCCAAATGACCCTCTTTTGACCTCTTTCACCCTTCATTGTGCTGCCAGCCACTCAGAGCAGCACAAACTCTGCTAGGATCAAGGGCACATTTTCAACTACACCAAGGAGCCTGAAAGCAGCATGGTATTTTCAAAACTAACTGAATAACCTGCACCCTGTCGAGGTCCCCAGGGGCTGCTCAGAGGACAAGGTCCAGAGTCTGGTGGGGCTGGACCTTATGCTTTGAACATCAGCGAGAACCAGCTGCAGCTTCCTTCTCCATGGTTCCTCCCTGGGTCTTCCATCCCAGGCAAATCAAGTGCATGGGGTCTTGCCTGGGAGCAGCCAAAAGCATCATCTGGGGCATCACCATCATCTCTGCCAGCTGGTCCCATCTTCTGCCCCTGCTACCAACCCTGCGTCTGGCCCCAGCAGTGGGGGGCACTTGGGAACTGATGGGGGAGCTTTCTGGCTCCCCCCTTCTCCCTCACACCCATCATCGCCCCGTGGTGTTGCCAACACGGAGAGGCCCCATGTGAGCACGAAGCCCCCGTACCACCTTCAGGGCTCAGGGCAGGAAGCCAAAAATAAAAATCTTCTTTTTTTTTTTTCTTTTTTTTTTTTTCTTCTTTCCCCCCCTTTTTTTTTTTCCCAGAGTGTATCACTGGCTATTGTCCTTATCAAACAAAGCCCTTTCATCAGAGGTTCTTTAACACACTTTATTTCTCTTTTATTTTGCTTTGAAATAAGCCGGGCAACAATTAATTTCAGAGAGAGAGAGAGAGAGAAAGAGAATTCAACAAGGATCTATTACTACTCTCGGCTTCTATTGCTGTAATGAAAATCTATTTCCTTTCCCTTTTGTGTCCCATATAATTTAATGCCCATTTTATTAATGGTCTGAAATAATTACGGAACCTTTTGTGATTCTCAAGTATGTTTCATTTAATTGTGCAATAAACGCCTAATCTCTTCCTCCATCTGAAGCTATTATGGCATTAAAATTAACAATTATGCAGCAATGCGCCCGGGTCCATAGAAATCACTCCAGATAACTAGACATATATAAATCATTCATGAGAACAATTTCTGAAAAGAGACGAAGGGAGAGAAGAAAAAAAAAAATTGTGTTGAGAATGACATTGGGAAGCCAAGGGCCTGGTCTCTAAGAAGATAGCAACACCTTAAAAAAATCTCTTTTTTTCTTCTTCTTTCCCCCCCCCTTTTTTTTTTTTTTTTGTTATTATTATTTTACTAATTGTGTTCAGTGGCACAGCCCTCCTCCCCCCCCACCCCCATTAGCCTGACAGATATTTTCAGAATTAATTAACTGTTAGCTCAGAGGATAAATTGTTCATTATCAATTTTTCCCCCTTTCCTTCTTTCTTTCTTTCCTTTTATAGTTTTTTTCCTTTCTCTCTTTTTTTTTTCCCCTCTCTTTCAGGCCAGCAATTACACTCTCCGCCTTTCACTGGCAGGTCCTGTTCTGTAGGAGGTAATCCAAATGGGGAAAGTGCTTTTTCTTTCAACCCTATTCACTTCTCCTCTTCTTCCTTTTGTGGGATTTAATAACCATGGCTGATAGGCGCGCTGTGGACAGAGAGGTTAAGTTTGTTGTCTCAGCACTTTGCCGACAGAGGATGGGCTCAGGCATCCTGCCACCTCGGCCAGCCCACCTCTCCTCTCCTCTCCTCTCCTCTCCTCTCCTCTCCTCTCCTCTCCTCTCCTCTCCTCTCCTCTCCTCTCCTCTCCTCTCCTCTCCTCTCCTCTCCTCTCCTCTCCTCTCCTCTCCTCTCCTCTCCTCTCCTCCTCTCCTCTCCTCTCCTCTCCTCTCCTCTCCTCCTCCTCTCCTCTCCTCTCCTCTCCTCTCCTCTCCTCTCCTCTCCTCTCCTCTCCTCTCCTCTCCTCTCCTCTCCTCTCCTCTCCTCTCCTCTCCTCTCCTCTCCTCTCCTCTCCTCTCCTCTCCTCTCCTCTCCTCTCCTCTCCTCTCCTCTCCTCATTATTTAATTACTATTTGTTTTATTGTGATTTGAACACTGGGATGGTCCAAGCATCCTGCCCCACAGAGGACTGAGCTCAGCTGCCAGGGGAAGGGGGGATGGGGCATCTCCAGTGGGTAGAGCATGTCATGAGCGACGTGGCATGTCCCCTTCGAGCAGCATCTCCATGTCTAGTCCCAGCATGGGGGGAGATGACAGCAGCCCGCTACTGGCTGCCACCCCCTGTGAGTCACAGGTCCCTGTCCTCATCTTCCAAATCACTGCCAGAGCAGCATTGGCACCAGCTCCTGGTACTGTAGCATCCTCCACCAATCCCACCTGAAATGGGACATCTGGGTGGTTGTTCCTGCCCTGATGATTGGTGGTTGCTCCTAACCCTGAGCCATCACATTTGTGTTTCCAAGGACCAGAGGGCAGCAGACTATACCCTTGTTGTATTTATTTTTGTAGATGATTTGCTTAGGAACTAGAAGTGGAGCAAAGAGTTTGGCAGACTGAGCAGCCCATCAGAGATGTCTCTGTAAGACACAGGAATCCAGGAACTGCCTTTATCCCTCACGCTGGCATCTTCTTCCAGGGCTGGCAAGCCCATCACCAGCAGTTTTCTCATTCATCATTCTTACCCATCACACACACACACGTGAAGTATCACCTGTCTCTGCTCATCCTCCCCCCAAACTTAAACTAAACGAAATGGAGACATCACAGCCCAAAGGCTTCTCCACAGGAGTTTTCTCCCCAGAAAAGCCTGGAAATGGCTATAAAGCGGATCTGTAGCAGATCCAGAAAAAGGTTGTATCATCTTCCCAGTGACAGAGGGGCATCTCACATCACAAAACGACAGGGGTACCTTCCAGAGAAGAACAGAGGAGCCACTCAGCCAGGTTTAATGGTTTGGTGCAGTGGCAGGCCTGCAACACCCATGGGGACTGTACGTGGTTCTCCACCCAGCATCCATCCGCTGTCCCACTGGACCACTGGCCGGTGGTACGGAGTGGCAATGAGCAGTGGTGAGTGGGACTGCTGAGAATCATGGGAGTGTGTTGGGAGTGACCTTGAGTGATGAACGCTGTGAACACTCCCAGAGCCAGCAGTAGTACATCCCTTTGGTTTTGTCTCTTACTGCGTTGTCTGTTGTGGAAATACAACCACAAGTCTCAATTTGATGATGCCCTGTGCCTGGGGAAGTACGGATCAAGAACGTGACTTCAGCACGGTGTGTATGTGGTTAAAGCTGATATCCAGATACAGATCTGACCAAAGACTTCAATTAATCACTTTGAATAATAGTAGCATATTAGGGATGAGAGATACCATTTAGAAGAAAATACTTAATCAGCAGAGATCAAGAGAGAGACAGACTCTATCAAGCACTACAATGAGTGTGGTTGAAAAGATGATTCATAAAATTAAAATCCCAAATTCACCCAGTGACCTGTCTCTTTTCAGATCAATGGAGAGAGTCACACGTCATCTTTCATATCTGTTCCATGTAAAGGGTCCCTTTTCTGGTCAGGTCAAAAAGCCCAACCCTGCTGGCAGGTGATGATTTAGACCTATTTGGTAGTGTCATGAAGTCATGGTTTAGAAAACGTCTTTTGCTGTAGTAACAAATACTACTGGAGGGGGAAACTCTTCTGCATCACAAACTTGAGTGATGGAGCATCCAAAGTTAGTAAGTCACCCACTTGCCCAGTTGGTGGGTGAGCACTAGGGAACACTCTAGTTGTGTGACCATCCCAGCAGGCTACGTGTAGGCCACAGAATGGACTATTTTTCATCTTTGCTTCTCATTGAAGGGTTCATCTGAACCCTGACACTCCTCAGGGTCACAAATTCTTTGAGTGCACCTCAAAGATGACACCTACAACAGATTGCTGGACCCTACCTGTTATTGACCACAGCTCCCATAACAGTGATGGAGGTACCTACCTTGGGATGCTGAATCCTATCTTAGCTGCATAACTTTGCTGGTAATAGGCAATGTCTTTGTTCAACGTAAGGAGATGGGCATTTCCCAACTGTCTCAGCAGCATGACAGGAACTGTTTGCAGTGGTGTTTCAATGGTGGCAGGTTTCTGCAGCAATGGCCATTGGCTTTAAGACCTCAGTGCAAGGGGGCAGCAGTGTGATGGGCAGAGCTGTTGAAGACCAAGTACTGTCCAGTCACACCCTTCGCTATCCCAGGACAGTCTTCCAGCTTATACTTTACTCCTCTGCGTTAGCATCGTGTGTGCACGTGTTCATGGAAATGCAGGAGACAGAGGGGATTAAAACGTGTCCTTCCAATTAAGACATTATTTCCACCTCATTTAGATTTTCCTGTTCTTAATGCACTTCATCGTTTCAGTTCATTTTATCCAAGTGTTTTAAAAAGCTCTCCTCTTCTATTTCCCCGGTGAGGATGATTAAGATAGAATAGGAATGATCTGCATGTTTCCAAACTTTGCTGCCTGTCTGGAATTAAATCACATCTGCAACAAGGAGAGGAAAGAGAGGAATGGGGACTGTGTGCTCGCAGCCAGACAAAGAGATTGTGTACACAAACACCACGGGCAACAGTTCAAGTGAACGGCCTGCATTTGGCTTGCAGCGGTTGACCAAAGTCCAAACTACTCAGGAGCGGGGTTGGCAGACTGGGTTTTCCCTCTCCTTTAATGGTTTATTCCCTGTGCCAGCTTGTTCTGGGCTGTAGTCACTGCAGCTTCTAATGGAGATGCTATCGGCAGCATATACACCAAATCCCTGTCCATACTGGAGAGCAGAAGGGAACCGTGTCACTGGTGGAAGGGACAGGTTTCTCCTTCAAACGTGAAGATGGGATTCATGTTTGAGCTGTAGAACAGAGGAGAGGACCACCTAGCCTCCTGGACCAGCCAGCCTCTGTGTCAGCTCCAACAACGATGTCCAAGAAGCAAGCACCTGGAGGCAGCGTTGGAGAGTGAAGCTGCTGGGTGGCAGCTCCCAGCCTGGATGCGCACCAGGGACACGGAGAGGAGCATCGGCTCAATTTAAAACCAGCACCCTGACCCCTGCTCTTGAGCAGAGACTCCATAAAGGAGCATGAGGGTCATCAAGCAGAGCTCCTGGCTAGCTCCACAAATCACCTTGGCTTTTCATGCAGCATTTCTACCTGGAAATCCAAAGCCACAGGCACTGCATTTCCTTGCTGGCTTAAATGAGACAGTTGGAGCTGGGATGGTGCATGCTGTACCAGTGTGCTGCACTGACGTTGCTCAACGTCATGATGGGCAAAAATATCCAATTTTCCTATTGGAGAGCACCTCCTACTCAGGTGGATGTAAAAGATCACACACACACGCACATTCCTCAGCATCTCCTGTTGTGCAGATGTGCCGTATGCAGTGAGGGAGAACATTGTGTTAGCAAAGCCCATTTCATTTAAATGACTGTTTTCATATCACTGACTGGTATTTATTTACTTCAGGGAGCACGTCTGAGGTACCAGTGAAAAACGACCCAACCTCACCACAGAGACTGCCCCATACTTAAGACGATTAAGATAAAGTCCCACATAAGTGGCCCTAATAAAAGGAATTTATCACAAGACATGGAGAGGAAGGTATCTTTATTCACGAGGTGAATAGCACTAAGGGTTGTCATTGCAGATTTTCAGTTGGGGAAATTATCATTCATTCTCCAAATTACTGACTGCACAAAAATTACTAAATGGTGCGTTATCACTCCCTCTCAGCACGAGAATGTCTTTGTTGTACGTTTGATTACAAATGGCTTGCCCCGTGATTATCATCAATAAATCACAGGTAAGCATAGCACATGCCATGAGGAGGCTTGGCTGAGCAGCTTCTGGAGCTGGCGTGAAAGGAAAGACAAAAGCAGCCTCCGGCGTGGAGCCGTGGTCTTTCAGTTGGGTAATAACTCACTTCGTCGTGTTGTTTATGCACAAGGACAGCCATGGACTCGCATGGTCATGGCAAGAATTCATAGACATTGAAAATGCATTTCCTTACCTCTTCATAAATCCATGCAAGGCAGAGATACCTTGGAGTCTTTTTTTTTTTTCTCCTCCTTTTTTCTGCCTCTGCATCCTGCCAGGAGGAACGTAGGCACAGCAGGTACCAAATGGTAGCCCAGGATAACGAATGAGGAGAATATAAGTGATACCTCTGCAGCTCTGCAGCAAGGTTACTAAGCATGTTGTCCTCGTAACCCAAAGGTATGAAGCAGGCCCGGACAATTTTTGGGGTCAGACCAACCTGCAAGGAGCCTTTGGGTTCTTCTTCTTTCCAAGATGTCTCAGTGATCCCTGTGTGAATTTAGGCCACTTCTGTTGGTTTCTTCTGAAGATGATGTGAGATTTTCGTTGTGGAAAGGCACCCCTGTACCCACAGACCCATCAGTAATAGGAGGAAGAGGTGATATTCTAGAAGAATGAAGCTTTTTAACTGCATCCTGGCATCCAAATATACTTCAGGTGCATTTCCTGCAGGTAAAAATCCCCAGCACTGAAGCCCTTAGGAGGTGTGCTCACCTTCTGCATCAGGAGAGATTCTTGAACTCGGGAGACTCGATTCAATCATGGACCTTGAGGCTGACCTGTGTCAAAGCTCATCCTTGTTCCACAGTTCTGTAAAGTTGTCTCCTATGGCTTTTGTGAGGAGAAAAGTCCAGGAAGGTGGACAGCAGCTTTTCCAGGAAGGCTGTGTCAGGAGGTAGGAAGTAAGGAGCCAAGGCGATCCCAAAACAGCTGGTGATGTGTTGTGCATCTATTTTGGGAGGCAGACGTTCAGCCTGGTGAAGTGTTTGCTGTTTGATGAGCAAAACCTGTTTCAACTGTGAAATCTCTGAAGAATTCCCCCAGCTGCACAATGCTGCTTGTTTCCCCCTCATCAGCTCAACTATTACCTCCTTGCCTTCCCCTGATTCGTGAGAAATCTTAAAAACTTCCCTGTGCCCAGCTCCTGGGTGCGGTGTGGGCCGGGGGAAGGAGCAGACATGCTCACTGCAGTGTGAAAGAAGGGCCCCAGCACAGAGATTAAGATCTCTATCAGAGATTGTGGCTCCAGCGATTACAGTGTACTAAGGCTCTGTCAGTGTTGACAAACACTGCCCCAATTAGGAATTAGCTTGGCATAGCATCTGATAGCAATGCTTGCTGCTGACCTGCTAAATGGACTGCCCTTCCCTCTCCACCACCGACTGTTTTAATGGGGCAAACCAACCCAGAGACCTCTTCCCACCACCCCTTTTCCCCTTTCTCCCCCTAATTGATGCATCTCCATTGACAACCCTGTGTCTGGTGCATGAATATCAATGCTGGTGACTATGCCTCTCCTGCCCCATCCAGTCCAGCAGTGCCTGGTACCACTGGTGACGTTGACAGCCATGTGTGTTTTCCTTCAGTATTGTTGGGAGTCAAACAAATACGTAGCCAAGGAAGTATCTTTATTTCTTGAAGGCAGTGTCCAGCTAATGTAAAGCTTATTCAGACCTCCCAGACCTTCCAGCCCCATCCTGCCTTCCCGGTGCGTAGCATCACGGGATATAAATACACCAACACAGTTGTAACCAGTACAACCAGTACAAGGGAAGCAGATATTACTGCATCTGAACTTAGCAGGGAAAATGCAGAAAGATGAGACCAACAGTCAGGGTGAATTTGGGTCAGAGAAAGGCAGTGAACTGGAGCCTAGCCTCTGCAAGGCTTTTTGACTTGAGAATCAAACAGGAAGGCAACAAACAGGAGCAGAACCCATTCGATTTACTGCGGATAGAGGTAAGCATTTAAAAGCAACAGAAATGCAGACAGGGCAGGGGGCTGGCCAGGATCATAGCAGGTGATGTTCTGCCCATCTACTCTTGCAATTTGCAGGAGCCCACCCCCACCAAATGGCGAGGAAAAGCCAGTGGGGAAATGTTCAGGGACTTATCCTGGCTTGAAATGGACACACTGGGATTCATCCCATGCAATTCCTAATTTAGATGTAGACACCTAATTTAGGCAGTGAAATTTAGTCAGCTGAATTCTGTTCCCAGGTGAGTTTTCATGCCCACCACCATGAGAAAAGCTCTTTCTTTTAGAGGAAACATCATCTTTCATTGTTTCTAACAATGGCAGCAATAGTAAAATGAGCTGTTACCATAATCACTGAATACCCAGGGCACAGAGAGTGGTTCCTAGCTCGTAGAGAGGAGTGTATGTCCATGGGATCACCCATCAATGTCCTCATCGAGGCGTGCGGCCTGGCAGCTGACCTCAACTGACAGCTGCAACAGCAGCAGGGACAGTTGCCAGAAAAACACCTTCATGTTAAAAAAGACCCACCCCAAACCACAACATAGTCTGCCTTTGGAAGTTGTCTCTTGGTAGAAGAGGTGTCAGTAAGGAAGTGTCTGTACTGTGTCTCACTAAGCAACGGGTTGATACGAGATGGAAGGACTTGGGCTGTGCCTGCACGAAGGACTCCCACTTTGGGTGGCCAAGGGCCTACCAACTAAGGCTGGATGAAGTTGGTTTTCGTTGTTTTCAGAGTTAGGACTTGCTTAAAAATCTTCCCTTTAGGGGGAAGTTCTTTCCGGAGAGAGAGGTGAAGGGCTGGAACAGGCTGCCCAGAGAGGGGGTGGGTGCCCCATCCCTGGGGGTGTTCAAGGCCAGGTTGGCTGGGGCCCTGGGCAACCTTGTGTAGCTCCAGGCCTGGAGGTTGGTGTCCCTGCCTGTGGCAGGGGCTTGGAGCTCTGTGATCCTTGGGGTCCCTTCCAACCCAGACCAGTCTGTGATTCTATGATTCTATGAAACCAGTGTACTGTATAAACAAGGTCCTGTCTAGACATGCCTGGCTGTTCTGACAACGGGATGGCACTGATGCTGGTACCCTTGCTGATGGGTGACAACCAGGCTTTCTGTCTGTACCTCCCTCCCCTTCTTAGTGGAGCGGGAGGGTTTAACATGCATTTATTGCTCCGGCTCACGCGCTTCCATTAGAGTGAGGAGGACTAGGGGAGGCACGCTGTTTTGGTTCACCTTTCTGCAGCAGTGGAAATTGATAAGGTTCATATGCATACAAAAGGCTGAATGGAGAGGCAGGAGGGCGAACGGGGTCGTACACCCAGATGGATTTTTTAATTCCGGGGGAAAATAACACCACGCTCTCAAGTGATAACTGAGCCTTTCTTCCCAACTCGGACCAAAATATGATTTTTCATCTGCGCATTGGAGGAGAGGAAAATTATACAGAATTTCATTCTGCAGAATAATAAAGCTTCATGCTGAATAAAGCTCCCATAAGCCAGTGTAATTACTGAAGGGCAGGAAATACACTTTCAGTTTATATCTAATCACAATGCCATATTGTGTGCTGTGAAAAGGACTTCTGGAGGCCAGAGTGTTGCTGGAATCTGAGCAGGCCCTGAAGACTTTCTTCTTGGCAGGACTTTTTCAGCTGTGAAAAAAGGAAGACAACTAGCTGAAGTCACTTACGAGGGCACAAATCCACTTTTTTTTGAGAAGGAGCCAGGAAGGTCTTTGTTTTGGGCTTCAGACTCAGTCCCACCAGCTCCTTGAGCTCAATTTGGAACCTCGATGCTGCGGCCCAGGGACCCCCACAGCAGGTCCAAAGGAGCTTGTGGGCATTCTGGGGTTGGATGCTGCCGCTCCGTCCCAGCTGAGCACAGACCATGAACCATGGTTTGTATGCATAATTAATATAATTATGATTAAACAACAACAACAACAAAAAGTGGTGCTGATGTCATCTTGTATTTCTTCTCCTCTCTCGTATCCTCGTGGCTGACCCCTTTGTGCAGCCCAGCCAGAAGTTGCAACACCCTCAGACTGGCAGAGGCTGCAGTAGGGCTGCTCAGGGGCAAGTGCTACTCACCACGCTTGGGAAACTGCTTAAAACAAGGGAAAGTCTTCATCAGGTTTTGAACAGGCTTGGAAGACACCAAAAGGGATGTGTTAATTGAGGGGAGAAGCAACACAAAAGGGCAGCAAGGGGAAAGAGAAGATGCTTTATGTAGTGAGAACTACTAAAGAGGATGACAACCCCCCCTTAGCCCAGCTTGAAACATTGCTCCTGTGCCAGTAAATACAGAGTATAAACCTGTTCCCAGCGTGCATTTTATTCCAAGGCCCTTGCACTAAATCCCCTGCAAAAGGCATTTGCAGAGCGCATGAGGTGGTGTAGCATGGGAGCCCTAAGGACTGGGGCACCTGGTCTGGGCTGGGGGGAAGGTGAAAGTCCCTGACAGGGGTGTGTGCAGGGCACAAAACTTCCCCACAGCCTGAAGACCTCAAGCTGAGGTTTTAACCTTTGATGGGAGGTGGTAGAGAAAGCAACACAGCTAGGAAGATACCAGGCACTGCTTTTGCAGCCCCTCAGATTAATTTGTATGAACCAGGTGGACAAAGAGTGGAGAGAGGAAAGCTGACAGAGGGAAAGCAGCTTTCCTGGCCTCAACCCTACCAGGTCTGGAAAATGCCACTGGAGAGCTGTCCATCTCCCTGCTCTATGACTTAAGAGGTGTCTCTGATGTGGAGGGTGTTTCTTGGCAGCCCTACCTCACCTGGTCACTCATGTGTCCCTGGTTTAGAGGTTGCTGTTGACTCCAAGCCACCTCCCATGAGATTCTGACAGGTTCAGAGGACCACAGTGGCTCAGCCAGATGCCCATGGCCAAGGCGCTCAGCGGGGATGCTCTGTGTGGGGATGCACCTCCCTCGTTGGAAACAGGCCGAGGGGGTTACACTCCCCCATTTCCCTGCTTTGACAGGGCAACTATGTTTGTCATTTCTGAAAAAAAACCAAACCCTGGTTCATGCTATTTTCATTTGCTCTGGCACCAACAATGTCTTTTAGCCCTTCCACTTGCCTCGCATTTTTTCAGACAGTTCAACAATCTCTTTGTTAGACAAACCAAGAGCTGCTAAGATCCTTTCTTAACACTACCTCTCTGATCCCCCTGCCCATTCTCCAGCTTCTTCCCTGCCAGTTGGACAGCCTCTTCCATGCAGAGAACTACCCAGGTGAAATCCTGGGACACCACTGCAGCGTTACTGGTCTGAACTGGGAATCCTTTGTGCAGAAGACGCTAGGACCTTTGCCATTTCATAGGATGGCTGATTGGTGGCACATAGACATCCTCTGGTTAACTAATACACTCACATCTTTCTGCTCCTCTCTCGTTTCCAATTGATGAGCTCCCAGTTTAGAGCAGAATTTCTTGTTAATCCCCAAGTGCATGACCTTGCATTTAGTAGTCTTAAATTTCATCCCATTTCCTTTACTCTCGTCTTCAAGATTATGCAGTTCTCCATGTATGGTATTGTGATCCTCCTTTACTTTGCTGACGGCTCCTAAATTCATGAGGGTTAGAAAATTGACAGGAAACTTAAAGCCAAGCCTGGCTGCCAGTTCACCTTGGCTGGGAAGGGCGGATAGGGGTGAAATCCCCCAGGTATGCATGAGTTGTGATGGATACGTGGGTGCAGAGGACAGCGAACAAAACAGCAAGGGGCTGCCTGACCCTACAGTCATGCACTTCATAACAAAATCACCCAGCATGGGATCCATTAGAGGGGGGAAAGAACTTCCCAGGTCAGTCAAACCCATTTGTTCTCTCTTCAAGCAGGAGATGGTTGGGGTAGTTCATTTTGGTGGTCAAACAGCAGCAGCCAGGGAATGTACATGGCATCTGAGGTAGAAGGTCCATCCATACCAGGGCATACGTGCGAGCTGGATGGCAGAAGCAGGCAGTGATTTTCCCATCAATGGCTCCCTGAAGCAAATTAATAGCCCCTGCCAAAATGATGGATCCTCTGCTTGGAAGGTGACTGTGGCACATCTACTGCCAAACCAAACAGGGGCTATGCAGTTACACCAAGTTTCCTGTGCCACAGGTCCCCCCATCTATAAGAAGCATGGTCTGAGATTTCAATGCCCTGATTTACAAAGCCATCCAAGATGGTTTGGATGCCCTAACTCACACCCAAAGCTAAAAGAAGGGAGTCAGGGCTAGAGTCTAAGGAGGTCAGAGATGCTGGTGGGGCTCCAATTGCATGGACTTGTCTATCTCCACCCCACCTCCCGTTTGGATGCTTAGAGCTGGGGATTATTTCCTTCCCTGTGTGCTCAAAACCCTTGTGCACCACCACATCTGAAAGGAAGGCTGCTGGAGGGAGAGAGAGGCACCTTCTGCTTCGCAGGCAGACATACTATTTCTGGTTAAATGAGAACTGTGTGGGACGTTCCTCTCCAAACTCCTCAGGGACGGGACACCTCCTAAGTCCGAGCGCTCCCACGGCTGCGTCCCCTCGGAGACCCCATTTGCCTCCACAAAATCCCCTGTCTGCATGGAGTTAGCCTCTAACCTCCCTCCATTTCAGACGGGAGTGCAACTGTTTTGCACTAAGCAGGCAGCCGAGGGGATTCAGCCCTCCCAATCAGCACAACTAAAGCATGAAATGAGGACACAGAACCGGAGAGCGAGCAGGGGGGGGACACCACGTGCTGCTTCTCCCACATCACTGGGAAAAAAAGAAGGAAAAGAAAAAAAAAAAGAAAAAAAAAAGAAGGAAGAAAGCAGAGCCTTTGCATTATTATGTGTTCTGTCCGGACTGCAAATGCTCTATTTTTATATACCTCCCCATCTTCCCCCAGCCCTGTCCCCTCCTCCTCTGCCCATGCAGGCAAAGTTCTTGAATCAGCAGATTCTGAGCTCGGGAGCAGTAAAGAGCTATTGAGGGACGGACTCTGATAGCATTACAACCATACATGGAGCCATTTTCTGTGGCGAATCGCTGAGTTCTACCTGGTTATCTCCTGCCTTGCACATCACTTCCGAATGACATGCTCTCAGTCTGGGCAAAAAATGAGAGTTTTTTTTTTAAGAGCTGGGATTTCAATAATATGTGACGAAAGGATGAGATTACTTTCTGAGGTGGGAGAAGGCAAGAGAGGAGGAGAGGGGGAGAGGAGATGAAGAGCAAGTTCTTGGCCCTTTGTGGAGTTTCATAGCAAGGCTTCTTTCGTGGTGGTAAAGGCAGCCCATCCACCTTCCTTTGGATGGCTTCTTGCCCTTCCCACAGACAAAGGGGGCTGGGAGAAGCCCATGTAACATACTGCTCTGTGAATACACCCTTCTCATGGCCACGCTGGCCAGCTGAGCTACCAGGAGCTACCTGCTTTATGAATACACCAGCTCTGGTAGCTGGCTTCACAAATACCTTGGCAATGGCTGGGAAGGTGGAGCTGTGCTCAGTTACAGTGTCTGGGGTTTATAATCAGTGTGAGGTGCCCAGGAGCCAAAAGGTGTGTGAGTAATTCATTAAATGCTCCGGTTAATGAGGAGTTTGCCTGCTCTGCCTGGCCAGGGATGGTGCTGGAAGGACGAGCTGATGGAGCAGCTCTAAAGGATGCCATGGTTTTCATCTTGAAGAAGTCACAGCATGTCTGAGCCTCACCTGGTGGCTTTATTTCCAAGTGCCCAAATTAACCAAAAGTCAGTTGGAAAATGGAGGGGGAGTGAGTGGGTGAACATCTGTGAAAGGCTCTCAGAAGGGTGGATGTATGGACCACGTGGTGAGGGTTGAGAGTGCAGCAAGGGGGGACTTTTATGGTGTCCAATATTCCCTCGTCCAGAAGAGACAGACTCATTCCAGAGTGATAATACCTTTTCTGTCTTTGGCTAATTCCTATGCCTATATTCTCCAGCTTGGGTGCTTACCTGCTTCCCTTCCCATCGCAGCAGAACACATCTTTCCAGCACCCCTCTGAGGCAAATGCAGTGCAGCTGTCCCTGAGGTGCCACAGAGAAGCCAGGAGTGATGGAAAGCTACAGGACTTTGCCGTGTCCCACGTGAAACTGGCTGTAGAGTGGAAATGACCCCAAGGTACAGACTTAGGCCTTGAATCTTAATTTTCAACCCTCAGATGAGGGATGAGGAGAAAAAGAAACTGCAACTCCATAGAAAAACAAAAGCAAAAGGAGGGTTGTGTGGGTCTATCATGCCCCAGATATTTTTCTACTCCCTGGAGAAGTCAGCTCAGACTCAGCAAACCCCACAGCCCTGTGGATGAACTGTAGGCAGGACCAGAAATGAATGATCCATGCCTTTTCTGGAGCCATTGAGTGGTTTGACACTTGAGAAGGATTTAGGGTCTTCCATGGAGATTGCTTATTTGTGAGGAGGCACTGCTAGAAGAGAGAGGTGATTCATATCCAGCCGAGGCTGGAGAAGACAGCTTTCCTGCCCAGGAGCTCAGGTGACCAAGACAGAGTCTTCATGGTAGTAATGCCCGTAGGCAGGGGCTTCCAATGATGAGAAGGTCACAGGGATTCAGGAGCTTCATGCAGATGCAGCATTGTGGAGGGCATCAGCAACTGGAGCTGAAGAGCTTTAAGCTGTGTGGATAGATCAATTCTTCCCTATGGACCCAAAGCTCCAGCCCAAACCTGTCTTCAGAGCAAAGTTGCATGGTCTCAGTCTTGCCAACACACTGGAGCCCACCTGGAGGTGCTTTTTGCTCTCCCATTCACCTACCAGCCACCGTGGCCGGGGAGAGGGAACGCCGTGGGGGAACACAAACACCTGCCCTCCCCAGAGCCAGATGCAATCACCCTCCCGTTGCAGCCAGCTCCAGGCTGTCTGTGTCAAGGAACAATCTGACAAAGTGCACCGGATGAAATTCTGCTGGCTTCTGTCTTTAGATAAGGGCGCTATCACTGACTCAACATATTTTATGTATAACACACCCGATGCAAAAAGCATTCAAGCATCAGGCTTGTTTAAATGTATTTGATAGTATCTGGAAAAACCAGTTAACACTGCTCGGCTCGGTGCGGGGACGCTCTGTATGGCGAATCACTCCAGGAGAGGCCATCACAGCTCGTCTTCCGTGCTCAAACCTGCCTGCTAGCCAGGGGCTGGGCGGGAGGCAGGAGCACTGTCTCCTTTGTAAGGTCATGATGAAGTCGCTTAGCCCTCCAAGGAGCAAGAAGACCTCAGGAGGAGCAGGGTGGGCAGACTGTCCACAAAGACTCCTTGCACCTCCACAGCTGTGAGAGTGCAGACATTGGGCCAGTAGTTATCTGTCAGCTCCAAGTGTATCTGGAAGTCTTACAGGAACCCGAGACCTTTATGTCTCTTTGCCATCGGCATCTTTGTGGTCCCAAGATGGGTTTCTACCAATACACACCTCTGCTTTCAGTGGAGGGTGTCCCCGAGCTTGGCATCGCTATGATGTATCATAGAATCATAGAATCACAGAATGGCATGGGTTGGGAGGGACCCCAAGGGTCACAGAGCTCCAACCCCCTGCCACAGGCAGGGACACCAACCTCCAGGCCTGGAGCTACACAAGGTTGCCCAGGGCCCCAGCCAACCTGGCCTTGAACACCCCCAGGGATGGAGCACCCACCCCCTCTCTGGGCAGCCTGTTCCACCCCCTCACCACTCTCTCTGCAAAGAACTTCCCCCTAATATCTAATCTAAACCTTCCTTCCCTTAGTTTTAATCCATCCCCCTTGTCCTGCCATTATCTACCCTTTAACAAGCTGATTCCCCTCCTGTTCCTCTGCTCCCTTCAGGGACTGGCAGGCTGCAATGAGGTCCCCCCACAGCCTTCTCTTCTCCAGGCTGACCCAGCCCAGCTCCCTCAGCCTCTCTCTGTAGGGGAGCTGCTCCAGCCCTCTGAGCATCTTTGTGGCCCTTATATGGGGTTGTTGCCTGGGTTTGACCACATTTTTCTCTACCTGGGTAGACGGTGATAGTTCAGAGAAACATTCATCAGGTAATTAAAGCAACATCAACTTTTTTCAGGGTTTTTTCTTTTTTTCTTTGGTTTTTTTTTTAAGCTGGGTTTTACATGAACGCATGAGAAGCAGATAGAGGCAAATCACTCCTAAAGCTTTCTTTCTACTTGCAAGGTAGTTCTTTATCTTGAATTTATGATCCTCGATCCAAGCTCATGTGCTAGCTGTAAGAAAATAGACAGTTTTGGTGTGCTGTGCTAAAGAAAATATAGCACACCTTTACTTTTGAACCAGTAGAGAGTTTTCTGGGTATATCTGGAGAGAAGTGAGAAATAAAGAGATGAATTATTCTATTATCAAACAAATGAGGTGGAGTTTGCACACCAAAAAAACTCCTCCACAACACAGAGGTTTTCCTGCTAGTACCTACATCTGCAGAGGCTCACACACCACTGTTAATTACAAGGATGGAGAAGGACTGAATGACTTCACCTGTCATCTGCTTGGAAGCACATCACTACTTTTCCCAGTGGTAAGGGGGGAAAAAAAGTGCAAACAGAACCTCTGCTCTTCCTGGAGATGCAAAATCCCAAATACAGAGAATCTAATACTTACTGATCAGGTTTTGGCTTGGGGTTTTCTGAGGTCCATCTAATGTTTTTGGGGTGCTTTGGGGTATCGGCACCCAGTTTGGGCTACCTGGAGAGAGAAGGTGATGGTGACTGGTACAAGGATGCAGCATCTCGACACAGGGTCAACACCGTGTCTGTCATGGACAAGGGAAAAAGCAGTGAACAGCTTGCCCCTCTCCTATTTTCACTGGCTGGAGGGGGCAAGGGTGGGATTTGAGGTGCTCTGTGCAGCGTTAGCTGGCTGGAGTTCAGGGATCCCTGACACCAACGTTGCCATTTGGGGCATCAGTCTGTTCTCCTCCTGTCAGTGATGGAGAGAAGTCAATTCCTGACCTCTCTCAGAGGCTTCCCCTGGGAGAGGATGAATCCTGCTCCACAACTCCTCTTTTCTGGGTTACTCTGTAGTGGGACCGTGAAGCTTGAAGCCAGAAAAACCTCAATGCGTCCTGGTTACCACCTACAGAGGAGTCCTGCTGCCCCTTCTCAGTGCTGCTGGGAACAGAAGCAAGGCCCTTCCCTTGCCCTGGACACCCGCTTCTCCATCTGCAAAGTGAGTCTTACAGTCTGGGAAAAACCCAACCAACAAACACTTTAAACTCCATAGATGGGATTCACCAGCTGCTTACCAACAATCACAACCATTTTTCTAAACTGCAGATTAATGAACATATCATTATTCCCTGAGGGTACCAAGAGGCAGCACTTTGCTGGTGTCCAGAATTTGAGAGGAAAACTCCAAAGATACCCTATTTTTAAATGTTGTTTTTCTCTTTTCCTGTTTAACACCCGGTCTTTCCTGCAGCAGCCCATGCTCTCCTGCTTGGTAGGGGTGCAGGCAGAGGGGGAGAGGGAGAGTGTGCGTGTGTGGGGTGGCTAGGGCTGGTGGCGAAGGATCCTTTTGTGAAGATCAGCAGTTCTCTGTGCTTTTATCCCAGGCAAAGATTACATTTAACTCCCAGGGGTCTTTGCTTCCTCAGATCCTTTTCAGACTGAGTCACTGTAGCACTGCAGATAGTTTTGGGTGTCCTTTCATTTTTTTTGACAGTATTAAATATATACCCCAGTGAGCCATAAATCAGTGGTTTATCAGAGAATAAATCGTATCTGTAATAAGGGACCACTTCTTTTTAATTGGACAGTGCATTAAATTAAACAGATATACTTCCTCAAAGAATACAAAAATGTGTCAGCTAGCCTTCTTTAATGAATTTTAATTTTAAACCACCTTTTCTTTGAGAGAAAAGCTATTTCACACACCCACCCCACCCCCATCTCTCCAGTAAAATTATATTCTAACTGGAGGATTTGCTGAGTTTTGTGGGTTATTGTATTCGTGCCACTTTATCTTTCATTCCTGGGGTAACACAGTGGCCTTTCATAGAATCACAGGGGTGGGAAGGGACCTCCAGAGCCCATCGGGTCCAACCCCCTGCCAAAGCAGCTCCCCAGCTCATATTGCACAGGTCAGTGTCCAGACAGGGCTGGAATCTCTCCAGAGAAGGAGACTCCACACCCCCTGGGCAGCCTGTCCCAGGGCTCCCTCACCCTCACTGAGGAAATGTTCTTCCCCAGGTTGGTGGGGAACTTCCTATGCTCCAACTTGCAGCCATTGCCCCTCGTCCTGTCCCCACAGACACTGAGAAGGGGCTGCCCATTTCCCCCTGCATCCCACACTTAAGATATTGATAAACATTAATTAGGTTCCCCCTTAGTCTTCTCTCCAGACTGAACAGCCCCAGCTCCCTCAGCCTTTCCTCACAGGGGAGATGCTCCAAGCCCTTCAGCATCTCCGTAGCCTCCTCTGGACTCTCTCCAGGAGATCCCTGTCTGTTTGATCCCAGGGAGCCCAGCACTGGACACAACACTCCAGGTGAGGCCTGAGCAGGGCAGAGCAGAGGGGGAGGATCCCCTCCTGTGACCTGCTGCCCACACTCCTCCTGATGCCCCCAGGATCCCATTGTCTCTCTCAGCCCCAGGACACACTGCTGGCTCATGGCCACCCTGTCACCCACCAGGACCCCCAGGTGCTTCTCCCCAGAGTTCCTCTCCAGCAGCTCACCCCCAGCCTGTACTGATTCAACCTTTCCTCCAGGTTCTACTCAGTTTGTGCTGAGATGAGTCTTTTAGCAAACAGATATTTGCTGGGGTGTGTGAGGTGCCCACGTGTTCAATGTACATACACATTCTGGCTCCCACAAAAAATAACTCAACAGAACCCTACCAAAACCCCCAAACTTTTTCAGTAACTAACTTTTCCATTCAAAAATGCCCTGATGTCCACCCCAGGAGGTGGGTGCAGAGCAGAATAGGGAGATACCTGACTGCATTCATCACCCTGGGCTGTCTCCATCCCCACCACAGCAAAGGCAGCTTGCCATCTGGGATCCAGACAGACCAACTCGGTGTCACCTTCCATCTTTCCTGGCTATATCATTTTGGTTTGGGGTCTTTTTGCTGCTGTCTGATGAGATTTAACTTCTGGTCCCACCCTCAACTCCACCAAGACCTTGAAGCATCATGGTCCCACTGTTTCTTGCTCTCATAAAATAAACAGGGTCTACAATAATTTTCTTCTTGATGCTCTGTTTAGTGAAATCCTGATGAATTTGAATCTCTTTTATTATTTTCAGCCCAGTGCTTTTATTTGCTGCCTACACCTTGGGTATGATTTGCCTCCCCTGAGTCAGCCAGGTCACCATAGGTAATAACTGGCTATTAGCTCTGGGCAGAGGCAGCATCCATTCCCAACCCAGCACAAGGAGATATTACAGGCAGGAACATAACATTATTTTAAACTTCTTGTCCTCAGTGGGTTTGAATGGGAGACATTTTCTTTCTTTCTTTCTTTCTTTCTTTCTTTCTTTCTTTCTTTCTTTCTTTCTTTCTTTCTTTCTTTCTTTCTTTCTTTCTTTCTTTCTTTCTTTCTTTCTTTCTTTCTTTCTTTCTTTCTCTCTCTCTCTCTTTTATCATCTCCCTTTTTCCTTCCTTCCTTCCTTCCTTCCTTCCTTCCTTCCTTCCTTCCTTCCTTCCTTCCTTCCTTCCTTCCTTCCTTCCTTCCTTCCTTCCTTCCTTCCTTCCTTCCTTCCTTCCTTCCTTCCTTCCTTCCTTCCTTCCTTCCTTCCTTCCTCCCTCCCTCCCTCCCTCCCTCCCTCCCTCCCTCCCTCCTCTTCCTACTCCTCCTTCTCTTCCTCACTCCTTCCCTCCCTTCCTCCTTCCTTCCCTCTCTCCCTCTTTCCTTCTCTTTCCCTTTCCTTTCTTTTATTTGTTGTTTTGGAGGGTTTTCTTTGTGTTGTTTGTTTGGGTTTTTTTCTGGCTGAATTCCTAAGAAACTAAAGACTTAGAAACAACCAAGGAATTCTTTATCCTTGTCACCTTAATTCACATCTGCCCTCGTATGACTGTTCCTCGTGCCATCGTTAGCTTTGAAACCACAGCTCTTCTTTTCTCTCTTTTGTTTTTCTCTTGAACTCTGGAGCAGTTGAATGAAGACACCCACTCAGATCTGTGTATTTCTTATACAAGTTGCTAATTGTTCTGCAATTTAAAAAGTAAAATGAGGCTGCACAGTCGTCACTGTACATAGCACATCCAGCCTTGAAGCTTAATATTATATATAGTGCATGTTTCTTCCTGCGTAATGAGATTGGGAAATCTGGAAGACAGGGGATGTTTTTTAAGCAGAAAGCTTCCAAAATAAAAAATAAAAATCCCCAATGAAGTGTGTGGGGAAATGCTTTGTTGAAACGCCAGAGTGGTCAGCAGAGATGCAAGCTTTGCAAGGCATCTTCTCCAAGGAAGCCCCTGCCACCACCTCACCCCACGCTGCTGCCACTGCTCCCTATCGCGACTGCCGGGGTGTGCCCAGGTCCTGACACCTCCTCCTCCTCGCTAGCAGAGCTGCAAGTGCCCCTTTGAAACGAACCAGGAGGAAGGAAAGGACCCTCCGCGGATGGGATGTGCTCCCGGATGGAGAAAAATCAAGCTCAGCAGAGCCAGGCTACTCCTCCCCTCAGTTCAGGGGAGGCTTGTCACCTCGGCCGGGCTGGACTTTGGGTTTTGCAGCAGGATGGGGGCTGAATTTGGGTGCTGATTGACACGAGTACTGTGAGAACAATGCAAGAGGCGAGCGGCACGCACGGAGCGGTATGCCATCTAGTGTGCGCCGGTCGGTTAACGAAGCGCTTATTTACTGCTCCGTGTAGAGCATCACGTTCTGCTGCTCCGTGGCGGTGGAGCGAGTCTGCCTTGGGTTTCCATCCCTGGAGCGTCCTTTCCTTCCTGTGCTTGGGCGGCTTTTGAGGGCTGGGCACTCTGTGCCAGCTGCGATGCCTGTTTCCAATCCCAGCTCCTGGCTCTGGAGCGCGTGGGGTGCACGGAGGGACCAGGCAGGTTGGCATCAGCAGAGGGTTCGCTCAAGAGGCTGGAGGCACCAGAAACAGAGGGACCAAGGCAAACTGACAGAGAACATTTGGCTTCCTCTGCTTTCTGCCATGGAAAAATCCACCGTGGGCTTCCCTTTCCTCCAGCTCACGCTCACCCCGGCCCTGATCCAGCCCCAGCGCTGCTCCAGCACCATCGCCGGGTCCAGCAGTGATGGTGCCCGTGGGTGCAAGGCCTTTGGGACGGGGGTGAGAGGGCTCCTCGGGGCTCGGGGTGTACACGGGCTTCACCGCGCCTCCCACCGACACCTGCCCCGAGGAGGCAGAGAGGGGGTGGAGGACGCCCCAAAGACCTCAGGAAGGCGAACATCTCCTTGTCAGTTTGGGGTGTCATGTCCAACTTGCTGGTGGGGAACAGGAGGGGGGTGGGGGGGACACACACACAACTGGTTCCTGGGGAAGGCAGGGAGGGAAAGTTGGGACGTGAGAGCCCAGCCTGGCACGTGGCCAGGAAAGGCCTTCTGGTGTGATGTGTTCTTGGATTTTATTTAAATCAGTAAGACGAGAGGACAGTTCAGAGCACTGGATTAATTCCACTTTCTCCCTCTCGCTCTCTCTCTTTTTTTTTTTTTTTTTTTTTATTAGGAAAATAAAAGAGACTTTGAAATATTAAGAGAGAGTGGGATTAGAGCCCTCTCCTGCTACCCCAGTCTTTCCTCCCCTATTAATTTCCACTTGATTAGAATTCTTTTTGAAGTATTTAAATATGGACAATAGGAAAAAGGGAGGGTGAAGTTATTGAATATCAGTTAAACTGTATTAATATAAGCTCAGTTCCAGCTTTTATATAGATACTTCATATATATGTATAGTTTCCACTAGGAATAAAGTAGATCTATCCCTCCTCCCCTACCTAAAGTAATTATGATTTTAAAAAAAACTATAATGAAACTCTTAAACTTTAATAGCCCATTTATAAATCCCCAGCTTAAAATTTAAATGCTTTAAAAAAAGTTTTAGAACTGTAGAAATTTGATTCCCCCCCCCTTTTTTTTTTTCCTCTTTTTTTTTAGGGTTTTTTTTTTTTTAACATAAGAGACACTTTTATACCGTAAAACTTTTGAAGCTGCACAGCAGTTCACCAACAGTCACCCCCGGCCTCAGTGGAAATTGGGGTGCGAAGGGGACAGCAAGGATGATGTAGGGCTTTCCAAGCTGACACAGGGAAGCGATGGTACTCACCCCTGTGCCGGGGAGGTGGTCCTGGTGACCTCACCTAGGTCTGGAGAGCAGCTGGAAAACATCTCTTCCCTTCGATGGCCAGCACCCAGATGCTTTGCCATTACGCTGGGTGTGAAACAGAGGCCCTGAGCTTTTATTTTCTTAGTGAAAATTTGGTATTTCTGGTGGATGGGCTGGGTTCCCTGCGATAGGCAGCACTGGGTGTCCATGTCACGGTCATTTGGCACCCCCTGACACCTGCTGGGAGCCACGCCGTTCATCAGGGGTTTATTTATAAATCGGTGCTTTTATAAACCAGATTTAGATATCTCCATCCAGATTCATAAATCCTCTCAGCTAAGCTAAGAACTGCAGTTTGATTTACAAACCATGACTTTTCGCATCAGATTTAACTCTCTGACTGACTTCTGAAACATTCGATTGGCTTAGAAGTCAGGAAATAGATTTACAAATCCTAAAACAGATTTACAAATCCTAAAACATAATCACAAGTCATGCCAATAAGTTCTAAGCAGAGGGGAAAAAAAAAGAGGGGTTCATTTACAAATCTTTTCTTGGCATTAGGAATACAAGAGACCGATTTATAGCTGAGGACTCCGAGGTCCTGTCACCTTTATGATCAGCTGTATAGATCCAGCTCTTGAATTGGAATGCAAAACTTAGATCTTTAAATCTCAGTCAGCTTTTCTAGCTCTGACTGAGCCTAACCTCCAGCTAGCCTCCATCAGGGGCTGGCACGAGTCCCACCGCTGTCACAACCCCTAGAGATGACCCCAAGATGACCATTCACATCTATAAATATCTGAAGGATGGGAGGCAGGGGGAAATGGGCAGCCCCTTTTCAGTGTCTGTGGGGACAGGACAAGGGGCAGTGGCTGCAAGTTGGAGCACAGGGAGTTCCCCACCAATATGTGGAAGAACTTTTCCCCAGTGAGGGTGAGGGAGCCCTGGGCCAGGCTGCCCAGGGGGTGTGGAGTCTCCTTCTCTGGAGAGATTCCAGCCCTGTCTGGACACTGCCCTGTGTGCCCTGTCCTAGGGACCTTGCTTTGGCAGGGGGTTGGACCCCAGGGGCTCTGGAGGTCCCTTCCCACCCCTGTGATTCTGTGGTTCCTCTTGATCTCCAGGGACAGGCTTAGCACCAAAATAACCCCAGCTCATGGTCCTGTGCTCTTATAAATGCATTAGAAGCAGGCCAACCGATTTATTTCTGTGGTGCCTCCATTCTGGTTTGATGGGCTCTGCTCGAAGGGGAAGGAAAAGGAGTTTTACATCTGCCCATGGATAATTTGTTATATGGCATTTCTCTGAGGTGCTGGGCCTCTGTACCAGCTTCAACAAACAGGACACTCTGCAAATCAGCTGTTTCCCTTGCAAATCGTTGCTAATGATGCAAACTCCCACCTGTTCTGAAGGGACTTTGAGGAAAAATAACTTGTCAACAACACCTAATGGTAAAATGTGCAAAAGCCCCTTCATAATTCAGTGATTTCTGAGGAGGTTTTTTTGTTAGGTTTTGTTTTTTGGTGTTTGGTTTTGGGTTTTTTTGGCACTCCTCCATCTTCCAGATATACATCATAAAGCAGCAACTGGTGCTAATTCATTTCCCCCCCACCCCCTTTGCCACCACCTTTAAAGGAAAAAAAGCAGCGAGGGTTTTCTACCAGGTGTAAAGTGAAGAAATAAAAGGCCAGATTACAATGAAGATTTCATGGGAACTCACAGATAGGGGCATCCAGGTGTAAGGTCTGCAATTAAACGATGGGCAGCAATCTTCAGATGACATTTTACAAACAGAAAGCTGGGGAATAAAAATAATAAAATGCTGCCAGAGAGTCGATTTTGGGGCAGGAACATGAGAATCTAGAGGAGGTCAGTGGAGGAGGCGTGTATCATTGGAAAGCTTGCTGGTTTTAGGAAGAAGCAACCAGCTGAAGGAATAACTAACCCAGCACTGCCAGCCCTCCTTCAATATCCTGAGGCAGGTCTTCTCTGAAAGGTTTGCTCCATGGGAGTGGATTTTCATCTCTGCTCCCGTTTTTGGTGCTGGCTGGGCTGTGAGCTGGGTCTGTCTTACAGACACCGGTGAGACTTGGATTGCAAAGCAATGCTGAGATCCTCCTCACCTGCTCTTCCAACCCCACTTCTCATCTTTTGCTCTCACTCCTTTCCTGGCAGCAAGTAAATTAAGCTATATTAAGCCCCTTTTCCTAATTAAGAAGCAGTCAGTCAGGGTGCCCTGGCCTAAACCTTGCTTAGATGCAAGGAGAAGGGGTCAGTCCCTCGTGATCCAGCTTTCTTCCCCACACCAAGACGCCCAAGAAAATGCCATTTCCATTTCCCTCCCGCTCTCTCCCAAGGGATGACTTCTGTCTCATATTATTATGCTTTCTCCACCCACTTCTCCCACCATGTTGCCCTCAGGATGTGGTAATAATAATATCACAAACCCCTGTAATAAATATTGTGATCACTGCCTAACAGGCAGCCTAAAAAAAAAAAAAAAAGAAAAAGAAAAGGGCTGGGGGTAAATAAATAAATATATATATAAAATAAGGAATTTTCCCATTTATCTGTGAGCGAGGGAGAGAGAAGAGAGTTAGCTATTAAAGATCCCACATAGCCACAGGCAAATTCTAGCATCGTCTCCTTGCAGAGACCTTTTTTTCCTTTTTTTAAAAAAAAGCAGAGATTATTCTGGCGGTTCAAGGTGCTATCGAGCTCTAACCAGGGACAATTACAAGGCTCCAGTTGGAGCGTCTGAGATGATGCTTACGTCTGATAAGGTTGAAGGGGAATAATGGAAGGAGGGAAGTGATAATGGACTGCTGAATGGGTGGGTTGAGGTATCATTGCCATAGGGCCTGGAGACAGAAGCAGCTGCTGATGCAGAGAGGATGTGTTTCTTTTTTCCATTTTCCACCCCCCCCCCATTTTGTTTCTATTTTCCCAACATAAGAAAAAAAAAACCCAAACAACAAATCTCTGAACATACACTTCAGAATGATTTTTTTGCCTCCGAGCTCCAAGCAACACCAGTAACACCACTCACTGACACTCAATGTTCAGCCTGGAGAAGAGACCTTCTCCCCACCTCCCCTGCCCTGCCAGGAGGGTGCAGAGAGGTGGGCGCTGGTCTCTTCAGCCAGGGGACAGGAGATGGGACAAGGGGCAATGGGCTCAAGCTGTGCCAGGGCAGGGTCAGCTCAGCTGGGAGGGCGAAGTTCTTCCCTGGCAGAGTTGTCAGGGCCTGGCCCAGGCTGCCCAGGGAGGGGGCTGAGTCCCCAGCCCTGGGTGTGTTTAACAGAGGGGAGATGAGGTGCTCAGGGATCTGGGTCAGCACAGGACAGGGATGGTTGGACTCAATGAGATTAAAGGGCTTTTCCAGCCTGGTGATTCTGGGACTCTGTGATACCATAGGAGCATTCACAGAACAGGCCTGTGTGTCTCACTTCTCTCATCACTCAGTTCAAGAGGTTTCAGGGACCATTTTTTATGTTTGCTGCCCATCACCACTTTACTGAGGACCAAGGCTGGACCTTGTGGCTGTTCTCAGAGCACCCCAGCAACAACCAACTCAGCATCCCATGCCTCCCGGGGTGAGCTAAGCCAGGGCTGTCCACCCCAGTGTCTTCCACCTGGCACTGGTCCTTCATGGTTTCTTGGGGCTAAGATTCTAAAGGCAGGACATGCTTCTCCAATGGCAAAGAAGGAAAGCTCTTCTCCATTGTTCATGTGGAGGACGACCAGCCAGCAAACCCAGTCACCAGTAAGGGTTGAGCCCCACCGATGAGCTGACTCGCACACCCCAAGACACTTCCACTCCCTTGCTGGCCTGTTCTCACCAACTTGTGAGCCATGGCTTGTTCTTCATAAAACTAGTATTGCTGGTAGAACACAGAGAGCACCAACAAAGCTGTCACTAGATCATTTTTGCCAAGAATTCTTTTCTTGAGACAGATTCTAGCTGATAAAAACTTTGGTGCATTTTAACTTGCAATAAATGAAGAAACCTTCCTGGTTTTCTACTTTGATGATGTCACTTCTATTTCACAGGTCATTTTATGCCTATCTTTCCTTTCTGGAAGTATAAAATTAGATGAGGATTTGATTTAAATTCTTTTATGGAGGCAAGGCAGAACTGCTCTGTCTTTTCCTCTGTACCATTGAAGGCCAGCAAGTGCCATCAGAAATCCCTCCCTCTTTGGGCAGAGAGGGATTTTGAAAGGGAAAACATACCAGCCTTTCCTACACTGGAGGTCCAAAAATCCCCATGACATACACAAAATGGAGGTCTTTGTGTAGGGACAACACATACACAAAGAATTTTTGCTTGGCCCAAGAAAAGACACTTTCAGTTTCCTGAGAGTCGGACAAATCCTGGCTACTGGGGTGAAAGATCTCTGGACAGCATCCAAGCGAGCCTTTTGAGTGCTGAAGAGCAAATCACTAAACCAGGCAGTCATTTGCAGCTATGTCTTGACAAAAACTTGCAGAGAGGTGGTGCCAGACTCATGTCAAAGCCCCAAACCATGTCTTGAAGCCACAGAGCTTCCTTCCTGGTGGGATTTCCATCACCTGCCTTTCGCATACTGGCAGCGTCAACAGCTTTTCTGGGGGGGTCCAGGGAGAGGAACATGCACAGTTCACCCAAAGTCTTCTGAAGGTCAGCCTTGAGGTGGGTGGACTGCAGTTGAGAAATGCCCTCTTCTCCCTGTTTATGCTCTAACATGAGCATAAACAAAGAGCATTAGAGATGCTCCATCTCTAATGCCACCTCTGAAAGAGGTGCCTCCTAGGTTTTAAACCAGGAGAGATCTGGGGTTTCAAGCAGGTCTTTTCAGTCACATGGTGTTGAGTCTGGTGTATTCACATGACTCCAGGATCTGGGGCTTCAAGGGAGATAGGACAACTTGGGAGACAAACAAAAGATGATAATACCATGAACTTCACAACCCCACTTGTGTCCCTGTCATGCGAGACTGCCCTCTCTTTTGTCGCCTATGGGTGATAAGACACATTATGGGGTGAAAGGGACTCAGCTTTGTATGTCTTCAGCTCCCTTCTCCCCAAAAACGTGGGATAGCAGGCATCAGAGGGGACAATTACTGGTGTCAATGGACATGGGGTACCTGCAGCATTGTTCGACACCAGTGCAGGAACCCCCAGGGATAGATTCACCCAGGGTGTGTTCCTGAGTGCAGGTCCACCACCAGCCCTGCTCCCTGCTCCCTGCTCCCTGCTCTTTCCCAGTTCTTGGCGGGATGTGGGGGGCACTGAGAGCTGCATCTTGCAGGTGGGTACAGAAGCTGGGGGGAGCTAGAAAGAAGACATCTAGTGAGAAATGCACCCAGAGAAGACCAGGGACCTGCAGCACATTTTTATGCAGAGGGCACATAGAAAGGACAACATGCCAAGGTGTGTGCCTTCCCATTTTTAAATTAAAACAAAAAGAAGGAGAAAGAGCTGGTGTCGTCTGTGACAGCTGAAGATATTTCGTGTTTCCTTCCTTGTTACTTCACCTTATTCTTCCCCCACGCCAAGCCCCCCACCTCGAGCCTTGGGGTGAGCTGAGAGGACAGAGCTCAACGCTTGAAAGAGCCGCAGATTTCTGTAAAAGCCTCACACCAGGCTCCCCGTTCTTCTCCAGCACACGCCTTTGGAGAGAAGCAGGCAGGAGAAAAGAGCAGGTAATAGATGGGGAAATGCCTTTCTGCTCCCTGCCATTGTAATGGACTAAAATAAAGGAGCCGCTGTGTGATGCCAGGAGAAAGGAGATGGTATCTGTTCAAGTTATACCCTGGATGAGAAACCCAAATGCATTTCAACCAGGATCAGTTGCCTTAAAAAAAAAAAAAAAAAAAAAAAAAAAAAAAAAAAAGAAACAAAGAAGAGAAGAAAAAAGAGAAAAAAGAAAAAAAAAAGTTGATTTTCTTTCTAGCTCTTGGAAGTGAATCTATTTGGTGTCAGGGTGAAAGAAGACAGCGTGTAAGTAACTG
This sequence comes from Rallus limicola, assembly GCA_022605955.1. NCBI lineage: Eukaryota > Metazoa > Chordata > Aves > Gruiformes > Rallidae > Rallus > Rallus limicola. Next base: position 2,801,980 of record JAKCOZ010000012.1, read on the forward strand.
AGAAAGTGTTTACTCAGTGAATTAGTTCAGCTTTCATTGTGCACAGAGGATTATGGCCTCAGCAGTGGATGAGCTCCATTTCAGGCTGGAGTGGCTCACTTAGCTACCTCCAGGGCAGGACTAATTATCATAGGACTTAGGCCATTAAAGGGCTTTAACTACCAGTGCTCTCTCCCAGGTCTGGATTAACTGTTTGCCTAGAGCAAACCGCCCAGATAACCATTCAGCCTAATGGTCTGCTTTGATTTCCCTGCCCCCGCTGCCCACCCCTTTCGCCTTTAAATTTCACCTTACTGGCAGATCTGGAACAATAGCTGAGGATGTTAATACCATTGCTGCAAAACGTCAAAGGGGTTTTGTTACAGGGGCTTTGGGGGTGTGTTTGCCCCACCACCACCACCTGTTTAGCATTATCGTTGCTAATTTTAGGCAGCACCATCATGCGAGGCAGAGCGCCCTTACCTGGCTCAGGTGGATTAAAAGGGTCTGCTCAAAAAGCCTGACACCACCCCCCCCCCCCAAGGGGAAAATACCCACAGAGCCCAGCTCTGTCTTAGCCTGTTGTCTACACGGCAGCAATTGTGGCAGAGGGTACTCTGCATAGAAATAGCGACAGACTGTTGCCCCCGAGGCCTTGGAGAGCCGAGATGAGAGCGGAGTCATTACCCTGCTCCGCAGAGGAGGGGATGGGGCACGGGCGGTTTAAATGGCTCGCCCAAGGTAACAGATGGAGGACGTGGCAACTCCTTATCATTAAAAATACGTTTGAAAACTTACCTAGTGATCCCTCGGCCTTCCCGGGTCTTCTGGTAGTATGGCAGCACGTCTAGGTGGTTTCCAGGCTGGAAGAGGGGTGACTGAAGGGGGCTGTAAACTCAGATGCAGCTGGGACAGGCAGCCTCTCCCAGTTCAAGGCCTCACGGGGGCATCAAAGGAATCTAGCAGATGGCACACTGGAAACGAAATAGGTGTCTCTTCACACCACGGAGCTGGGCAGCACCTTGTTTGCACTGGAGGGACACAGGTTCAGAGTTTTTGGGGGTAAATTCCCTTTAAAAGAGCTTGTGCAGAAAGGCAGAGTGGGTCGACTTCTGGTGTCTTCCTCTGCTGATGCTCAGAGCCATAAGGCTGCAGAGGTGCCGTCCTTCACGCTGACCAACACTCTGCCTTGCTGCTGTCTTCTGCTCTGACGCCTTTGTGCCCCCTCAGCACGATACGTGGGGCACTGGAGAGATGAGTCCACAGGAAATCTTGGCACCTTTTGAAGGTGGGAATGTTGACAGCGAACTCATACCTCTTCATCCCTGGAATAGCATATTTAAGACAGTTTTTCCTCTTGAACTTCCAGTTTCACACCGTGAAGGGAAGACCATCTAATGCCTGTTCCTACGTTGAGCGTGCGTAGCCCAATAAGGCAACCACCTATATGCACACGTGGTCTTATTTATGTAACTCAGGTAATTTGGGAAAGACAGTCCAGCCAAAGCCCAAAAAACCCATGACAGCACAGATCAACAGCTGGAATGCATATTCATACTCCTCCATGTACTTACATTCTTCACGATACATAAATAAAATAGACATTTGTGCAAAACAATACATAAAATTCAGTGTCATTTTTGCTGTTACCAAATTGTCAGAATGCAGCTCAGAAACATGCTGTGTCTGTGGTGGAAGACAGCAGGCAATGGTTTTAGATGGGTGGTAGATGGTCAGCTTTATATATTCATAGCCTTCTCAGCCTCAGGAAGGTTATATGAGCACCAGGTGAAATGCATGTTCAAAAAGCCAAGATGGATGTAAAAAAGCCCCCAGAAATGAGGCTTGGGGCAGCAACTGGGCACAGATTAAATCAACTCAGATTATCTGAGTAAAGTCCAGTGCCTGCAACCAGATCTTGCTTGGTGACATGGCTTGAACCCTCCTGAAGCCTGGGGACAGGCTCTGGTGTTTGCCTGTGCTGGAGCCTGCACCCTTGACAGACCTCCTCCGTGCTTTCTCATTCCTGGCACGCAGCATTTGGACACAGTGCGGGTCCAGCAAAGGGTGTTTCTTCCTCCTTTGACGCTTTTCCCCCTCGCTTTGTTCACCGCCTTTCTTGGCTAACCAGATTCTGCAGTTTATAGCCCAGCTGACAGCTTTCACAGCGTTTTTCAGAGCTCTGAAGTCCCTTGCAGATGGTTGAAACGTGCCAAAATTGTGTTCTGCTGCTTCGTCTATATGGAAATTGTCTAATTTCTGCCTTCCTCTGATCTCTTACTCTGAGGATAATGGGGTTTAGTACTTTCCCTTCTTGCCCCTGCTGCAGGTGTGAACCAGAATACAAGACAAACTGCTTGCTGGAGTGCAAGTTATTTGTTGTTTGCAGATGAATGGAGCTGGTTTTCATTTCCTGTGATTCTGAGTATTAAATCCCTTCCCCTCGTCATTTACCCATTGCTTGACATCTTCTGCTTTCAACTCCTTCGTTCCTCATCGCACCTGAAAGCCATCACGTTGAAGCCCATCAAGGAAAACATAACCAAAGGGGGAAAAAAGAGGGGGGGGGGCAGGTAATTGTGAAAAGGCAAGAAGGTACCTTCAGAGGAAAGGCACTTCTCAGAGGAGAAGTAGACCATCTGAGGTTTTCCTCTCTCGGTGCCAAGGGTGCTCCAAGCCTGGCTGAAACATCTGCCTATGGAATCTGTCAAGAAATCATCCAGGAGCCAAGTGGATCTGCTCTGCCCTCACCGAGAGAGCCAAAGACTGTGCACCAGCCAGGTGCACTTGACTCCCACCTCCAAGCCTGTGCTTGGGCTCTTCATCCCACATTTAGAGACCAGACAGACAGGCAGTTTTGACAAGTGCCCCACTTACCCATAGACAAAAGTATACACCTGCCACACCGCAAAAGGTCCACCAAACAGTTTGTGTGACACATTTTATAGGCTGTGGGTTGGGGCTGATTTGCTCTCTTCCCTCCTCGTACATTTCAGCAAGATGCCCCATCCTTTTCCCTGCAACCCAGGTTTGTCCTTGTCATCTGAGCTGGGATGATGGCTGTAGCTACAGCTAATACCTACCTACGGTGGTCCATTCTGAAGCATCATGACCTCCTGACCAACTGCCAGCCCCGCCTGGCTGTCATTATGTATCCTGAGCCCATACCCCATCTTTATATCCATGGTGTCTTCCACTCCTGGCAACCACAGGGAATCACACAGTTCCTATCTCTTCAGGAGGATTTTCATATTACAGCTGAAGAATCTTGCTGAATTAAAGGTGTTCTTGCACACCCACACTGGGGTCTGTCGCAATGGGATCCATTAGATCCCTAACACATTCCAGTGCTAGAGCCAGAAGGCTAGGAAAGGTGGATGATGGCTCTGCTTGACTGGGACCATGAGATCTTTGTGGGTTTATATGTGCTCCTTCATGGTAGAAGATAAGAAGTTTGCCACCCTATATCGTGAGCAGGCACTGCTCCTTGATGGCAAGTGAGAAAAGTTCATGCTGCAGATGCAGAAGACTTTAGTCATTGTGAAAAGTAGCTGAATACATCATTTGCTAGGAGATGGCTTTTTCTGAAGGCTGGCTGCACAGAAGACAGCTGTGCTGAGGAACAGAGAAAAGATGCTTGAAACAAAGAACAACATTAGCTGGGAACAGAAAACAACTGCTCTAGAGAAAAGAAACAACCCAATCCCCACGCACACAATGGCATGTTATGGGAGAACAGCTAATCTTGTAGCATAGGCACAAAACTCAGCACTGGGAGGAGATAACAAAGACCAGGGGCTCTTGTGTTTCGGGTCAGCTGCTGGCCCCCAGCTTTACGTCTTCTCAGCAGACACAACAGGCACTGTCACACAATGTCACTATGCCTGCGAGAGATAAGCTCCTGGATGAAAAACAGCTGGCTGAAGCTCAAGCTAGGCAAGATGGAAATGATGCTTCTAAGGGAAAAAAAAAAATGATTCAGGCATTTTCTAAGACCATGCTGATGCTCCCTTCTCCCTCACACAGAGAAAGGACCAGTGGACTGGGACTCCTCTTACTCTAAGGCTCAGCCTGTGCTAGCCATGGGAAACCTCTGAGTGCTGAGGTCACACTCCTCCTTTCCCCTTTCTTTCTGTGCACAGGACTTCATCAGGCCAGGTCTGAAATGCCTCTTCTCCAGATAAGGCTGGCTGGTATCACCAGGTCAAGGTGAGTTGCAAAGAACAGAGGATGCCAATGAGTCGGAGCAGATTTCCTCTCCATGAACAAGCCGTCACAAGCCTTCACAACATCTTCCATACATACAGAAGGGCCAAGGAAGGGTGAGGGTGATGGGTGAAAAAGCAGGAATATTTGGAAATTTAAGGAGGGAGATGTTCCATTCATTTTGATCCAAGAGCTGTTAAGTTCTTATGAAGATATTATCAACATGGGAGGGAGTTATTCCCCACATGGAAGAATTAATGAACTGTGATTTCCTCTGGACTTAAATTTCTCCATTCCTTCTGCAATGACCACAGTTCCCAAAGTAACTTCTGGTCTCTTTGACCAAGTGACAGGTGATAAGACAAGGGAATGGCCTCAAACTGCACCAGGGCCAGTTCGGATTAGACATTAGGAAAAAGTTCTTCATTGAAAGGATTATCAGGCATTGGAATCGTGGTTGAGTCACTGACCCTGGATGCATATAAAAGACAGGTAGAGAGGTGCTTAGGGATGGTTTAGTAGAGGACAGGTGTGGTTGCACTTGATGATCTCAAAGGTCTTTTCCAACCCGGTGGTTCTGTGATTCTGTGAGGTCACCTCATGAGTTAATTCTTGCATCTAGAGTTGATTCAGTTGACCTGTCACTCATTTACGAAGGCAATCACTGTGGCAGTTCCTTCTGTGTGGCATGGATTTAGTCAATTGTACTTCAATTTCCTCTCTCCTAGAAGAAGGTTGCCTCTCCTTTCTCATGTGTGCCTTTTCTGAGAGACGTGGGTTCTCTTCTGATGGAGAATTTGCAAGGTCTCTGTCTCATGTGGAATAAAGGCCAAAGGTGCAGAATTCCTCATGAATTCATGTTTTCAATCCAGCTCTCATAGAGTAAAGGACAAGAAGCCTCTTCATTGGCAGCTCCACAACACCTGCCTCCAAGGACGCTTCCCTGCTAATCCCCAGTAACAGGAAGATTTTTGTGCCCTGAAGCGTGAAGGTTTATGTTTCTTCCACGGCTTTGGATGTTTTGTTTAAAATTCAGAGCATTATAACTTCTAAAATAGCAGCTGCCTTCCCTTCCTGTGGATCCTTCAGCAGCTGAGATCTGCTGACTTGGGATTTTTTGGCAGCCACGCTTCTCACAGTGGTGCAAGCAAATGTGGCAGAGCTCAGAGCGTGACAATGCTGGTGTCTCCTTCCAGTGGGAAGGAGGCTGAGGCACTGGGTCATCCGATCATTTGGGTTGTCAGCCATTCCCACCCCTCCTCTAGGACATGTCCTGTCCACTCAAGGAAGCACTCAGGCCTGCTCATGGTGTCCTCAGCAACAGACTGGGTGGATGAGCATCTACTCACCTGCTCCTTCATCGCGTTCAAGGATACCTGCTCTCCTGAGGTGACCATGCCTCTAAGAGGCTTAGAGGCTGTGATAAACAGTCATGGTGGGGACAGAGAAGAGCAGTTTGACTCCATGTTCCTAGGGAAGGCTGCTGGTGGGATTTCTCTCCACCCCTGCCCAGATGCGGGCCACACTGTGAGAATGGCACGAGCAAACACTGTCCAGGAGGGGACCTGCGCTCTGAAGGGACAACTGCTGCTCTGTGGCCTGCTCCAGACTCTTCAAAAGCACATCTAGCACCTGTGATTTCCTCCCATCTCCTGCCTGCCCCTGAGTCCAAGCTCACGCAACTGCCCCGTCCTTCCACCGGCCCAGTGGACGGTGGATCTGGGGCACGGTTCCCAAAAGCTGGGCTGCCAACTGTTCTGCTTGTTGAAGTTTGACATCTACCTTGCCCGAGCCTCTCCCTCCCGTTCCGCTGTGCTCGTCCTACCTCTGGTAGCGCACAGAGACAGCGCAAGCATTTCGCTGAGAAATAAATGTGCTCTCATGGGTATGTATACAATCACCCAAGTCTGTGCGGGCAGACTCTGTGCTTCCTCCTCTTTGGACTTGCTCTTTCCTCATCTTAACACGTGGAACCAATGTCTTCTTTGGACCGTGATGGGGTGGCTCGGAGAGGTCGGCAGAATTGCTGCAGACGGACCCTGGGCTGGTTTTATTTTTCTATTGAACCTGGATGGAAACGCATGCACAGCAAGTCAGGGCCTGTCCCTTTTCCTTTCTCCTTTCTCTCTCTTCTTCTCTTTTTTTTTTTTTTATTTCTTCCAGGAGTGCTGATGATAAGAAAAGCAATGTCTAAATCTTCTTAATGGTGTTTATGCAAGCAGTTTTGCTTAGCTGCAGTCTCTGCCACCCCCTCCCCCTGTCCACCCTCCCCTCCCATCTTCCTGCTAATATCGCTGCTTCATTCCTTTCCCTGTTGGCTATTACTATGGACTACAGCGAATCTAAAACTAAATAATCCCCTTAGTGTCAAGTTTTCTGGGCTGAGCAAATAAATCTAACCAAATGCATTATCTAGGTAGAGGAGGCTGTTGTAAGGGGGGAAAAAAGATAAAAGCTATTTTACTTTAAGGCAAAGAGTAAAACCATCATTTTTCACTCACATTGTACTTTTAAAGTTGGGTTTTTTTAATTTTATTTAAACTTCACCACTCAATCCCTTTCTCTTTCCATTGTAATTAAAAAAAAAAAAAAAAAAAAAGCAGCAAAGCTCCTGATTTCAAGCATTAAGGAGAGGGAGAAAGGCCCCAGATAAGGTGCCATTCAAATCCCCCTCTCAGACGGGTAATTCTGATCAGGCAGGAAAGCAGTCTAAATAAATAAACCCTTCCCCATGTCCCCTTCCCTGGGGGAGGCAGGGAAGGGTGGGGGGGAAAGGACACACACACACACACAATGAGGAAGGATATTAGAAAACTCATTTACAGGAGGAAGAGCACGTGGAAGATGTGCACGTTACAGGACAAGGAGGGGAGGTCTGTGGTGGCTTTACCCTGCCTCAAGTTCACAAGCTGATGGCTCAGAGGGGCAGGACAGTGTCTCATCTCTGTGTGTGGTGGCAAAGAAGTTGGGTTTTTGAGATGGGTTTGGAGGAAGGGATAACCCAAACCTGGGAACAAAGGGCTTCAGGCCTGGAGAACTGTGTGTGCTTAACTCCCATTTTCATCTGGCGCGTCTGTGAAGGCACAAGCAAAGCCACTCAGCTATCAGCCAGCTATTCTCTTCTGCTAATCCAGGGCTAGCATCAGCCAGCGAAGTTCCCTGGATTTGCACAGGCCAAAAATCTGCCTGACACTGTCCCCACATCTGCTGGCATTCACACATAACCCAGGTCTGCTCAGCTCTGCCTTCCCCACCAGCCTTCCCTCTCCCCCCATGCCCATTCCACCGGCAGTCTGGGGAAAAGGTGGAGGCATCCTCCTCCCGGCAACCCCTCTGGACAGCTGCCTCCTGAACCGCCCGCATGCAGCGACAGCATAAACGACTCGGTGCCAGCACCCCCCGCCTGCATTCACCCTCTCCTATGCAGGCTCTTTTCAGATGCAGACTGCATTGAGAGGATGCGGAATCGTTCCTGACTCACACGTCCCTGTCAGGTAAAAGCTCTGGCGCTCTGGCCGACCTCAGCAGAAAACCAAATGGGTTGCTGATGTTGGATCCGCAGCAGAAAGGTCTGGAAAGGCTGGAGTTAGGTGCACTAACAGCGGGAGGCATTGCCCCTTTCAGGTACCTGCCCCTGGCCAGCCTCTGTCCTCTCCCAGTTTGATTCTTTTTTTCCACTTGGACTGCAGTTCTAGAATGATCAAGTCAACAGCTTCTTCTCTACATTTGGTTTAATCCCTGTGTGTGTGTGTTTTGGGTTCCCCATCTCTGTAGCCAGCCTGCCAAGGTCATCTGCTCCTAATACCTTAATGTGTCTTTAAATTTCTCCTGGTTTGGATGGGCAGACAATGCTCTTTGAAACTGGTTCCTTGCCTTCCTCATTCTCCCTTTTTTTGATTAAAGAACCCTTACAGTTTCTTAGACCCCTACAGTTTAGTGATCAAAACCCAGGAAGAGGAAAAGGTTTGTTCCATCACTTCTCCTTTATAAACCTTCTCAAAAGAAATAAATTCTCAGGCACTGCTCACATAGAGCAAACAGGCAAAGACCGCTCCACTGCATTTGGGGATGGGATCTGCCTTGGGATCTACAATAGACGTCACAAGTAATCACAGCCCAGCTCTTGACCTGCTCTTGTTCCACATGAGCAAGGACACCAGATGAGGACCAGGCTCAATCAATTTGCAATACAATAGTGCAAGCATTTTGCTAATTTCAATCTGATGCTGTTTAAAACCTCTGCACGAAACTGCCGCCTTGGCGATGGATGAACCGGGAAAGTTGAGGAAGAACTGCAGTCTACAGACCTCTACCAGAACACTGTAGGTGGGAAAACATCACCTCCCATCCCCTCCTCACTGTGCAAATTCCCTTTGCCAATGAGACAACCTGTCCAGGGGCCGTCAGCCCCCCAGGAGACCATTGTCTCTTGCTTTCTCACGAGGTTCCCACCATCCTCCCAAGCAGAGGATTACAGCTGATTGCCACCCGATTTGTCTTGTTGTCCAAGCACCCGTTTGCAGCTTAAGGAGTTGTTTAGCAGAACACCACATCTTATAGGAATGGAAGTTTTATGGCAGGTTTCCATGCCCATCCTTGAGCTTAGAATCAGCCCTGATGCTTTCCTGAAGTGGTTCTTGCCTGATGCTCTGTCACTCGCTTCCTCTGCCTCTTCCTGTTTTATATAAGGCTGAATCACTGTTGTCTACTGGGGTTCTCTGCCAGATGACTGGTCCTGGGCTGGGGCCAGGGGCATGGAGCCAGGTGGATTGAGCCTGTTGCACAGCATACAGGATTTCTGGGGCCAAGCCTGGAGGGTTTGGGAGGAGGCATAGGACCAGGAGCCAAGCAGAGACAAGACAGCTCCTGGGACATGAAGCAGCAAAGAGCAAGGAGCAGAATTTGACAGGGGTCCTTCTTCGTGGTAAGTTTGGTTGAACCAGGCCAGGCTGCCTTCCAGCATGGTCCTGATCATATCTCTGCACCAAACAACCCTTCTCTGCCATGGCTGCCAACACTAACTATCTCCTGAAAGCTAGAAAAGATATCTGCCCTTCTGCATGGGGGTGCCCTGCTGCACTTTCACTGCCTTTTTGCCCTTTAATGGTCCAGTAACAGGCAACCAGATCTGACAGAGCTTTTTGCAGTGCCACCACCAGTCTGTGCTCATTGTTCTTACCTTTGGAGGATGAGGGTGTGGGGTAGCAATGTTCCTTTCGGCCCACACAAAAGAGCAGAAGTGATTTGTCCAGGTGCCCCTGGTTATAAGTACCAAAGATGCTGCTTCTCCCAGAGCTCAGACACACTCACACGTTATCATGGTGCAACAGGTTACTTCAGGCTGCACCGTCCCTGCCGTGGGGCTGTGTGTGTGCTCTCCAACGCACTGACAGGCACCAGATGATTTGGGATGCGTCAGCCCATGGCAAGACCTGGGGAAGCTGAGGCAAACACTGCAGGAGCACAGGGATGGGAGATGCACGGATGGAGGATGCCGGGGTGTACCTGACAGTCATTGGATCACACGTCTAAGCGCAGGGTCAGCCTGTGAACAACAAGAGACTAAACATTTGTATGCTGTTAATGACACTGTCAATCAACTGCAGCCTCACTGCTGGCTTTGCAGGTTTACACTGCGATTTATTAGCCCTGGGTGACTTGATTAGTAGGTTGCCCTCTTCATAAACCAAACATTTCCTCACTTAAAAGCATTTGCCATGTCTGCCCTTACTCTTTTAGGAACATGGTGGATATACTTTCCCTGTCTCCTCACAGTCTGCTTGAGGGCCATGCAGGGGCTGGTGCCATCCTGTGTCACCTTCCTCATTGCCCCCAGTTTATCCCATGGCCCTGAGCGTACTGCAGATGGCACGAGCAACTTCACCTCTCCTGCTGTTGTGCGACACTCCTCCTCCAGGCACAGAGACCTGACTGCAAAGGCACATTGCTTCCAGGCAAACCTTCTCCTTGCTACCTGCTGCTCCTTGGCACCCAGCCTTGCCCATCACTCCCCAGGCCAGGGATGCTGAGACGCAGCTCTCCCCAAGCCTGCCTCTCCAGCAGCAGCAAAGGAGCTTTTACAGCTCACGGAGGAGAGCAGGGGATCCGCTCACAGCGTTTCCTTGTGCTCTGGGTGTTTCCCTCTTCCATGGCTTTTGCAAGCGAGCCGCAACTAGAAAAGATTCCCAGCATCATCGCTGCACCAGGTCTCTGCCAAACCCGGCTCTCACCATTGTTCTCAGCCACACCATTTACCCAGAGGTTTGTTTCTGTCTGTCAGTTCTTCACGCTGTAGGTTCCTACAGTTTTTTGAGCTGGTGACGGATGACAAACGTGAGAAGAGTCTGCCAAAGGAAAAAATCAGGAGCACCTTAAATCACCCCACCAGCTTTCTGTCACTGTAGCATTCCAGTGCTGGGAGTGCACGAGGGCTTTGGCCTGGATTATACTGATGGTAATGCATCTGCACAAATTCCAGATGCATGTGTATATACATGCATGTATATATGTGTATGCACACACATGTATGTACACATATGCACACATGTATGCAAAAGAAACCTCTTTTTATTCTTTACATGGCCTTTTTGTGCCACAGGAATGCAGGACTGCTGTGCCTTTTCATTTTGTCCCTTTTGTAGTCCCTTATTTCTATATTCTTCTTTTATTTTCCTGCCCACCACCCCCTGAGTTTCCAGCCTGAGAGGCTTTTCCAGAGTCTGGTCACTGATTTCCTGCCTAAATTCATTCACAGCTCTTTTATCTCACTTTGCTCTTGTGCCAGTGCTGCCCTTTGACTGGAGCAACTCTTTACTCCCCCTCACATTTATATTTCCTGCATGCTCCCTCAGTTTCCCTCTTAGTGGAGTAACCAAACCAAGCTCATTCTGCCTCACATGTAGGACATGTTTCTGTCCCCCTGCTTGCTGTCCAGCCCTTACCAACCATGAATCCTGATGAGCCTATCTTTTTCCAACTGCGGGTGACTAGAAGAGCTGGTCATTTTCCCAAGTACAAGGGCATGAGCATCTTCCTCTCTCCCCTGGAAGACACCCCAGAATAGCATTTGATTTCATATATGCATGTCACAACAGCACCATGGCTCTTCTTGCCATCACTAAACAGTTTCTGCTCCCCATGCATCCCACCACAACGCCCACTGCTGCCTCACCATCCTTGACTCTGCCTCTTTTCCAGGCCACATGCCCCCATGCCTGTGACCCAGGCCTGAGTGTCCTGTGTCACATTGCTAATACCTTTGGACATCCTCTGTCTTCTTCCTTCAGGTCATGACTGGACACCTCTCATGGTGATGAGTGCACAGTACCAAGCAGAGACTTGGCCCCATCGCATCCCCGGAGCCTGTGGCTCAGCAGTTCCCTGTGCCATGCCTGTGCACCTACCCACACTTTTCCTGGCCCTTTTCAAGAAGGGCAGAACAGCAACAGGTTTTTCCTTCTCGCTCAGCTAAGCTGGACCTAACTTCACTCGGTTCATGTGAGCCTTAGACATTGTGATTTTCCCCACCTCCCCACTCCTGGATGAAGCCATTAGTAATTTCATGCTCTGGCATTACTCACGCATAGCCCTTGGATGTCTCCTGGGACATTAAGGTGGTATGCAGCAGGGAGTGCACAGCACACCTGTGCTCCATTCCCAGACGCTGGTGCTGTGCTTTCCCCCCCTTGTTTCCTCTGCAAGGGCCATTCACAGTGTCACAGCACAGACACTTTGGGTTGATCATCAATGAGAGCTAGAGGAGATAACGTGTCTCAAGAGTTAGCAGTCACCACATGACTTCATGGTGGCATTGCAGTAATTACCAACCTCCCCCTTGTAAATGGAAGACCCTTAATAGGATGTCTTTCCTCTTTCCCTGATGTCTAGAAGGACTTGTGAATGTGTGTCTCACTGATGCCCCTGGGTAGCTGGGCTGATAGCCCTGCACCACTGTGGAGCACGCTGCGCACCCAGCAGCCCCATTTCCAGAACAACTCAGTGGGTTGGGGTGACCTCCAACTGTTGTCACACCGAGACTCGCCGTCCTTGGCAGCTAGAGAAGGGCTTACTCTCACCGGGTCTGGTGACACCTCTCCATGCTGAGCCAGGGAACTTCCCCCTGCTCTGTGGGAAGCCCCCAGCCTTTATTCAGGAAGTTACATCTGCACTACGTATATACTTTGTGTCCTGACTTATCTGAGGTGGTTTCACAGGCTTACCTTCTTCATAAAACACTTGCTCAGTGGTAAGGTGCTGTGGGTGCTCCAGGACCAAGCAATGGCTCAGCACACCCTTCAGGCCCATCCACAGCTGGGAAGGCCAAGCACCGATGTACTTCCAAGGAGAGGAAGTCTCAGAGCTATCCTATTTTTAAAACAGACTTTTAAAAATGAAATTACAATTGTAAAAGCCTCAGCTCCCACTGAACTCATCCCTCCTACTCAAACTTCTATCCCCAGGTAGCCCAAAAGCTTTGCAAGAGGCACACAGCACATCTTCATTAAGATAAAGCTGCCACCAGGCAGAGGGGGAATAGCAAGAATTACAACTCACTCAAAATGCTCTCAGTGCTACCCAGGGAGGAGTTTTGGCCAGCGAAAGATGTGTGCGACGGAGGACGGGAACAGCCGTTCTGCAGAGGACACGGGTTCTGCTTCATCATCCCTAGCTGCCCCTGTTTCAAACAAACAGAAGCCCTGCGAGGTTTCAAAGTTAGTCACTGAAGGGTTCTGGCTCATTTGAGATGCACCAAAGGATTCTCTTCCTCCCTGACATCACTCAGTGGCGTTATACCCAAGGGAATTTTTGGAATGGGGGGGAGGTGGCTTAGGGACATATATGGGAAGGGTTTCTTTCTCCAAAAGTGGAGGACCCAGGACTGTAATAACTTAATTTTCCTTCTGTGTTTTCCTTCATTTAATCCTTGATAAAATGAGTGTGGCTTCCACAGCATGTGAGGGGTCATCCTTGTACGGAGTCAGCATGGTCGCTGGTGGAAAAGAGTAAAACTCTGCCTAAGTGAATCTGCTGGAGGCCACAGCACGTACACAGCAGCAAAGCTCGGTGTTGCAGTTCTGCTGACCCTTTTCTATAGCATAAAGACAAGAGAAAAGTGATAAAAGACCAGCACGAAACCCACCTGCACCCAGGCTCCTTCCCCCCCCCTCCCCAAGGGGCTCATTGCTGTGGGACACACCTGAGGCCGGGAGCTCAGCGCAGGTACAACAAAAAAATAGCCTTTTGCACAGTGATTTAAGGCAAACCGTGGGGTCTATAGCCCCGATGCTGCTCACTCCCTGGCTTGTTCAGAGCTGCCCAGAGCATCTCAGCATCCAGCCCTGAAAGCTTTGCCCCACCGCACAGCCCTCGCGTACCCAGAGAGCCGCAGACACTCCCCCCACCCCAAACAAATCCCTTACGGGTCACGCTGATTGACTGAAGGTTTGCAGTCATCAAGTTTGCTCTCTAATCCGCTCACTTTCAGCTAAGCAGCCAGGGAGGAACTCTTCCCCAAAGAGTAAAGAGCTGCACGGCTGGAGTTTGCCAACGGGGACCGAAGTAGCGCGAAAAGTAGCGAGGGACGGGGGTGTCGGGAGAAAGAAAGATGCTGATTTAGAGTGCTATTAAAAATGCTGCCCACATAGCCTTTTAACCCTCAAAGATATCAGATAACTTTTCCCCCCCTCCCCCCTTTTCCCGCGGAGAGATGAAGTGGCTGTCATTATCTGCGAAGGTCTGTATCATATTGGAATCTGCCGGCGCAGGTCAGCGAGTCCGCGGTGTTCTGGTCCCAGCTCCGGCGCTGAATTACATTTCCCAGGCACAATGGCTGCAGAATGGGTGGGTGCTTTGTCATTTAAACTGCATAAAGAGGCAGAAATTGATTTTTATTGTGGATCTTCATATCTAATAAAGCTCTGAGGGGCTCTTTTCTTCTCCGATTGAATGGCCATTGAATGCTTTCAATCTAGTTCTGTGTTTCATGCCTAAACTGAATAGTGGCAGGAGGAAAATAGATGGGGGGAAGAGAGGCCAAGTCACTTTCCAGATTGAAAAGGATACAGAAGAGAAATAAATAAAAAAAAATATAAAATAAAGTAAAAAATGAATCGGGGAGGGGGAAGAAGAGAGAGGGGGAAAAAAAAAAAAAAAAGAGCTATTTAAGTGGAAAAGGGAACTTTCCTGATGCTGGGGGAAAATTGCTTTGTGCAACGCGCAGGCGTGCGGCGGCGCCCAGGGCTGCACCCCGAGGATGAGGATGCAGGGTGGTGTAAAGACACAGGGCTCAGCGAACCGTCACCGAGGGACCAGCCGCTTACCTGCATCTCGATTCGGTGCTCCGGGACTGGAAATCTCCACTTCCCCGGCCAAGCCGTGTTAACGCGGCGCATCCCAGCGCTGCCCTGCACGCGTTGCCCTCGGCGACTGGTATTTTCCTTAGGCTGCTACAGAACGGGGATGACTCCGTTTATGTTGATGTTAATTAGAGGAGAGATTGGTTTAGAATACAGTGTTTTTTAATGTAATTAGTACCTAGTTCATCACTTCCTCCTCAAATCAACAGAGACAACAAGACATAATGGCTTTTCAGCTACTCTTTGATATGGATTGCTCACTTAGTCCCCTTCCCCTCGGGAAGCTTCATCACAGTTAACAAGGCCAGTAGCGTTAGCATTAATTGGTCGTGCTGATGGTCTGATCTAAGGTCCTAAGGAGTCCTCCTACAGCACTTCAGACTGTGGTCAAACACTCTCGGGAACTCTGCCTAATTGAATGCTGAACTTCTTGCTCGTTAGACCCAGGAGAAACAATCATTGCCTGCTCCTAGGCTCAGCCTTTGAAGTCCACGGGAAAAACAAAATGCTCCCCACAGCCCCTGTAGGACCCTGGAGGTCCCCACTGAGGTACCCTCACTGCCCATGTCACCAAACAGGCACCTTTTGGCACAACGGCATCTTCCAAGTTCCTCAACTCCAGCACATGGAAACTGAGCTCAGAGGAGTTAAGACATAAGCAGTGTGTTTCTTACATGGCCATTTAAATTGTATTCAGCCTGCATGTGTGATTTGACTCATGTTCTTGTACCTTCATAGCTAGCACTGGGAATCCCTTCCAACCTAGGCCAGTGCAGGAGATGTCAGCAGCTCCCAAACTCACAACACAGGGAACCTTTTATGTTGAAGAACACAAATTTGATTGTTTTTTCTTGTAGCCATCCAAAGCCCTGCTCTATGTGTCTGGTCTTCTTAACTGTGGAAAGTTTAAGGTCATGAAAACTACAAACTCTTGATGAATCTTGGGCCTGAGAAAAAGTAAATCTCTGAGCCCTGTGCCTGAAGAGCTGGTCCTTCAGCTTGAGCCATGGAGGCATTCAGCATCCCTGTTCTTCCTTGCATCTAAGGCATTGAAACCTCACTTAGAGCCTACTGAAATGCACAGTGTCTCCTCAGAGCCACTGCTGAGCTGCTGGTTACTGTGGGCTTCCTGGCACCCATGGATGCTCAGATTTTGTTTTCAGGAAAGCCTCTCTCAGACTCACCCCCAGTTGCTTTATCTTCAGCACGTAAAAAGAAAGAGGAAAATGTCAATTGGATCTTCCCTACCCCATCCTGAAGAAGATGAGAAAATACCTTTGAATGTTAAGCAAAGCAAACCTCCCACTGGACACAACTCCCCTGCACACTTCCTTCGGGAAAGAGATTTCCCTTAGGCTGCTATAAAACGGGAATGACTCAGTTGGTGTTGACATTAATTAGAGGAGAGACTGGTTGAGAATAGAGGTTTTTCTCATGTAAATTGGCTTTTCACCTACCCGTTTCACCACCCTTAGAAGCCTCTTCCAAGTATCTTTGGAAGTAAGCCCCAGGCAGTTGAAAGAGTGCCAAAAAAAAATAAATATAGGGTGGTTACAACCATAACTTCCCTCCAAAAATCTCAGAGCAAACCAAGTTACTCACAGAGGGGGAGAAGGAGAACTGCCGAGATGTATTTGTCTTTCTCTTATCCAATGGCAGGAGAGCTCAGCATGAACCATTGTGAAAGGACCTGCCCTTCCTAGCACTGGGAATTAGTTTTTTGGAAACTGGGACCCAAGTAAGGTGTCTCAAGTTAGGCACTTGAAAAGGAAAAGAAGAAAAAAAATGCAAGTTTTGTTGGTACAAATTCTACTTGTCTTTGCCAAGGGCTCAGCACAACCTCAAAATGCACCGGGGATCCAGAAAAACCAAGAAAATGCCAGGCTGTGTTCAAAAAGAGAGAATGATACTGAAAATGCTGTAATGGAATTACAGAAATGCATGATATACCTTCACCCAGAATAACGTTTTCTATTCCGGCCTCCCTGCCTCAAAAATGCAGACACGGGAAAGGTCTAGGGGAGGGCAAAGGAAATTATTAAGGGCATGGAAAGACGTCCATGCAAAGAGAGATTAGAAAGATCATGGCCATGTAATTTAGAGACAGCACGAATAAGAGAAGCCATGATAGAGATATATAAAATAATTTGCCTTTTCCCGGTTTGCAGAGCTTTTGTGAGCTCAGTCCCACCGGTTTTCCTTCAGATCCACGCAGAACTGGAAGGTGCATGGCAAGCAGGAAAACAAACAGCACGGAGCTGGGGGGCATTCTCCAAGCACCTGGAGTGCAGGCTGGTATTTGAGGTTCAAAATGAGTCACTTTAACTCTGGTGGTCCTTTCTCTGGTCCTGGATTCCAGGATAAAGGAGGCAATCTCTCAGGAGTCCCTGCCCTTGGGGAGGTTTGACTCAGAGGAAGCCTCTTTGCCCTATCCAGACGTTCATAACAGCATTTTCATCATCACCTCTGCATCCATGTTACAATTCTTGTTCCTCATACAGCCTTCCCTGGGGACAAGGTCTCCCATCTGGCAGCACCAGTTACCCGTTAAAAGGGGAAGCCAGCCCCCTTGCCTCAGGCCAGCTGGGCGGCCAGAAGATCCAGCCCTAGAACCGGCTTTGGCATTTCATGGGTCAGAGGCATCACTTTCTGCAAAAGTTCTGGTGAGTTTTATGAGGCTTAAGGAGACTCACCAAGTCATTAACTCCATGTCACTGCTGAACAGGGCAGCCTAGAAAGCACCCTGTGTTCCTGCAGGTCACCTCTTTCACACCCCATACACAGTCTAAAGAACCCAAAGGTTCTAAAGAACCTAAATCCCTGTTTTCACCTCAAGGCAAGGATGGAAACTAAGCTTTTGACCTGGAATTTTTCTCTCTCCGAGTGGAATGAGGGTCTGTCTCCCTTCCCAGAGGGTGTTTTGTGTAAATGGTCTGCTAACTATTTCAAGTAAAGTCTTTTAAGGAGAATGTGAATTTTGGAGGGACACAAAGGGGCTCCTACACCTGAATAGTTGTCCATTTCTTCCAAATGTACCTGCTGGACTAATAAAAGGTTATGAGATCTCTCTATACAAAGGTGTCTCTATTCAAGAGGGAACACTTCTGACACTCTTATGATACCATCCAAACTACATGCCTTTCAAAACAGTAGTCTTAGACAAAGCCCAACCACCTGATGGCCAGAAGGGAAAAGCTGGGGGGAAAAAAATCCCCAACCCATCATACAACAAAGGCTCAAAGAATACAGACAACAAGGGTGCAAGTAAGAACGATCTGAACTAAATGGTGAGATTCCAGATAGACTCAAGAGACATAAATACCTCATCTAACCTCCACTCACAGTGAGTAGCCAGAGACAGCATGAAAGTGGAGATCAGCTAGGTGCAGAGGAATCTGTTCTCAAGTTCCCCTGAGGAGGGGAGAGGTCTGCAGCACTTAAGAGAATGATTTCTGTTTGCTTCAGGTTCAGCCAAGGTCCAGAATTTAGAAAAATCCAGGACAAGAGCTGGTGGGAGGAGAGGAGGTACTCTGCGTGCAGGATTGGGGCTGGGTTGGGGAGGAGACACACTGCAGAAGCAATGGTCAGGAGGGCAGGCTCTCCAGGCGAGCCTGGGGAGGGAGGGGTGTGAGTCAGGGCTTGGGGTAGATGAAATTCCACTTACTTTCCTGAAGAGTCGTTGGGTGTGCAGGAGCCTGAGGACAGGGCAGCATTTCCTTATCAATAGGCAGTCCAAGCAGTTGAGAACACCTCAGCAGATTCACAGCTGAAACAGAGACCTTTCTCTATTGCTTAAAAACACTCCCAAAACACCAAAACAGGTGGAGCCGTTTGTCCCCTAAGTGAGGAGCAAACCTGCTGAAATGGGAGCTGGGGCAGGTTAGAGACATAATCACTGAGTGAGGCAATATACAAAACTGCAGAGCAGCTGGCCAGGAGGTTTATAAGCCCTGTGGATATAACCAACTGTTGTGAGTTGCTGAACTTTGTCCTGCATAGCATTCCCATTAAAACAGTCATGCTGGGATATATAATGTCTCCGGACTGAAAAAGAGCCGGGGAAGAAATGGAGTGGCAGAGCCAAAGCTGAAACAAATCCTCTCTTGAATACCAGGTCTTAACTATAGGTTATGAGCCCTTTAAAAAACGTAGCCCAGAGGATAGAAGTAGCTGTAAAAAGTCATCTTTATTTTTGTTATCCGCTGTTGGCAGCCGGCTGTCCCCAGAGCTGAGGAAGATGAAGGGCAGGTGCTACTCCTCTGGGCTTTTTTGACCGATGACCCCGGCTGTAAGCAAGTCTGATCCCAGGGGAGGGCTGCAATGAAGGGTGGATGGTTGGGAAGTTTTAAAAGTGGGGCTGGGCATGGGAGAGCAGGCAGTGATATCAGCCCCAGGTGAAGCAGTGAGAGCCAGGCTGAAGGGATGGGTAACACCGCAGGCTGCGGCCTGCGGGCACCAGTTGAGTTTGTCAGGCTTAGAGCAGCCAGAGGACTTTCTCTGTGTCTCCTGAAACCCCCTCCCATGTTTGGGGTGTCACGGACAGGCGTCACGCACACAGGGCTTGTCTGACGCCCTGTCACAGCGAGAGTTATTCATGGGAGTATGTTTTGCCATGTAAGAATAAACGCCACCTTCTCCCTGCTGGGAAATGGCTGCTTTGTGTACAGCCAAGGCGAATCCTCCCAGCAGCTTCTGGGAGACCATCCCAGCTCCATCAGTGGCCCGGGCCCACCTCCGCATCAGAGGATGTGCATGTGCAATGCTATACAATAGAGCCAGCGTGTATTTACAGATAACCTGACCCTTCACAAAAAATACCCACATTAAAACTGCTTTTGCCCTGTCTCTCTCTTCCACCCTTCTTCTGCCTTGGAGCAGAGCACAGCATGGTTATCTCTGAACAAATTAGTCGGTTTAGTTTGTTTTTTAATGACTGTGGGAGGTGGGATTTGGAGATGGATGGCCTACCGCTCTGATCTGGTAGGACAGCTCTTAGATGTCTGCGTGCCTGTAAAGACTTTGGATGGGAAGGACATCTTGCCTGAAACCTGGGTACACAATGCATGCTCCCTTAATGCCACTGAAGAGGCAGCCCTGGGCAGTATTGATGCTGCAATTCTACATCTGCCATACATGCCAAGTGGTTTCTGTATTGTTCGTGTTGTATTTGCTGGCCAGGACACCTATCCCCTTGCACACACGTTTTGGGGTGTAACGGTGTGTTTTTTATCCTCAGACGTGTTGACTCCTTGGATCTGATCAGGGTTCCAGTAACAGAAATCTTCAGAATTGTGGCTGGCATTTCAGCAAGGGCTTTCACTGTGAACCCAAACTGCTCTGTCACAGGGATTCTGGGGTTGTTTTTTTCACCAGGACTCCCACTCACAGTGTTCTGCTGGAGCGTGTGCAGCCAGGGAAGCTGTTCCTCATCTCTATTAAAAAATATTCCAACTGATGCGGGGAGTAGAAGTTTGAGTTAATTACAAATTATTCTCAATTTCACTAGCATTTTATTAACAAATCCACATTAATCCAGTATTAAAGCAGGGCGGGATTATAGGATTTCTCTCATCTGAAGCTTGGAGCAAGGGAAGTCTATAATAAACCCACCTATTCATTTGACACAAAGCTGTTCTATCAAATCTACCACAACATGTGGCCCACCATCACCCCCCTTCCTTGCGACATACATATGCAATCCCATACAATGGAAACGGTATATTTTCACCATTAACTGGAATGGATGCTAAAATGATCTGGCATAAAATCGCCTTTACAGCACCTCTGGCCTTGAAGACACTTTTCCAGGCCTTGCAGGTGACCTACTGGTGACATCTTCTATCTCCCAGCTCTCTGCTCAGGTCCATGTCCACCGGTAGAAGATCTGACCTGTTTAACTGCGTGAGTTGGCTGCTGAAGAGCCAGAGGAGGCTGTGTGAAGGGATGCTTCCTCTGGGAATTGAGGTTTACACCACAAGGTGGGACGCACCTGAGGAAGAAAAGGCTCTGAGCACGTTTGGAGAGAGCTAGGAGAACCAAGATAGAAAAGGCAGAACTGTTTCCTCTTGATCCTGCCACTGCCCTCGAAATTGTCGTCAAAGTTTCCCCAGCGAGGAGCTAGCTAAGGGACCGAAATAGTTTGCTTTAAGAGATAATCCTTTTAATAAAGTGTGAGGGTCAGAATTTCACGTTGGCAGTGAACATTTTGCTAAATAGGGCATGATGAGTCTGCTGCTCTGCTCCCCGAGCGGCCTGCCCGTGCCGGCGTGTCACAGCATGCCACCACTGCGCGAAACTGCCGTCTCTGCTGGACTCGGCAGGTGGGTCGGCACCAAGAGTTAACAGCTCCTGAGCTGAAACCCTCCTTCTTGATCTTGCAGACAGCTCTAAGGACAGAAACATCTCCCCCAATCAAAAAGAATAAAATGATAACCATTAAAAAAATTAAAATGAAATCCAGAGAAAGTGAAGGAAAAGTTGGGGGTTTCTGGGCCTTTCCTGTCTCGCTCGTGGGGTCACCACCAATATCTGAGCATCCAAAGTATTGCGTTTTATGCCTACAAAACCCTTCCATTTTCCCACAGGTTTTTAATGCCATGAAAAGGGGGATTTGCTCATGGAAAATTCTGCTTGTTCAAAAGGCTACGTTTCTGCCTCATAAATCAGCATTCTCAGCCAGTGCAAGTCTAGGTGCTGCCGCTCTTTGTTTCGATGTGACAACAGGCTTGGGGCTGTGTAGAACTGAAACCACCCTCTTCCCAGGCAGAGCAGCTGCCTGAGACCCACAGCTGACAGGTCCTGGGATCAGGGCTCCTTCAGAGCTTTTTTCTTTTTTTGTGCCTTTTTATATTGCTGGCTGTCCAGGTCTGTCTCCCCATGAATATTTCCAAGACTAGCAAAGAAATGCACATGTGCTAGCGAAGAGAGATTAAGCCTATTGCCACCTCATCAGCACTGGCGTTTTTTTGGAGCGTGAAGGGTGGTGTTTTATTTCTTGGCAGAAAAAATAAAATCTACTCATCTTTTTGCTCGGGTCTGGACCTATTTTTATTAGAGTTCTGGACCTACAGTGCTTAGTTCTTTGGTGCGGATGGTTTCCCCCAGCAGGGATCTGGAGACCCTGAGGGCCATCAAGAGCTTTTATGGAGCCTGGTACCTACCTGCCCTTTGCATTCAGGAATCGATTGTTCTGTCTGTAACTGAATATCTCTGAGGCTTTTTGGGTCGATTGCCCAGACGGCCACTTCTCCAGCTCTCAAACTCCACGGGCTGTTGGTCTTGACATCTGCTCTTTGAGCAAGGCAAAGGCAGAGGGAAATGCTGCCTCAGATTATTGTCTCTTGCCTCTGACTATCCCTGAGCTGGTAGTCTTGATGCTCAGATGTTCTGAGCATCAGATGCTCAGACTCCAGACAAGCACTCTGAGCCAAACACCTGCAGAGGTCCCCCAGCTCCTTACAAAGCTAAGGGACAGACATGGAGAAGTGACCAAGGTGATGTCACACCTGAATGGCAAGGTAGCAGGAGGTGAGCCATGGTTGGGTTTTAAGCAGAGTGGAGCATGTATCCTTGGGTGTTTAACTCTTGTATGCCCTTCTGGTTTCATTCAGTCATAGAATCATAGAATTGTTAGAGTTGGAAAAGGCCTCTGAGGTCCAGTCCATCCCTCCATTACCACTATGTCAACAGAAGCGTGTCCAGGAGTGCCACATCTACAAGTTTTTTTAATGCCTCCAGGGATGGTGACTATACCACCTCTCTGGGAAGCCCATTCTAATGCCTGACCAGTCTTTCAGTGAATAAATTTTTTATAATATCCCATCTAAACCTTCCCTGACACAACTTGAAACCATTTCCTTTTGTCCTATTGCCAGTTACTTGGGAGAAGGGCCCCATCATTGCTGTTTTCCATGACCAGGTCATGGTGGAATAGCCACCACCCTTCCGAGTGCTGCTGGAGGCTGCTGTGAGGGCAGGGGGCATAGCTTCCTTTAGGAGACAATTTATTGTCTATCTGCTCGTTGCCAGGCCTCTGCCATCTTCACTGCAGGCCCCTGTGCAGGGAGATGTCTTTTGGTGCTTGGTAATAACAGGCAATTTGGAGTACAAACAACCCTTTTGTGCCTGTCACTTAAGGAGCCCCCTGATAAACACGGCGGTGGAGAGAAGCTGACGTGAATATATGAGATTCCTCCTGCCCACAACCAGTGCCAAGATGCTGGGCAAAATGCACCATCTGCATCAGGTCCTATTAAGTAAATTAATGTTCTGGAATTTGTTTAAAAAAATAAAAGTGTAGTAAAAAGAGAAAGAGCCCCCAAAAACCTTATTTTACAAATTAGTCACAATTTGCAAGAAAAATTATCCCATCAAGGGAGCTTTGGGACAACAAACAAGCCCAAGGCTGAGACATCCATTAAGGGGCCGTTTGTATCAAGAAGTTTCTCCTCTCCCACCTCTTCTGAGGGTTTTTATGGGCACGGCTCATGGTAGGGCTTCACATGCTCACTTAGGCAGTAGTCTCCTAGGTGAGCCTGACCCTGGCCTTGAGACTGAGGGGAGGCATGGGAACCACACCAAGGAGACCCGAAGCCTGTTTACAGCTCATTTCCAGATGCCTGGAGGAGCCAGGAGGGAAGGACAGACCTCCCCATCATGCTGGGTGAGTGATGTTGAGGGGACAACACAAGATCTGGCCAAGGTGAGGCAACAGTACCCAAAGGGAACCACATCCAGGTGACCCTCAGCCTGTCTGCAGCTCATCCCGCAGCTGCCTGGGGGAGCCAGGGAGGAAGGACAGACCTCCGGGTCATGCTGGGTGAGTGATGCTGGGGGGACAACACAAGATCTGGGCCAGGAAAAAGCAAAGGCATCTTCTACAGGACCCCATCTCACAGGGCTGTCTCTGTCTGTCCCTTCATCTAGCAGCTCACCCCAGCCTCCTCCAGAGCCTGCCGTTAATACAGCCGGACTCACGCCGTTAAACAAACCTAAACAACATGCAGTACAAGGCTTCCAAAAAGCCAGTCTCAAAATAACTCCCACTCTAATGCAAGCAGCAGACAAAGCTAAAGAAAAGCAGAGGAGCAGGCACCCTTCAAGCTAAAGCATGTTATTAAGGAATATTCCTTTTTTGAAGTTTGTTGATTTTATTTTTATCATATTTTAGCACAAACCCTTTTCATGTTATAAATTAAGTAACTGCTGCAGAAGGGTTATGGGTTGGGTTGTTTTTTTTTTTAGATGCATTTCCTATAGAGAGATTTTTTTTAAGTTTCCAGTACAAAAAAAAAAAAATTAAAAAAAAAATCATGGAAAGCTGTGTTGAATTATGTGATACATTGAAATTAAAATGAAATTCCAAATTATCTTGCAGTCAGGGGCTGATGTGGACTGAGTGATAATAAATAAAGGTTAAAAGGACATTGGCAAGTCTTTTTTCATGGCTTTCAATTTTTCCCCTCCCTGTTGTTTGTAAAAACCTCTTAGAAGATTAAAAATAATATTTCTTTCCCTATTGATTTTTTTCTTCTTTTTCCACATTTGAAACCAGCATTTATTTATTTTCTGTGTTTCTAATGGAGCTGGGATTAATGTGGCTTTATTTGTTCTCTGCTTTCGTCTGGTGGAGGGACTCGGTGCAGCCCGGGGAAGGATGCTCATTAGCAGGACTGCAGCAGCCCCCACCAAATGCCAAAGGTCCAGACAGGGACCAAGGTCACCAGTAAATATTTTGACCCTGGGGCAAGCACCCAAGACACTCAGCTGGTTTCATTTTGGTGCTTGATGTCCCCAGGTGTAACGCAGGTCCAAAGACTCCATCCCGTTGTGTTCTGGAGGGAAGAGGAGATGCTGACAGAGAGGACTTGGAAGGTGGGAGATGGTGGTGGGAGCTACCCCCCCCCCCCCCCCAATCTTATAATCTCCCACACGTTCACACGGCAGGCTGGTGTTCAACAAAATACCCTGCGCCCACTGGAGGGGTGGGAGGCTACATAGAGGGATTGTTCCTTCCAAAACCACCATTCTTCACCCTGGTGTTTGTGTTCTGGAGTTTGGGGTGAGCCCTGGTGGGACAGGGGCATTTTTTGGTTGTTATAGAGGGTTATTTTTGGGGGTGGGGAGGGATGGACTTTTATTATTTTTTTTGGGGGGGGGTTGAGGAAAGGCAGTTTAACCCTTAGTGATGTCAAGGTAATGACGTTCCACCACCTAGCTAAGTAAGCTGTGATGGATATCCTGAGTCTTCATTAGCTGGAGAGGTTGGGGGGGAGATTTTGGTGCAGCAAGTATTAAAGTATTTGAAAGCCTACGAGTGACAGAAACAAGCAGAGTAGTCGTATTGCTCATACAAACACTCGGGACACCTGAAGACAAAGAAGTGTGTGCATCCAGAATGGATGCACTGTGCATGCCCACCGGGGTGGTTAACCACGAAACTGTTCAAAGACATTTCCCAGCGAGGCTGTAGGGGTGGAAGAAAATTAAAAGCTCAAGTGGCTGGGTGCTTTTGGAGCAAGAGGAGCTCCTCATCTTCCCCGGGTGGAAATGCCATGGGAGGTGAAAGTCGGGCAGTGGTTTAACAAGTTTCGGTTCAACAGATTTAGGTAGCGCTGGCAAACCTGCAAACCATCCCTTGTCCTGGTGTTGCCCACACACAGGGGTACCCCAGCACAAGGCACAGCATTCCCTTACACCACGCTGGCCCCCCCATGCTGGGACGTGGGAGAACGTAGGGCGTTTGGTTTTTGGTGCCTCGGCATGTCACTGTTTAAACAAAAGCTATTAATGCCTCTGCTTTCTGTTCAGGCTGTAAGCTCTTTAGAAGGGCAAGAGCCTGCCAAGATGTATTTGTATAGGATGCAGAACAGCAGGAAGTTACAGTCACAAAATCAGAAAAGCCCAAACCCCCAGAAAAATCGATAGCAGCACAACTCCAAGAGATGCTGTAGAGTTTTAATGCCTTGTGACCGCTCCTTGGGATGGCAGCTGGTGTTTTAGGGTCGGCAGTATGCCAAAAAAAGGGTGCCAAGAGACAGACAAGTTCATTTCTGCGATGTGCTTTAAGACTTTAAAGCCCTTTGCTGTGTGAAACGTGTGTTTCCAAGGAGCAGAAGGTGCTTTTTCAAAGAAAAATAGAGAGGGAGAGGCAGAGCAGCAAACCCTGTCTGGGGGATGGCAGGAAATCTGGGCGTGAGGCTTGGCTCCCCCCCTCTCCCCATTTCCCTTAGTCAATGGAGAAGTGTCCATGAGCAGCTAGGATACGATCAGCTTTATGGAGCCTGCTCTGATTCCCTGTGGGAGACACACGTGGAATACACAGGAGCTGCCTGCAGCGGTTCGACTTTTTTGGGGAGGGGGAAGAGAAGGGGGAAAAAAAAGGGAATTAAACAACACACACCTCCCCCCCCATCCCCCCCAATTTTCAGGTCTGTGCTGGGAACCCAGCAACAAGTACAAAGGCTGCTTGGCTTGCAACTCCCAAGTTTTGCCAGAGCAGACTTTCTTATCGCGCTGCCTACAACGCGTGTGATACTTTATTAGCATCCTTCCGCCCTAATCCCAGCAAAACTGAAGGGGAAAGAGAAAAAGTGTCAGATCAAAAGGGGGAGTATGAAAGCGGGCGGCTAAGCAGGTTGCTGGGATGCTAATGATTGCTTCCCTCATTCTCTGAGTGTCACGCACAACATCTCTAAGCCCGGCGCGGCGCGTAAGCCACACAAATAGCCATATTTGTTAACATTCATGTGACTCTTTCGTCTGAGCTGTATTTCCTTGAGTACACCACAATGAAGAGTTTCTTTTAATAGGGATCAACCGGGAAAAACAACTGTGAGGGACTTTTCTCTCCCTCTCCCTCCCTCCCTCTCTCTCTCACTCCCTCTCTCACTCTCTCTAAACCTTTTACACTGCGGTTGAACAAGCCTCTGGATAAAGACTTTATCCAAAAACCCCCTCTTTAAAGTTATTTCAAATTTCTCTGCAAGGCTTTCAGAAATCTGTTTGTTTGAGGGCAGAATTAGATGTGACCGGCGTTTTATTGTGACATAAAACCATATTTCTTCCCTGGAAGATTAAAAAATAAAATCGGTTAATAAGAAAAGCTGTCAGCAACAGAAAATGGCTGACATAATCCGTTTATCCTCCGAGCAATAAAGATATTGGTCCTTGGGAGTCTATCCTCTCTCTCATGTTATTTCGCCCAAAACATTATCTTCCCAGCATTCTGATGGATTAAGAAGTCATATGGGAGATAGCAGGGAAATGACAGATACAAAAAAAATAATATCCTTTCATTTCCCCTCCTCCCTGCACTCTCTCTCTCTCTCTTTCTCTCTCCCGTTTTCTCCCCTGCCCCTCCTTCCCCTGCCTCCCTCTCTCTCTCTCCTTTTCTCCATCCCCTTGGAAAAGTGGTCCATCTCTTTATTCCCAGCATCCCAGTGAAAGTCCCAAGCCACTAACCCCGACGGGGTGGGGAGAAGCCAGGGAGAACTTCTGGCATGCCTCAGTCCCTCTCATCCCTGCTAACAGCTCGGCACCGTTCCACATCCCAATGCCTCCCAGTTCTGTAGCAGCTGCAGTCACAGCACTCTGTCCCCATGTTGAAGCAACTTGCTGGAGGAGGAGAGGTGAAATCCAGTGCTGGGTTTGGGTGGAGCAGAGCTGGGGCTCATTCCTGGGGGCTTTTCGGTTTCCATCTGTGGGTGGAAGAGGGCTTTGGTCTTTGGAAAACTCCTCTTCCTCACTCACAAGCATCGTCTTGGTGCAGGAGGTCATCTCCACCACAGATGAGTGAACAGTGGCCTTGATCTTGGTCTTGGGGGCCACTGTTTGCCTGTCTTTCTCAAGGCCATGGAGCTCCTGGAGACAAGCACATCGCACGGCTGAGGTCCTGGGACTCTGGGATGCACTGCTTTGACGCTGACACTGTGTGTCCAGTGGCTTTCTGCTTGAGTAGCCTTTGCATCTTCCCTTCCCTCAGGGGCTCTGCCCCTGAGGTCTGGCCCAGACAGGACCATCCAGACCCAGCGTATCGCTGAGAGATGTTCACCTGACTTCTTCTGACAAATATCCCATACTGGTCACTCCACCACCTCCCCAGCAGATTTACTCCAGTGCTTTGCTACCCTTAGCACCATCGTGTTTCTCTGAGCACCCGACTTAAATCTTCCACGCTGCAATTTAGGGCTGTCACGTCTCTTCCTATCCCCAGCAGACATGAAGGACAATTTATTGTCTTTCTCTTTGCAGCTAGCAGAAGACTGCCCTGAGAGGAAATGAGTAGGAGGAATGATCTGGTTGTCCTCCTCACCCCGATTCTTCTCCAGGTGAGCCTTTCCTGCAGTTGTATTGATCTACAACCACTTCCCTGCCTGTCCTGTGCTGAGCGTTCAGCCTGGCTTCTTGGGGCTGGGGGTGGTTCTCTTGCCCTTCCCCGTCTTCACAGCTATCTCCTGGTCACCTCACAGCCCTGACTCAGGGTCTCCTCTCAGTTACAGGTGAAGGAAATCTGTCTCCAGTAGTTTGGGGTAGGTTTTTTAGTCACAGCAAGACAAAATACACAAAACCCAGATTTTTTAAAGAAAAAAACCTCCGGTAATTCTGCCTGTTCTGCCAACATTCATGGAAATTTTCCTATTTTTTTAATTCATCTTTTTCAGCTCTTCTGCATCCTGCGAGCATTTTAATTAATTTCTCCACTTTTTGCCCACTGGAATCAACTCTGGTTTGCTATTTTATATGCTGTAATAGATTATAAAGGACACATTGACAGCTTTTGGCTCCCCATTCACCTGACACCCAGGTGGAACTCTTTGCCCACGAGTGTTTCTCCAGATCTGCCCACCTACCACATGGTTAGAAATAGGAGGGGGTTTTATATTTTGAGAACCAATGAAAAAAACCCAAACATATACTCATGATAAAATGCAGCACTTAAGGATCCTTAGTTTTACCTAAAAGAGAGGATGTAATCAGTTGTTTACGTCCCTTAGGATCAAGAAACTCTAGAACAAAGTGATGGGTATGGTTCTCCCATATCAGCTCGTGTCTCATGAAGAAAACGATTTGCTTTCTTCTTCCCATAGTCAAAGGACCTATGAAGGAGGGCGGAGAAAGAAGAATAAATCACAACTTGAACTAGGCAGAAGGCAGTTTTACCAGGTTGAGAATTGTTTCAAGGCAAGAGCTTCCAGCTGTATTTTGGACTGCACTAGTTGGAGCAAAATAAGGTTTAGTTTATTTAAAAAAAAAAGAAAAATAACAAAAAAAAAAAAATCCTGAAAAAGTGTGATGGGGCACTTGCAACGTTGTAAAAAACCAAAACCCCATTGAAACTCAAAGTTTTCCCTCAAAGTTTTGTTCTCTGCTATCTTTCACCAAAAAGTACGTGACATAAGTTTATCAACCACTAATCATTCTTAAAAGACCTGAAATGCTTTTTCTCTTCCTTCATTTAATGCCTGCAAACATCTCCTTGATGTTGCTTCTGATGCTACAAGACAGCCTGCATATTCATTTGGGAATGTTTGAAAGATCACCCTGACACCAGCAGTGTTGGCAACAGACTGGAAACACCCCAACAAGCCCCAGGAAAACTGGCTGCCCAGAGAAGACCACTTCCAACCCCAACTTTCTGCTGGGAGAAGACCACTTCCCCCTCAACTGGATGCCAGGAGAAGACCACTTCCACCCAAAGCCTTCAGACCCCACGAGACAGACAGGTTTTACCCCTTCAATAAACGCACTGACAGACCCAGACTTCTAGTGGTAACCCTCGCATCTTCCCATTTTAATCCCCACAAGGAGCTCCCTCTTTCAGCCAAGCCTTGAAGCACAGAAAATCCATCGCTTCTCTGTGAGCTTTATGCATGAAAAATAACAATAGTAAAGATCCAGCTGGAATATGAGCAGCTGATTTTTCCAGGACTATCTGAGGAATCGCTCCATCAGGCCATCCCAACATCTGACCAGAAGCCCCAGACCACACCATTACAGTGCACTGAAGCTACCAGTTCATTTCCAGAAAGGAGATTATTTTATGGAGGAGAGCTTTGAGTTGAAAATCATATTCAACCTTAACTCCATCCACCACTTCCATGCCTACCCAGGCACCAGCTGAGGTCCAAAATCATCGTTATTTCCTTGATGGGGCAAACTAAGTGAAGAAGACCCTAGAGATCCTTTCCCAAAAGCTGGCAGGCGATTCCAGGGAATTGCCAGGAGTGAAGAATCACCGTGTGGAAATACGTAAGCCTGTAGAAAAACTAGGAGGAGGGAGTCATCTGCCTATCAGCACCAATTCAGGTAGCTCTCCAGGGATGAGGTCACACTGATTACCAAATAAACAGAGGCCGTTGGCGGCAGGGATGGAGGGGGATGAGTGTATTTACTTACAGCTGAGCAAATTTGTCAACTGCCTGTAAAACACATGATTACTACGGAATTACATGTATTACATTCTGTATTTACTCTCATTCTTGGTTAAAATATAGATACTCTCTAGGGCTGGATTCGGACAGAAACCGAGGATTAAGTGTAAGAAACAGAATTGGAATTCAGTAGCAGCTGAACACAGGAAGTATTAAAGCAAGAAACTGTGGAATAAGAATTAAAAACAAGGGTGGGATTTAAGAAATAACAGGGTAACAACACCACAGACCTGGGCCAGCCCTCTAACAGCCACCTAGATATTTCTGAAGTCCACAGATCAGCATATACTTCAAACAGTTGCAGTTAGGGGTTCCAGATAAGCCTGGTGTCACTGTTTATTGCACATGAAAATCCCACTAAACATCTAATTTCCCCTCTGCTGCTTGGTGACCTTGGGCAGGACATTTCTCCTTTGCATGTCTTAGTTCCCCATCTGTGGAATGGACACACACACTAGTCAGAAACCTACTGATGGGGCCTTTGGGAGTGCTCTGCAATAACAGAGGTCAGAGGAAGGAGGCAGAGATGCTTCATGGAGGCAGAATGGCTGGTGGGCAGCATGATGAGTTCAGATGGTGGCACTCTCCTGGAGAGGAAGTCCAGCTGGCTGCAGAGGTCGATCCCTCTGCATCCAAGCATCCACATAGTCTTGCCATGATTCATACATTTTGAGAGCTTTGAGAGGGATTTATATTCCTCCAGTCTCACCTGTGGCATTACCAAAGCCAGGGAGCTTCCCAGTGATGGTTCCTCTGGTGGGAAATGACTCTTCCTTCCTATGTCCATGAAGGCTGTTAGCCCAATGACTTCTTGAATTATGGTGCAGCTTCCACACTGGAAACCTATTTCTTTTATGACCTCAAGAGGAGAGAAACTCTTAATCTCACTCATGCCAGTTCAAGTGATGAGAACTCTCCAGGTGTGACCTGCTCCATGACTGGAAACACAGGGAAACTATGATGGGAGTAGGCGACATACTGTCACCCTTTGGCACAACCAGCGGCACCAGCATGACTTGGACAGTCAGATTCGGTGTCAGATACCCTCTGTGACTCTGAGTCGTGGGGATCTGGGATGCTGGTGTCTCAGGCACTGCTCAGTAAGGTCTTTGCTCTACAGTAGTGCCTGTGCTACCAAGACAAGGCTGCCTTGCTGGAAGGTGCTGTCAAGACAAAGAGCAGAAGACCATCCCTGCAACATGTTACTAGCAGGGATGGATGTGTAGAAGCTTGGAGGTGCTGCAGAGACTCACACAGCAAACTGGCAGCACAAGCAACTCCCAAGTTGCAGGCTGGTGCCCCCTTTCCTTGGTAGCACCCCAAGGGCTCCTCGGGATGTGTTTGGAAGCCATAAAGACCTAGATCCCAAGCTCAGCCTTTCCCAAGGCACAGCCTGGAAGCCCCTAATTGGCCCTGACCTTCAGTATTCCCACCTTTGCCGGTCTAACAGCACCCTACAAGTCCTCCCTTGGCACAGGCAGAAGAGGCAGTGAGGAGGATGGAGAGGAGGAGACGCCAGCGCGCACGCCACACACACACACACACACACACACACACACACACACAGACATGCGCTCACAGGGATAAAAAGGATAACTGGATCCATGAAAATAAGCCAAGCACTGCCATCGCCGGTCTAAATGCAGATAAGTATTGTACTGAAAACAAAGATTACTTGTACTTTGTAGATAGAGACGTGTTTTGTTACAGGATGCTTTGTATGGAATTGGGTCACAGCAGAATATGAGCCAACTCCCCCCCCTGCCCGCCTCCTCCCAACCTCCCTCCCCGCCTGCCTATCCTTTGAATCTGGAGCCAAATCTCAAGGGTAACGGAGTAGAAATTGCTACAGTTTTGCTGGTTTTTCCCTTGGCTGGGATTTGCTTTTCATTTGTGGGGCAATACTGGTGCCTCTCTGCCATTCATCTATTAATTAATGTCATTGATTATGAGCTGCTCTCTCGCAGTCCTGTGTTTCCAAATCTCTGGAGGGGGAGGCGGGGGGAGGACGACAGTGAGGTGTATCCAAAGGATCCCCAATTCAAGTGGAAGCACCAAAGCTTTGTTACCCTCCCCTCTACATCCAACCCCTTGCTGTGCCTTTACATGCCCTCCAGCCTGGTACATGTGCTATGCCCATCACCTTCATATTTTGACCACCTTCTCCCCTTCCCCCATAAAGCAAAGCATCTCCTGTTGTCCTTCCAGCATTCTTCTGCTTCAGGAAAAATCTTTGTTACCCACATTACTTATGGGTCCTACAGTGTGACCTGCCTTTTGCAGTTGCTCCAGATTCAAGTCCATGTCTTGGGCGCTGTCCACTGAAATTTATCAGCAAACCCATGTCACACCCAAGACATTCGCCAGTGAAAGTCTTTCAACATCCCAGGCTTCTCCATTTCTCATTCAAGACATTTCAACCAAGATTATGTATCCCCAGAAACCTTTGATCTGTGCCTGCATGCTTCCCATAGCTTATTGTCTTCCTTGGTTCCAGATGTTGGCACTCCTTCAGAGTGAATGTGTTGTTGGCCATGAAAGCCACAGACAAAAGGGCATCCAAATTCTAGCCATGCTCACGTGTGTTTTTTGGGGTTTTTTTTTGGCCAAGATGAAGGGTTTTGACTATCTGGGAAATGTTAACTTCTTCTAGTTTCTCCTTTTATCCTGACAAAAGTCTAATCTGGGCTCTTTCTCAAGAACGAAACCACAGGCAGTACTGCACCCACAAATGTCTATACCACAGCTGGAGAGATGGGTGGATTTTTCTCCAGCTATGGAAGCTAAAAAATACCTTTTTTACCCCCCCCCCTTTTTTTTTTCTTCTTTTTAAAGCATGCAGAACATTTTTGAGTCTCTCACAGCTACAACTAGGGCCCTGAGAAACAGGCCAAACACGGTCCAAGCTGTGAGACTTGTGACCTCTGGGCTCTGACACAGCATCTGAGACTGCAGCTGCCAGCACCCAAGCAAGATCTCCAGGGAAGGTGACTCACCTTGATTCCACAAAGCACAAGGCAGCATTTTGACTTCACAGCTATCGGATGCTGATTGGCACGTGCGTTGTTGGATCACAGTATGATGGCTGGTAGCTGGTCATTGTTTATTCTGCCCATAAGAAACCAAGCCTGACATAAGACAGACCTACAGTCGCGTCCAGACAGATGCTGCTTAAACCAGCCTAAGCTGTATGGCATCTCAAAACCCCCTCCTACATGTTGGGCTTCCTCTCCCAGGTCACCCCCATCACCAACAGCCATGGAAACCGTAAGGTTTCAGGTTGGAATCCCACACTGCTGCAGAGCCAGGAGCACAATGGATGGGGCACTACAAGTGGGACACCTCTCACCATCACTAGTGTAGTCCAAGATGGCAAGACCATGAATTATCTGATTTAAAACCTGCCATACTTTAAGCAGCTCAAATAACATGTAGGCCAGTTTGGACCCTCCTCATCTCTCCAGAAAGCCCAGATAGAAAAGATACCATTTTTCAAGCTCTGAGCTTGGGGGATTTAAACAGGTGCCCAACATTTTCTCAAAAAAAGAGTTTTTTTGGGTGGGGGGGCAGGGGGGGGGATTCCCACCATGCTGAGTCAGGACTCACCTTCCCCAGCACACAGCATTTCACTCCGGGGCCTGATCCAGCCACCATTAGAGCTGATGAATCCCACATCGAGAAGAGACGTCACGGCGTGGTGCAGCATAAAGTTTTTATGGGTGTGGGTTGGGAATGAGGTGCATAACTCACTGGCGCTCTTGCCACTTGTGAGTAATGCGCCCATTCCACACTCCCGCGGATAAAACCTTTATGGCCCACCGCAGCGCCAGGTATTGCATCTAATATATGCACCACCATAATGACGAGCACTGAAAACCTGTTTTTTTTTTAACCTGTTTTATCCCCTCCCCACACCCCTCTCCCTCGCTTCCCATCTCCCTTTCTCCTTCCCACCCTGAAACACCCTCCCCGCGTCTGCTCCGCGGTGCTGTACTTCTGCTTTGTCAACTGCCTGGGGAACCCGCTCTATCGATATTCTGGACAAGGTTTTGATTTGGGGGGGGCGGGGGGGAAAGTCATAATAATAATAATAATAATAAAAAAAACCCCAACACACACACACACACACACACACACACAGAGTGAGCGGCATAATTTAAAAATCAAAGAAATTCATTTCAGTAGTAAAAGGTTAACAGCCTTTAGGAGGAACACTTTTTAATCACCCACGTCTAGACTCTATCACTCGAATCACCGGCAGCAGGAGTGAAATATGGCTAAGCCCCCGTCACCAAACAGCACCTAAAGACTGTTGTATTTAATCATGTCTGTGCACTAGTTATGGATTTTCATTATGATTCCCGATGCTGTTGCGCTGTGTAAAATATTAATATCCATAGTAATGATGCATGAAGCTTGGAGTGTAATTTCTTCACTCTCCTTGTCTGATATTAAATTGTTACCACTTTATCATTTGTGTAGAACTGCACGTTTCAATTAATCTTTCCGTATCAGCAGCCCTGATTAATATAGATCATGATTCATAAGCTTATCGTCACTATAGTTTTAACAGATCATTTATAAAGATCTTAAATTTCAGGGCCTGGGAGGCGCAGCCACTCCGTCCAAGGCTTTTCTCACTTCTTGTTCCAGCAGGTTTCTCCATTCAAACAACTAATTCCAGGAACGAAAATTAGCCAGATAAAAATGCCTGCCTGATTTTTTTTTTTCAGTTTTATTTTTACTTTTTAAATTTATTTTAAAAAACTTTCCCCCTTCCCCCACCTCTTCACCACGCTCAGCAGAAGGTCTGTGAGTAGAGGTGCTTTGCTCTTACTTCATCCCCTCCGTGGGAGCTGCCCCAGGCTCTCACCTGGGTTTTGCAGCTCCTCCACAACCGCTGGTCTTCTCCCTCTCCATGTGATGGCCACTTCTGAGGCTGGCAGGGACATGCCATAGTCACCGGCTGACAATCCACCAAAGCCACGTGCTTTCCTCTTGTGAGACCTCTTTCCACTGCAACTCTTCCCCAAAAACTTAAAAAAAAAAAACCCTTTTTCTAGAAGAAGGGCCAAATTCTACACTTGCACAGGGAAGCGAGCTCCCGGACGGAGCCAGCCAGACCACATCTTCCACATCAGCCCAGATCCACGGGAGGGAGTTATTGCCCCAGCTGCAGCACAGAAAGCTGCCAGAGACCCTCCAAGACCCATCTCCTTGGAGCTGGGAAGCGATGCCAACCACAAATCCCACCCCCTCCCCAGCACCAGCTCCCCACGGAGAGGTCTGGCATTACCACGGCGTGCAGCAATGCCAGAGCTGCTCAGGCAAGAAGCCGTGCGGGCACTGCAGCGTGTGGCACAGATGTTTGCCTTGAAAATTAATGGCAAAAAAGCAGCAACCCACACTCAGCTGGGGATGAATAGACAGCATCTCGCATGTGGGAGTGCCGGGCGCTTTCAGGGCACTGTTATCATCGTAGTAATGAAGAACAGCAACCAATTAGTCATTTTTTAGTGGATAGAGTTGGAAAAGACGCATTAGATAGTTTAAAACATCCATCAAAGGTCCCTGTCTGGCTTTCTGTATATTCTCCTGGGCTTTGTCAAGTGATCTTAAGTGTCTCAAATAATGGAGAGACTCATGAGACTATTTAAAATCCTAATAGATTATTTTTTTTTTAAATTTTTTTTTTTTCCCCCTACTTACATATTTTCTTTTCCTGACAGTGCTGGAATTCCTCATTAAAACCCCCTGTTCAGAATTTGCAAAAGCACGTGGGGTTAACGAGGAGGAACAGCCCTGGAAATCCCACCAGTGACCGTGGGTGGAACAGAGCTTGGCAGGGGCAGGGGCAAGGGCGTGCAACAGGGGACGGCAACAAATCTCTGCCATCTTCTCCCTCATCTCTGGCACTGAGCATAGACCAGAGCTGCGAAGGCTCCCTCCCTCTTCCATCCCTCCTCTCCCTTGTGCTCCTTTCCCCATCCAACGGGCACGACGACGGAAACGCCGCGATGTTTTATGAACCTCCTGCGCTCCCCCAACTAACAAGGGGGAAGGGAAAAACCCTGGGAAGTATATACCCCTATCTGAAATCTATACAGCAAGACAGATCTAGCTGGAGCAGTCTTTAGGGCATATATACATTACCAGGCTACAGTGAAATATAGCCTGAAATTTGTCTCCCAAGATGAGATAATGTAGCCGCGTTAACAGCAGCAACTGTCACTTCCCAGTGAAGTAGTGGGTATTGTGTTGAGTACATTCGCGGGGCAATTTTCCAGTTGGAATAAAAGGCTTTCCGAGGTGAATTTTACTTGGGTTTTATCCATCTATCTGAGGTTATTTTTATATATATATTATACAAATATTGACTGGTTCTGAGGGCAATAGAGGTAAAATATTGCACCAGGAAAGAAAATAGTTCCCAGGTCTCTCCCTATATATTTTGGCCTCAGCTAAAGGCTCAGGGCAATATATGCCATTTTCCCCCTCAGGGCACGAAATTTTACTGCTCTTGCTTCTTAGCTATTTTATTATCCCTTTGTATGTCTGTAAGGAAGAAAGAGATAGGGCGTTGCTGGGCATGGGGGTTTCTGCACAAAGCAACCTGCTTCAGGAGAGCGTTCTGCATGGAATGGGACGCCGTGTTGCCAGGACCTGTGTTTTAAAGGTGCTGTACAAAGTGCAGATAAACACCATCCTGGTGTTTGGTTAGGGGGTTGGGGCTTTATTTGCCCTGAAAATAAGCGTAATATAATAAATTATCCCAATTATTCATGACAGGAGTTCCAGCAGAGAGCAGGGCTCCACTGTGCCAAGCTCTCTGAAATACATTTTAGGTAACTTTAGGTACCAGGCAATTTATGCATGTTACTGAAAAGCCATGCTGGTTTAAGATGGAGCAGACTTTCAGCAGCAGCAATGGAGACTCCTTGCCACATCTGCCTGTTTGCACCCCCACCTATTTTCCTAGCACACTGCGCTGAGAAGGTTGGATGTGCACAGTCGGTGCCTGAACCCCTTTAGATGCCCGACAACAGCAAAGAAAAAAGTCTCCTTTCAAGCTACGCCCCCAAAACCTTGGGCACCCCTTTTTGGAAGAGCCTAGCAGCAGCTGAAAGTGCCAATGGAGAGCCTGGGGGTCTGAGTGAGGGCTGGTGTCCAAAGAGGGGGTTTATCTCGGTGTTTGGCTTTGGACCATGAGGAGGACAATGTCCAGCTCCATGCTCTGGGCCTCACCGAGGACATTGTGCAGCTGCAGAAGAAACAAAGGCAGCTCTGTGGGGCAATAGGTGTTGGTGAGATGCTTGGAGAAGGCAACCTATTCAGTCTATCAAGAAGACAAGTGAGGGGTCAGCTCTTGAGGGGCTCAGAGCATCTTCCCGTTGTAGAAGACTGGAAGGCCAGTGAGTAGAGGCTAAACTCCAGTTTGAGCAGGAAATTAATTTTTACCTGCAGGGATAGATGCCAGATGGGATGAGCGACAGGGTGGGGTTTTGCTTCTTCACTGTTGGCAAGCCAAGATGCACCCCTCTGCAGCATGTGCCTGGAAAAAACATTGGTAGGAAGGAAACCAAAGAGTGATTCTCTCTAAGGCCTTGTAAGCTCCAGGTTTGGTCTGTGTCTTCCCCATGGACCTGTTCAAGACCCTTCCAGCTCTTCTCCTGTCTGCTACGGCATTAAAGGAGGACTCTGGCTCATGGACCCAACTCTTAGACACAACAAACCCACTTGCTACCAAAGCCATCCTAAGCAGAGGCGCCCGCAGAGCTGACCCAGGCAGAAACACAGCCACCCAAACCTTGCCCCCAGAGAGATGGCAGTGAGCCCCCAGCAGCCCCCATTACTGAGCAGTCAGGGAGTATCGAGAGAGGAAACAAATCACCGGTGGCACCTATAGCCACACGCAGAAATTAGAGAGTCTGACTATAAGGTCACAATAAATCAGTGCACTGACAAGGAGATCTACCCTTTGTCCAGGGTAGAAGATTTATCTCTGACCCCAGGCGGGGGCATTTCTTCCTTGATTTGTTAAACGCCGAGCAGAAAATGGAGCTAGATCCGAAGCCTGATGAGTACCTGATTGCAAATGCTTGTGTCCAACCCCACGTCTGCTCTTCCCCCCCACACACCCCGCAGACACGCAGGCACTCATTCCCAGGGTGCTGTATTATGCTTCAAGAGACCCTCCAATTTTTCCCGCCCGCGATGGACCAGCTTTTGCAGAACTTGGTGATGGGGCTTGTTTTCCCGATGACATTTTAATCCGAGGGCTCGCTCGCTCCTGCGCACGATGCCGACCAGCGCAGGGGAAGAGCCTGCATGCTGCCAGCAGAAGGGGATGGGCGTTCGCATCCCAGTGCTGCTAAAAGGGGAGAAACCATGCCTGGACACAGGAGGAACCAACGCACCCAAAGGCAAAGAGGTTTCTGGTTGAATTCCCAGGGTTTCTTTTAGAAAAGCCTTTCAAACTCAGGGCCAGAAGTTCATCAGTGATCAGGAGGGGATGAATTTCACACAAGTGACAGAATAAAGGACTTCACCACTGGTGCATCCTGGTTTCCATGCACAGTTGGTTGGGCAGGGTCGAGAGAAACAAGCTTGGCCAAGACCTGCAACCAGTAGAAAGAAAAAGTACCTTCAGAAACATGGGCAGCACCTGACTTCTGCCTGCTCCAGCACCAAGCCATGAGGTCCAGGGCTGCCTTCTGCACCACCTCCACACTGATGGACCAAGCAGGACGACACCGCCTTCCCCCTGAAGTGGCACACAGTATTTCCTCCTTGGCCTCCACAGATAAAACCTACAGGCATTCAAGTTTTACACACAATTTATAGCAGGCAGAGCCAATGTAACCCAACTAGAACCACGCTGCCACCCCATCTATGCTACAGCACGCAACACAGACATTGGCAGCAGTAATGGGCAATGAGAAGAATCAGTGACACTAATTCCAATGTTGCTTTACAAGCCTTGAACTCCTGTACCAAAGCTCTTAATTTTCCCCCTTTTCTCATCTCTCACCACTAAATTATTCCTTTAATGACTATTGTCATGATTTGAGCAAGTTTTGATGCATTATAAATGCAAACGTGCCCACATAACAGTAAAAACTCAGCATGAGAAACCTGCATAATCATAAACAGTAAATATTTTTCTGTGGCAGCAGTTCATGGGGGGGAAATTAGCATTTCACTTTGTTTTGGCCCAAATGTGTTTTGATTTCCTTGGAGGTTGCTGAGGGTTTGGGTTTGTTGGGTTTTTTTTTTTGGTTCAGTCTCCTGTAATATAAATAATAATGTAGCCAGATGCTTGGTACATAAACACATGGCTGATGAGCAAAGGGATATGAAGGATAATGTTCATCATCTTTAAAACACTGGGAAACAAGGCTACTGTGCTTAAGCTGTATAAGATGCATGGCATATACCAAATGTTAATATTCAGGCAGGATCACACTCTGCCCTTGGTGAGATTGGAGTGACTGGTACCCTCCCTTTGGGGTTTTATCATACAGTCTTACCATTTCTGCACGTGAGTTTCCCAGACTTGTGGAGGTCCTCAGCTTTACAGAAGAGGGCTGGAACACGGGCGGTGTGACTGTGCTGTGAAGAGAAACAATAATTCTCTAAAACTGGTGCCAGCCAGGGCAGGATCCAGCTCACCTTTCGGTTCCCCTCTTGACATCGCCCCATCGGAAGTCATTGGAAGAAGGACGTTCAGTCCCTCCTGAACGGCACTGCCAAGGTCTCTGCTGGATGCCCAGTGGCTCTAGAAATTGAAGAGATTCCTCTGGAAAATGGATAGCTCCCTTCATTCAAGAGAAACTGGGTTTTCTATGATCGTGTGAACTGCATCTGAATAGCAGCTTAGCTCTGAATTACAAATCAGAACTGATTACATTATTAAATATAGTGTGTTAAATATTT
Source organism: Rallus limicola (assembly GCA_022605955.1). Lineage (NCBI taxonomy): Eukaryota > Metazoa > Chordata > Aves > Gruiformes > Rallidae > Rallus > Rallus limicola. The sequence continues at coordinate 2,841,887 of JAKCOZ010000012.1, forward strand.
ATCACCCTTCTGTGCACATGAATCTAAATCCAAGAGATTTAGCAGTGTCACAAGCAGTTTGGGTTGACTCCTGTTGTCACATTTTGCTTAACATCCTCCTAGATTCCAGTGTGCTACAACCGTGAGAGCAGGATGCAATCAATACCTGGTCTGTAGAAGTCTATAGCCATGTAGGGGAAAATTCCCAGCACCCTCTTCTCCAGAAAAATTTGCATAGTGTTTCACATTCCTATTCTATTGGTGCCACCTATTGGTAAGTGCACATGTCAGCCCATGAAAGCAATTGTTCCCTTTGAGGAGCAGTGACAGACATGGCCCTCTCACATAAGACTGTCAACTGCAGTCATGATGTCGGCAGCGTCTGGGACCAGTCTGAGAGCAAGCTCCTTGGTCCCCTTGGGGCATTTGGCTCCATCAACCCCTTTCCACCAAGCTGATGAACCAGCAGCTAAACAGCTTGTTGCTGCCCAGTCGAGTAGGAAGTCCAAGTGCTGGCTTCTGCTTGGCCTGGCCACCACTTTCTTCCTCTGGGGACGATGAGTCTGCCCCATAAAGGATGTGGTCCCCATTGCAGCCTGCCCAATCCTAGGTGGGTCAGACCTTCAGAAAAGCCCTCCTTGTCCTCAAGTTTTCCCTGACATGGTGACATGGCCACCAAAGCAGCAGCATGATGTTCTTGCTCCTGGGTAGCCATCAGCTGGGCAAGGTCCCAGAGGAGACAGCTAACACTGCTTCCAGGAAATGGTAAAAGTCATGTTCTATGGGGGTCACTCTGATCTCCCAGTTACCAGTTCTTCTTTATTGAGAATTAACTTCATTCTCTGTCTCTGTTAACCAGGTCTTCCTCTAGAAGGCTTCCCAGAAAAAGGAGGGGGGGGGAAAAGATGAGTAGTTAATGCCCATGGACCACTTCATCTCTCCAGAGAGCAGCTCCCAGGAGATACCCACTGAGCATCTTTGGTAAGGAGAATGGCAATCAGCTGAACTCTGCCCAAACTTTGCCAGCCAGAAGACCTGTCCACAGTTCTTCTCTGCACAGTTTGGAAATGATTAAAATCCCCATGCCAGCAGATATCAGCTATTATCTGAGGACACCAGCAAGTTCTGGGCTGGGGGGTTGTGCCAGATCCTCCTAGGGTTTAAATAAAGCACTTGTTTCCTCAGCTGGAGTTTCCTTGCGAATGATGGCCCCAGGCAGTGACAGGGAAGAGCTCAGAGGGAGAACCTGTGGGTTGGGCAGCCCCAGTCCTGCACCCAGCAATGCCTCAGGCTGGGTCATGGGGACATTTCCTCGCAGCAAGCACAGGGCATTCCCCAAAGGAAGCCTCCTCTTACCACCTCAGCTTGCCGAGAGCAGCTGTGTGACCCCCAGCTGCACCAGGACACCACCATTCCTGGATGAATCAGGAGGACTCCTGTTGGGAACAGGCTTTCTCTGCGTTCCCATGTGAAGAGGCATTTTTAGCAACACTTCATTTTCCATGTAGGCTGGAGCCAGCCCAGAAAGGTGCTCTCCAGCTCCCCGCTCACCTCCATCCCATCCTTTCCAGGATTTCCCAGCTCTCCCAGAGCCTCCTGGTCTCTGATCCCAACACAGCCCTTCCTGTCCCTTACACTTTCATTTCTGTTTCTTTACATCTTTATTAAACTGTATAGCCACTTTGATAGGAAAATTGAAAAGAAAAAGATATGAGGAACAACAAAAAAGCCATAATTATGAAGATTCAATTTAATTTTAAAGGTTGTGGAAGGAGGAAAAAAAAAAAAAGAAGCAGGAGAAGAAGAAACCAAATTAATTTAGCAGGAAAGCATTGCATGAAATATTGTTGGAGTTTAATAACCATGCAAAGACAGATGATATGTGTGGAAAAATTAGTTGTAGGACCTCATAATAGTCTATTAATATTTTCTACAGGCGCAGAAACCCTTTGCTGAATGATTGTAACAAAGTAATCTTTTTTTTTTTTAAGACATTAAAAAATATCTTCAAAAGAAGAAGACGGCAGCAATGTACATACTGTACAGAATGGAGACCCCAGCCAGGCACGCCAGGTCCCAGCAGAGATTCAGCACAAGCTCCTCTGCTCTGCCACACTGGAGGGTCTCCCACCAGGCTGCTCGCTGGGGGCAATTGTCCCAAATGGTAGGAAGAGGGACCGTGACAAGGCATCTCCCCCCATCTTTTGACTGGTAGGGAAAGGTGATTCTCCTGGCAAGGGGAGGAGAGAGGTCCCCATCAGCTGGGGAGGTGGTTGCACTGGGCGAGCAAGTCTGGCTGAGAAATTATCTCCTGGAGGAAATTATTCTTTGTCCAGCCCCTTCTCCTGGACACGGATGCTTGGGAAAAGCAGCTGTCTCCTTTCTCCTCCCAGAAAAATCCTGTACTGCCTCTTCCAAAGAAAGCCTGGGCTATACCAGTGAAGGATGCACAACCCATCTCAGATAATGTTTCTTCTTCCAGACAACCTGTTCTGCCAGAGGTTGGCATCAACCTCAGGCATCTCAAAGTTGAAGAGGCCAAGGGCAGTGTGAATCAGTGAGTCCAGGTGAAGAGGTCCAAGGAGGGGCCCATGCCCAGCCCCCCACACAACTGCACTCTTCTCCCCCTAACTCCTGGGAGAGGTTAGACTCAGCTCTACTGTCCTCCCTCCTTGGCTCTGCCATCATAGTCCTGTTTTCTCTAGATACCACAGCAGATGAGGCAGGAACGACCAGCCATCTCCTCCCACAGTCAGGCCTGCTGCCAGCATGATGTGACATCAATGGGCAGGTGCCCCACAAACACAGAAGGAGCAACAGCTTTTATCAAAGCAGCTTCAGGAGACAAAATGTCACCATCAAGCTCTTGCTGAGCCTGGAGCAGCCTTGAGTTTGGGCCACGATGCCAGACATGTCATCAGAGAGGGGCAAGGCTGCTAGCCAAGGGCTATGCTGGTCGCACACACCCCTTGCCTCAGGGCAAAGGGGTTGCTTGGGCTGACTTGCCACCTTCTGCTCCCCAGATGGACAGGGCAAAGACCTCCCCCCCACAGCGTAATGGTGGAAAGCTGATGCTGAGGAGCAGCACACCCCAAAGCGGCGCTCAGCCAAGGCATGGGTGCTGCTCTAAGGCTGAGGCAGCTGGAAGGAGCCCAGATTTTGGGAGGACGAAGCGTTTGGGTCAGGCCACAGGAAAAGTCACTCCCATCTTCAGCAGCATACTGCTGGTCTCTGAAAATGCGTTTGTAATACCTTCTGAAGGGCTCCACACAGGAAGGAAAGGGCAGTGGCAATGCCTCTGCACAGTACCATGAAAAGCAAACACACAAACACACAGGTGGGCACACTCCTGGCTCTAAAATCAGTCCTAACCACCGACATCAGGTAAGGCATCACCACAACGGCACCAAGACAAAGGGGGGCAATGGGAGCAAGGGAGGAGCGGTCTCTGTCTGCAGATGCTTTAACTTGGTCTCTGAAAAGGATGTATTTCCTTGGTCCTAAATGGGATTTGCTTTAGCTCCAGACAAAACCCTTAGGATCCTGTAAACTCAACTAGGTCACTACTGCAAGGAAAAAAGAAAATAAAAGTGAAATACAGTAATGAAATGAAATTATATGCTGAAAAGAATAAAATAAAAATAAAACAAAAAATATAAAATAAATAAAATAAAATACCTGGGACAAAACCAAACTGCAATTCCTCATTCAGCTTCCCCTTTCTCCTATTTTAATCTGTACAGTACCATCCAGTTTCAGCCTCCCCCTTCCCCCCCCCCCCTTTTTTTTTTTTAAATACAGTCTAATCCTGAGTGTGAACTGATGTAGTTTGTGTGTTAGGGGGGAAAAAAATCTCTCTCTCTTTCTGCCTTTTTTTTCCCTTCTTCTTTCCTTGGCCCAGTTCATTATTTTTCTTTCTTGTCACTCAGTGTGATAGGTTGAACAGAAGTGCACAGATGAGCACTGAAAACGGTGTCACAAGGCCTTAATCTAGTCTTTAATGCCTGACTTCAGAGATGTCATTTATCTTCTAACTGCAGCAGGCTTCCACCAACTTTATCTCTAATAATATATTGATGGATTAAAAGGGTCGGGCAGGAGACCGGGCTGGAAAAATTGCTTATTGACATCAAAATACAGTGCCCTCAACCTGATAAACATGGAGGGGCTCGTGTATCTCCCAGAATAGTTGGCGTTGCTATAATTTTTTTTTTCCTCCCCTCTCTCTCCCCTAGCATGTTTCTCCCAGGTTCATGGGGTGGTCCAGTAAAATAAACAAACGGAACCAATAAATAGGAAACACAGTTCCTGCGTTGGCGCAGCTGAGTGGCAGCCCGGCTGTTTCTGTAATAGTTTCTTAATGACAGCACCCTTGCGGGGCTGTTGATCAGGGAGCACGAGTCGCCCTGTCAGGGACACGGGCAGGGAAGGCTGCCATTGTTTTTAGCGGGTTGGGAGGCACCAGGACATGCTGTGGGGGGTGTGTGTGGGGGTTGTGTGTGTGTGTGAGATTGCAGCACCCTGTAATAGCATTTCAGGAAGCTGTTTCTTTCCCCGGGTGGTGTAGAAGTCGGGAGCTGTCTAGCAATCTTTATGGCTGAAATCCATCCCCCGCCGCACGGATCTCGTGTGGGAAGAATTAAACAAGGGAGGAGAGCACCAGTGGAAATGCTGGCCTGGCCTCCGCTCTCAGATGGATGGGTACCTGGTGGGGAGATGCTAACTACCCATAATTCGGGGGTGACAAAGCCTTTCACACCCCCCAGATACACACAGAGAAAAACCATCTCCCTTGCTACGCAGCCACCACGGGCATTTTGAACTGCAGCTTGACCCCAGTTTATCTGTCCCTTGCTGACTTTGGCAGTTTTCATTGCACAGGTTGGCTTGAGCAAAGCTCCTCCAGGCTCCTCCAACACAAAGATCTGAGCTGTGGCTATGGGAGAAATCACCCCTGAGAACTGGCAACTCACAGCCTCCTCCAAAGGCAACAGAAAGGTCCTCCCCTGTCTTCCAGCTGGTTTCACTAATCCTGCAGAATTGCTGTCCTGGAAAGGCAGCCACAGCTGGCATTGGTAGGAGCAGCCCCAGTGAAAACATTTGCCTTGCAGCAGGATGGCGATGGTTCAAGCATTCCCTGCGCAGAGTTCACATCGCTGGGGAAAGGTGGAGCCCCCGCCGAGTCCATCGCAATGTGACTTTCATTTGCCTCTTGCTAAGGAAGCTGTATTGCAAGTAGCGATAACAAAGAAGCGTGGATCCTCATCCTGAGGAAAGCTGCATGTTGCAAGCCTGTTTTGCAGTAAAGCCAGGCTGAATGGCAACATCCTGAAGCCTTCTCAGGGAAGAAAAAGTTGAGAACAACATTGCAACTTGGACTAATCTTCCTGGTGTGGTGCAGCTTGAGCTACAGGTGCCCCCCCCCCCCATTCCCATCCTGGCCCATCTGTTCTCCAACACGGCTCTCTCAGAAATACCACCCATCGTGCACTGTGATGGACATATCCCCCCTGAACTGGGAAGCCCGTGAGCCACTGAGACAGATGCAGAGATAAACTTTGTCACCAGAGGAAGCATTTCATTTCATTTCCCTGGAAAGAAATTCCATGAAAATCAATCTTCCCACAGAAAATTTTGATTCTTGGCAAGACGCCTTTTTCTGATGGGGAATTGCCTCAACTCAAGGATATCTGAGCAGCCGTGGTTCTATGAGAAGTCACGTTTCATTCCCACATGCATCGAGAGGGATTTTGTGTGAAGGCAAGCTCAGTGGTCCTTGGGGAGGTGGTAAAGTTGTGAACAGCATCATTGTTGCTGGAGCTTTTAATTATCAGGGGTTCAGGCTGCTTTGATCATACCCCCAAAACTGGAGCTAGGTGGCTTGGAGCGCTGTCAGATGGCCCAGTAGAGACCGTGTTTGCCGTGGAAGTGGTCCTTAGCCTGGAAGATGGGTTTGCTAGAATTAACAAGCTTATATGCCTTGAAAGGCTGGTCCTTCTCTGATGGATGGAAATAATGCCACAGCGACATCACACAGACGGTGTCAGGGACAAAGATCTGCAGGATGCAGACCCCGCAAATACAGATCAGTGACAAAAACCCCACACGAATGGACTCTGGAAGACTGGTGCTGATAACCACCACTCCCATTCAGGAGCCCTGAGAGACACAAGATAAGAAAAACAAAACAAACCAAAAAACCTAACAAAATGGATAGATTGGGGGAAAATTATCCTCGTGGCCTCTGCTGAGCAACCTAGCCCCAAATGGGATCGTGAGCATTGCTCTGCGAGCAAGCGGCCAAGCATCTCCCCTGTGAGCATCTCCCCATGAGCATCTGGCCCTATGAGGAAAGGCTGAGTGAGCTGGGGCTGTTCAGCCTGGAGAGAAGCAGCCTGAGAGAGAAACTGATCAATGTTTATCAGTATCTTAAGTATGGGACGCAGGGGGAAATGGGCAGCCCCTTTTCAGTGTCTGTGGGGACAGGACAAGGGGCAATGGCTACAAGTTGGAGCATAGGAAGCTCCACACCAACATGGGGAAGAACTTTTCCCCAGTGAGGGTGAGGGAGCCCTGGGACAGGCTGCCCAGGGGGTGTGGAGTCTCCTTGTCTGGAGAGATTCCAGCCCTGTCTGGTCACCGACCTGTGCAATATGAGCTGGGGAGCTGCTTTGGCAGGGGGTTGGACCTGATGGGCTCTGGAGGCCCCTTCCAACCCCTGTGATTCTGTGATCACGCATCCCAGCACCCCAGTCCCTCAGATGGGCATGACTGGCAGGCAGCAGAACACCAGCCTCGCACTGTGAGATTGTCTTTCCGAAACTGACCCGCTGAAACGCCGTATTTATCAGCTGAATATCAGCCAAAATGCCTCAGACTTCTGGGAAGCTGCCTCTGGCCGACCACTTGATGGGAAGAACGCCTCCGGTCTGTTCTGGCGCATGGAACTGGGGCGGCTCAGCCGCTCTCCCCTACACCTGCCACTCACTGCCGGGTGCGTTTTATCTCAGCGCCATTTTCTAATGTCACGGCGGCGAAGACTATCAGAGCGCATTGCTGCTGCAATAGGCAGCTACAAGTGACAAACCTGGAGGACCGTTGCATTCCGAATATAAATTGAATAAATTACTGCAGTTAAAAATAGAAGTTTAATACCCATCCTGCGTTAAGAAAAAGAAACAAACCCCACAACCAACCAAAACCTGATCTGGGGGGGGGGGTTTTGTAAGCACCATTCTTTACACGTTTCTCCTTGGCAAGCAGGGAAATACCCCAAAAGGAGGGGATTTTCTCCCCCAGAAATGGGATGCTCTGAAGATTTTTGCAGGACTTTTGTTTCCTTCCATCTAAATTCCCTGGAAGGCTCCACCGTGACATAACCAGAGAGGAGTTTGGCCAGCACTGCTTGGTTTTTACCATCGCTCTATTCTCCGTGACAGTTCACAGAACAACATTTCCCCCATCATTCCCTTTGATCACCCTGTCCCTTTATGAATTTCCAGCTAATCACTTGTCACCCTCTTGTACAAAGGGGAGGACAGGATGTGTTTCTCATCCCAACAGTGCGTTTGCAAGGCCACGAGACACAGCGATGTGCACCAACACATAGCTCTTCTATGGAACAAGCCATGGCAAACTCCCACTGGTGTTCCCAGCACCAGGGTTTTCTCCTCAAAGCTCAACTGTTTCTCCCTGTTAGGCATTAACATATTTTACGTGGAAATACTTTTGCTACCTAACAGCACAGTAAACTCTCTGGATGTTTATTTCAGGGTTGGCCTTTTAAAATAAAAATATCCATATCATGCTCAGCCATCCTTACCTGTTTCCCTATTGTTCTCCAGAAGTAATTGCCAGTGATTTAACGGCTGGTTCTCAAAAGGCCTGGGCGTGCACGTCTGTTGCGCTGCATCCTGCATCTTTCCAAGGTGCCTTCTCCCTCAAACTGCTTTTCCCCTGAAGAATCACACCATCAAAACCCTCATTATTTTAGAACTTCTATGCCCCTCTTCTCTTCTCACCTTGTTAAATACTGCTGGAGCAAAGGACTTCAGTAGCTCTACCATTTTAGCAACACCATTGATTTTGTCTCCCTCTTCATTTATTAATGGAACTACTTTCTCTCTAGTATTCCCTTTTCCCTGATATAATTGTAAAAGCTCTTTTTATTCCCCTTAAGCCTTTCTGCTCTCTGAGCTGGCCTTATCTTTTCCCTGCAAGCCTTAACTGACTGTATATTCTTGTTTAGTTCTCTTTCCCTTCTCCATTTTTCACTATAGGTTCTTTCTTTACGCCCCTATCTTTCGCCGGCGCTTTGTTATGCCACACTGGATGTTACTTGTCCTCCCGTTTATTTCGATGGGAACAGCAGCGTGTCCCACTCTATGGTGTTTCTGGCCTTTCCTCACCCCTCTGGATTCAACATGCCTCTCCCTGCTGTGATGGGCTCACGCCTGGCCACGGAGGCTCAGGAGAAGGTGCAGGATGGAAAGACCCCATCCACGGGAAGACATGCGTTTCGTAATCCCAACATCCCAGGCACGCATCCCCATCTAGGAGGGACCAAACCATCCCTTCCCAAATCCCAAAACCTTTTCTTCCTGCTGGTGGTTCAGACACAGCTCTTGCTTCCGACCCCAAGGTTTGCAGGGTTTCCAAATGAGCAGGGAAGTTCAGGGTGTGGTTTTAATTATTGGAGCAACTATCGCCCCAAGCAGCCCGATGCAGGCAGAAGATTTTACCTCTGGATCCATCCTCTGGATGGATTTTACCTCTGAGAAATCTCAGAATGGGTTTTCCTGTCATGAGCATTGTGGTACCAGCGCGTCTGATCAGAGGGCTCAGGAGCAGCCCCTGTTCTCTGGGCCTCTTGGTTTTTTGCAAGTGGAATAGCCTTGTTACAGATAGGCAAAGGCTTAAAATAAATAAACCGCAGTAATTTTTAAAATTAATTCTAATTTGATCTGGAAGAGTTGTTTTTTAAATAAGAAAACAGTTGCTTCTGTTCCCTTGGGCAGGTTAAAATGGAGCATTTTCCTGACACTGTAACACATCCACACAGTTCCCTGGTAAGCCCGAATCTACATTCCTCCCCTGCAAGTTTCCTTTGGGTTTTTTTCTTGCAGCAAGTCCATGGAATAGAGATGGGAATTGTCAGAAGACCAGGAAACAATGCCTCTGAGGAGAGATTGAGGAAGTTGGGGTTGCTCAGCTGGAGGAGACACAAGACATTGCTATAATCTCCGAGTACAGAGGAGGCTTACGGAAAGAGGAAGGGATAGCTTTTCTTCCTGGTAGGTGAGATAAGTAGTCATGAGCTTAAACCACAGCAGGAGAAGCTAAGGCTGGATACAGGGGGGAGCCTTTCTACAATGAGGCTGCTGAAGTGCAAGGACATGCTATTGGGGGGAGCGGGTTGTGTCTGTATGGATGGAGGTGTCTTTCCAACAAGTGAGACCACCACCCACCTACACATGATTTATGATTTATCTTCCCGAGGTCCTTTCCACCTCCCTCTTCCCAGGATTTCACCGACTCTCTGTCCTAGCAAGCAGCAGTCAAAGAGCTCTGATTTTTTTTTGGATACTGCAGCACTTCTATTGCACTGTGGGGCTTTGGTGGATCCAGAGAGGAACATCTTGGGAGACCTGCTTGGTCTCAAAGCCTACCACCAAGCAGAGCCACTGTGCCAGGCGCTGCCACTGCATTAAACATTGCTGAAGGGCGTGTTTCCATAAAAACATTATTGAGAGCACAAAAGACCCAGGCACTTTAAAAAACAGGTAGAGCTTTGAAGCCAAAAGCGTTTCAGGCAAACCCAGCCTCCAGCCCTAGCACAGACATGGGTAGGGAGGCAAAGGGGGGATCCTTCAGGGAGTTTGGCACCGCTCCCTTCTCCAAGTCTTCCCTGGTGCACACAGAAGTTATAGCATGGCTAATTAAAGGAAATTAAAGAGAAAGAGATATCAGAAGATTGCCTGAGCTGAGAGAGCCCTGGGAAAGGCTGGCTGACATCCCGTGGTGCAGCCACCTCAAGTGGAGTTGGAATGAGAAAACTTGGAACTGTGTGGCAGGAAAAGGTTAATTATAACCCATTTCTCTGGAATATAATTTCCAGGCATTGAATATTTATAGATTAACAGGTGGTAAGCCCAGGAAAGACATTTAAAGAGGTCTAGGCTGGAGCGGTAGCAATGAGAGACTGTTGCAGAATGGAGTTTGTCCTTAGCCCAGAGGACCACAGTGAAGATGCAAGGGACCTGGTCAGAAGAAACACTCTAGATTGGTTCCAGCAGTCAGGAAGCTTCTGGAAACAGGAAAAAGTGCAGTAGGCTTACCTGGGTTCATAGCAGAAATTCTTAGCTGAGATGGAGATGTCTTCTTGGGCTCAGCTATTTACAGGCCGCTCGTCTCACAGAGCGGAGGGTGAAGTCCTGGGTGTTCTCTGCCTCACACATATCTCAGGAGCATCAGGAAGATGAAAAGCTGCAGGGAAAAAATATACAGATGGTTTGATATAGTATGGCATTAGCTCTGTGGGTATCCTATAACAGAAGCTGCTGCTACTGCCACTGCTACAAATAAATAACAATCGTTATTGAAACCAGTTAGGCAATGTCACACGTTTCACCAGTTTGGAAGGGGAACCCGTGGGAGAGGCGTGTGTTTTGCAGGGTGACAGCTGAGCCCGGCAGTCATCCCCTCAGGGGCAAGCATAACCAACCTCCCAGTCCAGGAGATAACTCCAGGAGTGTCTGTTGTTAGGTGAGCCAGCGACATCAGAGCTGGGCATCAATGCAATCGCACCGGGATGACAGAGATGTGGAGTGTGACTCTTTTGGGTGCAGAAGCAAACTCCTGACCTTCGCAACTTCAACTCTTCCATTAGTCCAGGCACACCCATGGAACTGCTCTTTCCAGCAACAGAGCAGAGATGCCACATCAGCTCCTCAAAAACATGAGATAACACTCTGCTTTCAACTTGCCATGCCCAATCATCTCCTCCTTTGGCTCTTCCATGTCATCCAGGAAGACAGAATTAGCTCATTTCCATGCTTTTCAGGACACATCATACCATCCCACCCCTCCGCCATCCATCTCGAGCAAATGAGGCTTTGCTCTTACTGGTTTTACTGGAAGACGTTTCCAGAGCCTCAATGCTTTAAGGTTAGAAGCAGAGCCGCACCATCAGCCCCAGCATTCCTGTACCCATGGTGCAATCACCCAAGTCTTCAAGCATTTCGAGAAGGGAGGGGGTGGGGAGAAAGAAGGCCCATGTTTGCAGAAAAAAGAAACAATAATTCCTTCAGCAGTTTGATGTTAAAAAAAAAAAAATAAAGGCTTGTAAGCTTCTCTGAAGCTTGAATGTCAGAAGTAGGCCCTGGGGACGTGGATTAGAGGGCACAATGAAGGTGAGTCTGTGAAATGAGCATCGCGGATCTTTGGGCGATTGTTAATAAGAACACAGAAATGCAAATCTCCAGGAGCTGGTGAGACACCGGCTGCAACTACCAGCACACACACAACTCCAGTCAAACTAAAGGAGACTCACACCAGGACGGAACAGGCACGTGGCTGCCTTGATGCCTGGTGCAGCCAGAAGCACCTCACAGGAGCTGCCCTCTTCAGGGACAGGAAACGTAGGCAAGCGACCCTATCTAAATTCATCTGGGTCCTTGAGTTTCATCTTTGGGGGCGTTTGCCCACCAGAGGTAACACAACCTAGAGATTCCCTTCCATGTGACAGCAAGTGAACTGTATGCAGTTAAGTGAATCCTGCCTGCAACTGCAAATAGTGGATCAGACCATCTCCTTCCTCCACTTTTGTACTTGGTTCTGTATGGGAATCAATCCCCAACCCTTTATGAAGCTGAGATGCTGCTAGAGAAAGATGAGAGGAACATTGTGCACTGTTTCCTCATGCAGTAAGGGCTTTCTTCTTGCTGACCATGACTTGGGGTTCCTCTGTTGGTTTGGGTTTACAAGCTGAGAAGTGAGCCCTAATTCTATCCTACTCCAAGCTTTGTGCTGTGTGTAAGGACAACCACATACAGCCTGTGCCTGAAGATAAACTCTAATGAAAGCAGTTTGTCAGCTCAAGTCCCAACAAGGAAGGACAAACGCTTTCATAACAAGCTGAGTCTTGTCTTGAATGGTACAAGGTTTGGGTTCTTGGGGATCAGCAGGCAGAGGGGTTGAGCCAAGGCCTCCTTGAGACCTGGACTGTGCTCAGAAGCAACTCTGAACTGGGAATCAGCAGGCATCTTCCCAGCCCTGCTCCCCCTTCCCATCCATCACACTTACTCCTCACATATGACCTTCCACTTCTGGTTGCAGATGTTGCTGCTGGATCTTCTTGTCCTTCTCCCCCAAGGGCACGTTGAAGCAGATAGCCAGTAGACACTAAATCCATGATATCCTACAGCATTTAGGGAAGGATGAAGAACATCATTCTGGTCCCTTAAAACTCTGGCTGCTGCTGATTTGGCCCAGCCTTGGTTTCTGGCCCTTGAGAAACACTGTTAGCACAGACAGTCAGGCACGCTGAAGAAAAAGTGGAGATTTCCCAACAGATTGAGGGCCAAAACCCAAGCTTTTGGTGTGCCTCAAACCCACACATCCCTCTGGGACCCTACACCCAGCAGTGACAAGAAAATGTGCCACATCAAAGTTAGCACTGGGTGGGTTTCACGTGGCGCCTCCAGAGCGGCGGAGATGCGGCCGGCTTCCACGGGCACATCCCCTCATTCTTCTTCTCCTTCTTCTTCTGAGTCCTTTATTTCCGCCCCCCTCCTTTCCTCATTCTGTCTTTGCTTGCATTTCAAGGTTAAAAAAAGTCAGGATACAATAGTAAATATGTAAGATTAGCTCCTAAAATATGTTAGCAAGTGAAAGCTAAAGAAAGCCAAATGAATTTAAAAAAGGCTTTCTTGAAGCTTAGAACAGAGACAGTTCTTTTGATCCTTTATCACACAATAACAAAAAAAGCACCGAGCGAGATACACATATATATAATATACATATAATATATATATTTATATACCCCATGTGTGCGGGGGCGTGTGTGTGTGTGTGTATTTTAATTCACATAGGCTTTCCTTTCTTTAAAATGCTGCAAGAAGCTTTTTTTTCTGCAGATTTCTTTTTCTTTTCTTTTTTTTGATATTTCAAAGCTGGCAGTTCAGTAAATGGCTGGAACTGCCACATCTCTGTTCTTGCTAAAGAAATCAATGCTAATCCTATTACTGGCAGTTATCACCTATCCCAGAAACCGCGGCTAAAAGAAAAAAAAACCACTGAGATGTCAAAGTAGGAAAAAAAGCATGGGGGAGGGGGAGAAAGCGCCCTTCATTCACTTTCAAACAGTGATTGTTTTCTTATTTTTGATCATTTTTTCCTGTTAAGAGAGAAACTAAGCCACCAAAAAAAAAAAGAAAAGAAAAAAAAGAAGAAAAAAAAGAAGAAAAGGAAAGGAGGGGTGGAAAAAAAAAATAAACCAACCCCAAATCCATGCTCAAATAACATTAAGGGCCTGATGGCATAAACCTGGGCATGGCTGAGAGCTGAGGCTCATGCCACAGTGTCAAGGTGGGGAGCAGGGTCCTGGAGCTCCAGACCTGGTCCCCAGGCAAAGAGCATCCCATGTCCCCAGCATTCCATGTCCCCAGCACTGCCAGGCTGCCTGCGGATCCATGGGGCCAGCAAACCGTGAGGAGGGTGGAGGGGGGGGTGTGTCAGCCTTTTTTTCAGTGCGTTTGTCTCGTGGGGACCCCTCCAAAGCATCCAGGTAAGTGTCTGCACAAGGCAGGGAATTTTTTTGGATTGCTGTTGTGTGTTTTTGAAGTGCTGTCTCTGCTGGGTGCAGCCTACTGCAGGGACAGCCACACTCCCCCGCCCGCTCCAGGTTCCCTGGCACGGAGCGATTCCCCCAGATGCAAGTCAGGCTCAGGGCCAAGCATCTCAAAAGTCTGTGGTAGGTCAGAGGAGATTGTACTTCACCATCTGCATGGGATCTTGGTTCCCGCAAAGTTTTTGAACACCTTTTCTTCCCCTCCCCACGAGCTCCTGTGACACACTCACACGCCTTGAGCATCCTCAGAGTCCAGCTCACCTGCCTGGGGTTACATGGTCCCCATTACGATGGCAATCACAAGATGCTGAAGAGGTGGAGCTCCTGAGGTCAGCTTGCTCTTTGAAAGTCTTGGCTCGGCCATTGGGGTAGTCAGACATCCCCTGTGAACACGCATTCCTCCAGCAGCAATTTTTGAATCGGTGCTTTGGGAAGAGGCACCCAGCTCCTCCCCTTGGAGCACACCATCCTCCTTGCTGCCAGAAGCAAGACCTTGGTCATCACTCTGGTATGTTGAGTTCAGGGCGGTAGAAGCCACACAACAGGCAAGAAACTACAGAGGAAAACAAATAAGCAGACAAAGAAGAAATTAAAAAAACACAACCCAAAACAAACCAAATCAAAGGCTTGGACAACCAGGCAGCCAGGTGTCTGCTCTACCTGGATGCAAGTCGATGCATTTCCTGGCACGTTGGTGAGCACTTCCATAGCACATCACTCTTGCCACCAAGAGCATGACTTCCAACTTCTCATTTTTTAGGCAAAATTTAGGTTTAGTCTGGGCATGAACTCACTGCCAGTGAAGATACTTGGAGCCTGCTGGAGATAATTTTCTCCAACTTTAAATTCTGAGGCAGAATTAGGACCAGTTTAGGCTTTTGAGAATATCTTGGACTTCTGCAAGATGAGTTTGCAAACCCCTGGGAAGTGAGCAAGGGATGGAGGAGCCACTGGATGCTACAAGGGAAGGGAGCATGACCCAGACACCCCATTTCTGATGTTACTTGCAACCAGCAAAACCAAACAAAGAAACAAAAAGCATCAGAGAGGAGGAAGGTATTGGGCTTCCTCTTGTTTGTGTAGTTTGTAGGTCCTGCTCCTGGCACAACTTTGTTCTTGCCCTCCCTACCCAGCAGACCCCACCACAGCCAGCTCTGATGGTTTGGCCACGCATCTCCAGCTTCCCTTTTTGGCAAACTCTTGCCCATCACAGCACAGCTTCAGCAAAAAGGTAGTGACAAGCACCCACCCACGCCCAAAGGGACGGGCAGGAGCAAGGACTGCAGCGCCCAACCCAGCACCTGGGCTCTTGGTGGGTGAAGGGGACATGGCCCAGGGTGGAGGCACCACCACAGCCAACACACAAGAGGGGAATAGGTGACGTAGGGATGAAAATAGAAAGGGACATTCAAGTCTCGTGGGATAACAGCAGGGCATTGGTCTCATGGGATACCAGTGGGCCACTGAGATGCTGGCAGGTGCCAGAGGAAGAGCAAATATGTGTGGAGCTAATGACACCCTGGGACAGCTCAGGCTGGCACAGCCTGTGCACAGCGTGTGACAATGCTGGGGACGCAGCTGAGAGATTTCCGTCACAGGATGCGGCAGGCAGCAGCAGTGCCTGATAGCAGAGCCAGGGAAGGGAAGGGTAAGGATTTCTTGGGGTGGGAAGAAGAACATGCAAAAGCAGCTCCTGGGTGGGGATAGGGGTTTGGAGGGGATGGAGGCAGCTGCTGGGGTATGCTCCTGTCACTTTGTGGCTGGAGGTATCAGAGGAAAACTGCTGGATGTGATGAAACTGAAATTAGTCCTAGTCTGGCTCAAAAGTCGGGGAAAACCATCATCTTGGTGACAGCAAGCAGGGGTGAAAACCAAACTGATTGCTCACAGTGATGGAAGACACAGCGCCCAGCCCCAAGGGTGAACAGGCCCAGGGTCCCCATCGCCTGCCACCAGCCATGGGAATCATGCCCTGAAGAAAAGAAAAACAGGAAGCAGGTTTTCATTCCCTAAGAAATTTTTTCTTTCCCTGCAGAAGGACAATGTCTGGGTGAGCCCCATCTTACCTCCTCTCCCGTGCTTGCGCGTCAGCAGGAGGGCACAGAGAGCTGCACCATGTTGTGTTTCTGATGGCAGGTGACAGCAGGACACGGACGGTGCAGAGTGGGTGGATGGTCCAGAGCATTCCTGTCCAGCATCTCCAGCCAAACGGAGGGTAAGCATCTGTGTGAAAACAGCCCTGGAACAAAAAAAGACACAGACTGATGCATCCAGTGGGTGAATCCCACACAAAGAATTCCCCTGCCTAAAAGCAGTACTTTAAGAATTAATTTAAACTTTTTTTTGCTTGGTTTTCCATCTTTAAAATGAAGGCCTGGCACCAAGCTGGAGATTCATCCCAGAGTATTGAATGTAATCAGCTATATGACCAGAAAATGATAGCCTGCCTAATTAGAAGCATTATTCACTATTTATACTGTATCAGCTCCCTCCCAGTATCAATACTTGGCAATTCTCCTTAGAACTATGTGGGTTTTATCCACTTTTGTAGTTCAATCAATAGGAAGACAGCCCTACTGCAAGCCCTGAATTAGGAAGGCATAAAGAACCTGTTAATTGAGACTGCTAATGAGGGACAGAAAATGCAGCCCTGTGCCCCAGCAGCTCTGGTTCCCCTTTCTGCCCTGGGCTGTGCCGTGCCACTGCCGAATGGAGCCAGGCTGGACCCTGTCTCAAGGGAGGTGGAGCCAGCTTGGACTCCCATCTCAAGGGCTGCCATGGGATGAAGACAGAGCTTTTGGTGGGGTGGTTTGTAGAGAAATCTGGTATCTGCTTTCTCTTCCAGAGTTGCATTTTATTAAGCAGGATCTCCCCCTTTGCTGGGACACTTGAGCTGTGAACAGCCACCTGGATGATTTGTAACTCTTGTGGAAGAGCGAGTTCACGCTGCAAATTCATGCCTGGAGAGTGAGCTGCTGGGACATTTGCTTCCAAACTCATTCACTGTTGGTCCCACATCCTACTAGTCAGCTATTCGTGAGTGCCAGATGCCAGCCGTGCTCCAGGGAGGGGTGGTCATGTCCCTGCCACATCACCCCATGGAAGTTGGTTTCCCTCACTGACTTCTCACCATGCCAAGGGGTCTCCTGCAGCTAAATCAGCCCCCTGTTTCCCACAGGGCCTCAGGGTACCTTCCCCCCACCCCCTCAGAGGGCTGTGCACACTGCAGAGCAGGGCTGGGAGGCTGAACAGCAACTTTGAGGCAGCTCTCCTGGGAAAGCCCAGAGTGCTGGATGGATGTAGGGGTGATGAGAAGTCCTCGGGGATGTGGGAATCATTGCTGAAGGGATAAAAGCCAACCTGGAAAGCCATAATTTTGCATGAAAAAGGGAAACATACACCTCCCCCACCACCACCCCCACCATACACATACCAGATTCCCAGGAAGCCATTGCAGGAACCCCAGAGCTTGTGCTGGGCCAGCCACCCCATCCCCCCTGTCCCTGCCAGGACACTCTTGTCACAGGCACCAAGCCCCCGAGTCCTTCTCAGTGCCTGTCCCTGGATGGTCTCACATGTCCCCATCGCACATCTGGGCAGCACGGTGAGCACCGGAGAGGCAGCACCCGCTCCCCAAGCCCCCCCCCCTCCCCACGCCCACCCCCTTCTTTCCCCTCCAGCCAGACTCCTGTCAAGTTGCTAATGTCTGCTGATTAAACAAGCCTTGAATTTGAATAGTGAGCAATAAAGAGAGAGAGAGAGGCAGCAGGCGAGCACACCCGCCATCCTTCCCCTGCCCTCTGGGTAGCAATCAATGGGAGCAGGGATAGACCAGTTAGCAGGGATGCTCCAGCAGGTTTTTTTAGGGGGGGAGGGCACGTTTGTAGCGGGTGAGTTAATAGATTGCAATGTTCGTAGACCTGAGCAAGTCTGTTTTCCCCTTCCAGCACTAGTGACACGCTGTGGTGCCACCATCCCAGGGTGTCTCTGTGGTGGGGGACAGACCAAGCTGGCACCATCTCCAAAGGTCAGCTCTCCTCGGCACAGTTTGGGGCTCGCCAAGCATCCTGGCACGGTGAAATAAGAACAGCAGGGTGGGGGCTGAAGGATTTGCAGAGTAATACAGGGATGTGCGAACTGAGCAGTGCTGGGGAGTAAAAAAAAAAAAAAAAAAAAGATGGGCACACACATACACACAACCCCCCCTCCCCCCACACGCCCTCCCCAAATCACCACCAGCCCTCTCGCTCTGCTCACAAACACAGCAGGGAGGAGAAAGCCGACGGTTCCCTGGCACAGGAGGGAACTCTCAGGGATGCTCCCAGCCACCTCCTCCCCTGCAAGTCACAGCCCAGAGTAGTGGCTGGACCCCTCACCCCAGTCCCGGGTGGACCTTGCATCCCTCCCACCCCAAACACCACACAGAGGCAGCCTTTTTCCTGAGCAAACCACCATCTCTTTGAGATGTTTTCCCTGCCAGCAGCAATGATGAGCTGCTAAACGGTGTCAACAGCTCTCTGCCCCAGCCCTGGCTAAAATAAACCATCGTTTTAACAGCAGCGGCCTTTCAGCCCATCAGCAGCACAAGGCTGGCTCAACCCAGGGAGACGCGTCCCTTTACGTTATGTAAATCAATATAAATATAGTCTCTCACCCTCGGGCCCATCGCAGAGCGTCGCACCCGGTGGGGAAGCACTGGGAGGCGCTGGGAAGAGGCAGCTCGCGGTGCGGCACCGGCTGCGGGAGGGGGTGGGGGGGAAGGAAAAGCGATGTTGAAAGACCAAACCCCTGCACACAAGTCTGATGGAGAGCAGGAGCTGCCAGCAGAGCACATCGCGAGGAAAGAAACTGCCCCAGAAAACAAAACAAGCCCCAAAAAAAAATAAACCCACAAAGAAACCCACAAGTGGAGAGCTGGGAAATGGGCAGGAGGGTCTGGAAAAACACAGGGCAGCTGGTGCTGCAAGGAAGAGACACAGCACACAGAGCTGGCTGGGAAAACTGTCTACCTGGAAATTAAAACCAGCAAAAAAAAAGTTGTGTTTTGTGATTATTTTTTTTTTTGTTTAATCTCTTAAACGCCTTGTTCCATTCCCACAGCCTTAAACTCAGGGCTGGGTTTGCATCACCTCATCCTTTGCTTGGGTAAGGTAGGGCTGGCTCTCCCCATTCAGCCCTTTCCCACCTGATTCATTCCCCACCTGAGGAAAAAGCTGTTCTTGCCTGGTCACCCCGGTGCTCAGCTTGGGGAATGCCTCACTGGAATGTGGCTGCGTTGGCTTCTTGCTGTTAATTCATTCAAATCAAGTCTAGGAGAGGCAGAGGAAGAGGTTGCATCTGTACATGCTCTTTCTCCAGATCTCACGACCGTCTGCTGTGGTCCTGCAGAGCCTCGCGAACCTTCTTGATAGGCAATGTGGCCACAGCTGATGGGGAAAAAAAAAAAAAAAAAGAGTTTTTAAAACAGTGATCTAACTTTAAAATTTTTTTTTCCATTTTAGAAAAATCAAGCGAGTCACAGCAGAAATGGACCCTCCCAGAACCACCTTGGTGCAGTGTTTTGCTCTTCTGGAAGGCAGCAGGCAGCTTACCAAAGTCACCAGTTGATTCTTTGTTTCCTCAAGATCTCAGGTGAAAGCTGGAACACATTTCCAGAAGATATGCATTAGATCAGCTGAAAAACTACTGGCCCAGAAATATGTGTGTTGGGGGGTCCGCTGGGGGGGGGGGGGGGGTTGTGTCTCTGCGGCAGGAAGGTGGGGATAGGGACCACCCCATGGGCTGGTCACAGTGGGTTTCTGTTGGGATGTGGCACTGATGGGCCTACAAGCAGGTGAAACGCTCGTTACTGGTGCGTAATTACCTTATCTCTGATATTAATATCAAATATTTCCCCATGAAATGTTGTCTGTTTACATTTCCACCCCTAAAAATTTCACATCAGCAAACGGCATAATGTCATATTTATATTAATTGGATATTCTGCGTTTACTGCTCGCTCCATTGGCAGGGAGGGGGGAAGGAGAGAGGGCTAGAAACCACATAATATACAATATAAAATATAAAATACATGTTTGTGCACAGCATATAATCTAATGCATGAGATACACGAGACCTTCCAGCACAGGGTGTTTTAAACAACAGCATTTTAGCCTCTAAAGCACAGCAGCAAGGGAAACATTTTCCATGCTCAGTTTCTCTGCTATTGGAACATTTGTTTTTTATTCTGAATATTTCAGCACATCTATTTACCTGGCACTATATTTAGTACCACAGTACCAAGATGGCATATATAAAGATTCAATTGCAATTCCCATCTGATGTCCCTTCCCTCTCCTTTTTACCCCCTTTTTTATGTCCGCACTCTGAATTCAGCACAAAGTTGGTGTGTTTAATTTAAAAAGAAGTAAAACGCGCCAGGAGACGCCTCAGACCACTGCAAATCACCTACTTTATAGAGGCAGTAAAATTGTGTATCGGATTAAAAGTGATGCTGATCTGAAATTTATGATAACTTTTAATGGCATTATAATTTTTTTTCCCTGTGCGCTCCATCACCGAATCGTTTGGATGCACAGTGGAGCAAGATGAAATTTGTAAGGGGAGAACATTACATAGGCAAGCACCAAGGAGGGGGGTGTGTGGGGAGGAAAAGGCAGTGGAGTGATGCAAGGGCCCCTTTTCAGCGTGCGAAGGACGCTGCCGCCTTGTGCTCTGCGCTGCCCGGGGGGGGGGCCGGGCTGATGGGTCTCAGCAGCAGGAAGGTGTGGGTGTGAAATGCCACCCCAAAGAAACGTGGTTATTTCACAAAATCACAAGGTTGGAAAAGACCTTTGAAGACCATCAAGTCCAACCATTCCCATCCTAAGCTAAACCAGACCCCTGAGCACCTCATCTCCCCTCTGTTAAACACACCCAGGGCTGGGGACTCAGCCCCCTCCCTGGGCAGCCTGGGCCAGGCCCTGACAACTCTGACAGGGAAGAACTTTGCCCTCCCAGCTGAGCTGAGCCTGCCCTGGCACAGCTTGAGCCCATTGCCCCTTGTCCCATCTCCTGTCCCCTGGCTGAAAAGACCAGTACCCACCTCTCTGCACCCTCCCTTCAGGTAGTTGTAGGTGGTGATAAGGTGATTTAGGAGAGCACGGGGACCCAACCACACTGGGTGTCATTTGCAAAGGCCTGGAGTTGTTTCCATTCCTGCCTGATGTGAATCAAGGGACATCTACCTCAAGATCACGGGGATCTCCTGCCACCCACACGGCTCTGCAGCATCTTTTGCTCTGCTTATGTTGATACCTTGAACAATGGCTGGAAATCCTGCTGTGCCCTTGACAGTGGCTCTGCTGTGCTTGTTTGTGCTTGCTTGAGAGACTTGGAAACTTCTTGGTATGTACATACAGATGGGAGGCACAAGAAACCTTGTGTGAAGGAACAGTGTATGGCTACCAAGAACAGAGGGGGGCAACAGGCTAAGGAGGAGGAGGAATACAAAGGCCTCAGGTAAGAATGCAACCAGATGACATCCTGGAGGGATGCAGATTGACACATCCAGGAGGGATGCAGGTAGACCAGCAGAAGGCGCACTGGAACCAAAGTAAGGAACTTCTCTCCCACAAGCAAAGTGATGAACCACAGAAAGACCACAAGGAAGAAAGGACCTGGAGTACATGGAAAGCCCTTCTTCAAACAAGCACTAGGGACTACTGAAGGACCAAAGACCCCCACTGAACACCCCCAGAGACTTAATGCACGTGCATAATGAAGATGCAAATATAATTAGTACCAGGAAAGGGACTGAAGACATATGAGCATCTGGGAAATCTGATGTGTATGCAAATGACTTAAATATACAGATCACAACGTGTATGAACATACCTGCCTCTAACGAATCGGTACACACATGAGGTTGGAGCCATCCCCATGCAGCCAGGACCACCAAAAAGAACACCTAGAGAGCTTCTGGTCCAACTTTTCTGGTGACATTACGAGGACATCTCTAGCCAGCACTTGATACTGACACAGCTTTGGTGAAGATGCTGGCTACACTGGTGGAGAAGGATCCACCAGAAGTTCTCAGTGGTGTTTAAGACACAACTTGATCCTGTGGTTGGTGATAAGATGGATCCAGCCCCAGGGCTTTGGGATCCAAGGGCGTTTATGTGTGTGCAGAGCCAAGAGGCAGTGCATGTCAGAGAGACCACTGCTGCCCTCCATCACCCCTTTATAGACCAAAACTGGACTCTCCAAACAACCAAGATGATGAGAATCAAGCACCAAAGTCAACAGACATCAGCAGTCTGGTTGGCATCCAGGTGGAACCACACACTGAGGGATGAGGAAAATACCAAAACACTGCATTGCTACACAGGTACCACCTACTTTCTGCCCCACCAAGGAGAAAAAGCACCACAGCCATGGAATTATACACCCTGTCCTGACCATGCACACAAGGAGCCACAAGCAAGCCCGAAATCTGCCTTCCCCTGGCTTCATCTTGGCAAAGTAACCAGCACTTGCTAACAGCAACAGTAATACATGAGTCACTCCAACATGAATAGCAATTGCTGAGGAGCTGTATGCATACACACAAACAGCAAGATCCTTTGTTAACAGCCACAGAAAACTGAACCCCACTGCTATTTTTCATCTATAAACGTATTTGTGCAAGAGCAAAGCTTGGAGGAGGACTACCATTCAAGGAACCAAAATCCTGGCATGTGGCTTAAGGGAGACCAGCAGACACTGGAGGATAGGTTGTTCCAACTGGCAAGGAGGGTAGCTCTGCAGGGTGGTGGTGTTGTCATGCAGGAGGTGAAAGAACCAAAATGGCAATTCCCCCAACAAAAGGAAAATCACGTTGGTATGAGGTGTGTGAAACCAACCTCTGTAGGAACAGCATGGAAAGAAAGTGGAATTGTTTATCCACTTGCATTTGCTTTGTGGAACATAAAGGAGAAAAAACCCAGTGTTTTTTTCCATGCCACAGCCCCCAGCGTGTCTTGAAGCTAAAGCAGAGAAAGGGGCACTGCCCCAGTTTCTGCTGTGCTCAAAGAGGTGGGGATGTGGGTGCAAGCACAAGCACAGGTGAGAATCCAGAGAGGATTTACCTGCCTGGGAGCTGGCGAGCCTGCTCTGTCCTGCTGCCACATTGCTTTGCAGGGGGCTCTCTGCAAAATAAATTAATAAAACCCAGGGAATTGTTTCGTTGTCCACTTGGGCTCAGAGCTGGTGGCCTGGCAGGGAAGGGGCTTGTGGACCCGCTCTGCCTCATTGTCACCAACACCAATTACTGTGGATGTAAAGTCCTGCCACAGCACCCAGCTTTGCCATTGCTGCCTTCGACAGCAGGCAGTGAAACCTCCATTCCCCCCTTTCCTTCCCTGCTTTGTCTTTTTCCTCTCTCCCTCTCCAAACCCTGTGATACTACTCCACAGTAAAGCATTAACCGCTGCAAGTGATTGTTTTGCTGTATTATGTGAAGTCAAAAACCTTTTGAATTGCATTTTGCAGTGAACCCCCCTTTGAATCCACACACTTTATCATTCCACAGCAACACATATAATTTCAAACAAACAAGGGAACAAGCCCAACGATAATGGCCTGGATCTCTTATCAGTCAGTTTTACACTGGCGTAACTCCATAAACTTCAGTGGAATTAATCTTGATTTACACTGTTGGGAGAGCAGAAACAGGCACTGTAAAGAGCAATACACCCATGCGAGACACTTAAAAGCAAATAAAAAGAAGCAGTCACACCAGAACACCTGGCAGTGGATGAGGATTAAGGTGTTAAAGAAAGCTTTCCTGGCAGTGCTAATCCATGGGTATGTGGATAAACCCAAAGGAGAGCAATGGAGAGGTTGTGCCATCCAGCCCGCATTGCGGAGACCCAGCCGCCACATTTGGCTCTACTGGTGGCTTACGGGGTGATAGCAAGTGAGGACAGAGCCTCCTAAGGATGTTGTTCTTGAGGTAGGACAGAGCGTGAGCTGGGTTTCATGAAGAGGAGATGCCGGCTATGGGGGTTGAGGAAGAACCCCAGGTCCGTGTCCCCTCCATGGTTGCAGCCAGAGTTGATTTTGCTGTGGATATTGTGATGTGCTGCCAGCGGTGTCCTGCACTTCAGGCTGTCCTCACAGTTGAAGCCACCACTGTGTCCTCACAGCTTTACCACCACTGAAGCCACTGGGAACAGGGCACCTAAAACATCCCTCGGAGCCTCCAACATCCCCCATCAGAGGCCTGGGCTTCCACAGCCCCTAGGAACACTGAGGGGACATGACCACCTGCAGCTCCACTGCAAGTCATACCATGGGACAGGCAGCACTGTCAAGAGGCACTCCCCTCGAATGCCTTGTGGGGAACATTGAAGAGGAGGCATGAGGTCGCATTTGTTATGCACTGTTGCTTATAGTGAGGACATGACAGCCCTAAACCATGGATCAGTTACCCAGGCAGCAGTGTCTTCTGCAAAATCTCATGGCCACCTCACAGCAGATGGCAGCTTTTGCAACCCCCTGAAAAAATTAACTTTAAGATGGTCATTTAAAACTGCACGTGGTGGTTAAAACTTCAAGTGCAACCACAACACGAGAAGAACCACTGTGCATCTCAGCTTGGCAGCTAGCCTCCACCCAGCCCTGGGAAGATCAAAGGGTGGTTAAGTAGCAGCACAGGCTTTATCCAGTTGCTCTTATCAATCTTCATAACAAAGAGGAAAACAACTTGACCATCTCTTGTGGGAAATAAATTGAGTACACTTCTGTCCTCGCCTAGGTTCCTGTTTTTTTGAGAATTAGCCCTATTGATGAGGCCAGGGTGAAGAGCTCCAGAAGCAATTAAAGCAAGTGCTGTACCTCGAGGTGTACCTTGATAATATTTCTCTTCTCCTCCTTTCACCGGGTGCCTATCTCGCGCTAGCATCAACACGAGGTGCATTAGAGATGATGCTTCATAAAGCAAAGCTGCACTTCACACCGAGAAAGCCTTGATCCAAATGCACTTCAATTAGCAGAGTGCTGGTCCTGGGGACTCCTGGGCAAGCTGCAGCTGTAGAGATTAAGACAGAGGGATGCCTCCAAGTCAGGGAAGAGCATCCTGGGTGGAGTTTACTCTGTTTTTACATCCTCCGCTCCCCATTTTGGCCACTTCCCAGTTGTCCTGTGAAGCCCACCGAGCCAAGGCACTGCCAGGAGATCCCCATGAAGCCACAGGTCATGTATTCCCAGGCCCATCAGCTCTGTCAGAGCAGACACTAGATCTTCGATCAAGGAGAACTGAGGTTTAACCTCATTTAAACGTTTCCTCGACAAAGGTCACAACTTATCTGGCTGCTGAGACACCCCCCACACGCACTCTTACACCCAGAAAGGAAAACATTTTGCTGTTAATTAATTCATTCAGATGAAACCAGCAAAAATGTCAGTGTAACAAATTAGACACCCATTGATTATTGGCCTAAGAAGGAGTTAATGGTTCAGCTCAGGAGAAGGGGGTTAGGCAGGTCCTTAAAGTGATACACACGTGCAGTACTTGATTGCTCGCCCAGGCTCTGGATTTGGCACTTCAATCCTAATGATGTGTTTATAAATGGTCTCTGTCTCTGTTACCCCCTTTTTTGGATGCTGCTGGTACAGGTTCCACCCTCAGTGGGTCCAGCCCTGCTCCTCTAACCCAGCAGCCCAAGGGTAGCGCTGATGGAAAGCCACACAGAAGCAATCTGCTGCCTGGCATGTCCACAGGGAAAGGTCTGCGGACCAGCATCACACTTTGGAAGCAACCAGAGCCTGAGGAGCTGCTTTTCACACAGCAGCAAATCCTGCCCACAGGCCAGCCGGCAGCCGGGACTGGGAGGAAACAGGCTTAACTCAGCTACGACCTGGCTTGGGACTAATCGATGGTTCCCAAAGATTAGCAGCGGCGTTTTATGGCCAAATATGATGGAGCTAAAGGTTCTGCAGAGACATGAGCCTCATGAAATTACAACAGGGATGCCATCTGCTAGCAGCACAGAAATGCTGGTGTTAAACGTCACAGAATCACGGGGGTTGGAAGGGACCTCAAGAGATCATCAGGTCCAACCCCCTGCCAAAGCAGGGTCCCTAAGACAGGTCATACAGGTTGGCATCCAGACAGGGCTGGAATCTCTCCAAAGAAGGAGACTCCACACCCCCCTGCAGCTGGAATTCACATGCAACCCCCACAAACTGGATGACCAGCATCCCCATCTCCCTCCTCTTACCAGCCTCAAGTTGTGACTTTGCTGGCGTAAGGAGCGACGAGGGACAAGGAGGGTGCAGCAACAGAGTGAAAGAGGAAAAAAACAGACGTTCCTATTTGGTGCAGGTCTTCAGGCAGGATTTGAGGGGC
The DNA here is from genome assembly GCA_022605955.1 of Rallus limicola. Classification (NCBI taxonomy): domain Eukaryota; kingdom Metazoa; phylum Chordata; class Aves; order Gruiformes; family Rallidae; genus Rallus; species Rallus limicola. The sequence goes on from JAKCOZ010000012.1 coordinate 2,868,085, forward strand.
AATCTCAGCCAGACGCCATGAAGAACAACTCAAGGCAACAGCAATGACATCTGAGGACTCTGTTTCCTGGTCGCCGTGAGGAGCTGATTGAAATTGTGTGTATTTTAATCAAAAACCTGGACTGTGGATTAAACTTTAGAAAGAAAACACATAGCAGTATTTAATTAATCAAGGCCTTAAGTGACCTAAATGAAAATACTCTATAATGATAACTCCTTGGCTGGCTTAAGTCACTGTGTACTGATGATACATATTATACTTCCTGTACACTGGAATAATTGCAATTAGTTCCCTACCTGGGAAAGTCACTTTGCCCTAGTAAAGCACGTTTGGAGCAACTCTGAAAGTAAAAGGGGTCTGTAAGAGTGCAAGGCTGTCTCAGTGCACACAGCTCACCCCCAAAATGCATCTGACTTCACTGTCTCAAACAGCTGTCTTTTGACACCTCTTATTTTCACCTGGCTTTTAATACACCCATAGCATGTTTCCTTTCCTCGACAGCAATAGGAGAAAACAACAACAGCAGCAGCAAATTTTCCTCCTATCAATTCTGGACCCATCTGAAAAAAAGAGCATGACTACAGCCCAGTTTAACTACAGCAGGCATGTCCTAGGGTAACAGGGATACCATGAAACACATGCTGCACTGCACAACCGAGTTTATAAAGAGAAAAAGAAAAAGAAAGGCTACATTCAATGGCAGAAAAAATTGATTTAACCACATAAAATATTACAAGCAAGAATCAGAGGTTAGAAGTAGAGTTGAAATGCAAACCATTACCTCCATTATCCAAAGCAGGCTGTTTATTTACAGCTAGAAACTGCAGAAATGACTTGGCTTAATCGTAATTAAAACCTTTTTGGTATCTTTAGAGCACCAGAAGCGTTCCACACGAAGGTAGCAGGGCCGTGAGGCGGAGGAGATGCTACGACTCAGAACAAGGACATCTTGGGCTGCAAGGAGAACAAAACAAAACCCCGACGAACACGATGTTAGGCTCAGAACAATTCCAAGTGTGGCAAGAAGAGAGGGTTGGTAATTGAATTCGTCAAAGGCCGTGCAGCAAAAACTAGAGCTAAACTATTCGCGACGTGTATTAGCTGAAAGAGGCATTTCAAGTGAGGAAGGAAGGATCATCTGCTGGGGAAGGCACAAAAGCCGCTGGAGCTTAGTGCCTGCCTTTGCTGGCATCGAATGACTCCAACCATCTCCCTGCCCACCCTGCAAGGGTAGATCTGGTCCCTGCTCCAGGATTTTTGCTGTATTGACACCCAGGTAGCATCCTCCCTGAAGAGCCTGTGCCTCCTGCGATGGAGCCACTGGGATCAATAAAGGTGCAAAGATAATAATACAGGAGACCCATTAATATATTGTGTTATGGGTGCCTCTGCAACCCCCAGCCCCTCCACCAAGGCAGCCACGGGAGCGGCTCTTGCAAATCCCTGTGAGCACCTTCCTGTTTCCCAACAGAAATGCTTCCAGCAACTGGATTAGTGAGAGAACCACTGAAGGAAGTTGCTGTAAGAGCAGAAAGCCTTCACTGAAGGGTCAGGAGATCTATTTTTGCACTTGTACAGCCTAAAAAGCAGGCACATGTCTCCAAACAAGATGAACTGAGCCCTACCGTGTTACAGCAACCTGATCTCTAACACCTGAGACTCAGCAGCCACAACCCAGCTCATCTCCCAGAGCCAACAGCTCCAGCCCAGAAACAGAGAATGTCCCACCCAAACCTCCACCCACCATTGTGAGTGGGTCCAGACATCCACACAGCCTGCTGATGCCCTTCTGCAGTGCTCCTGTGTGTGACTTGGGACCGTGCGGAGTTCTCCAACACCATCCCCGGTGCCCCTTCCCTGGTAGCTCCCATGGTCAACCCACTGTCACCTGTAACCTTGCTGCAAGGGTTTCCCTGCGCAACAAAACAGTGCTAGAAAGAGATGAAAACCAGGAAGAAATGAGTGCACTGAAGATGTGTTCCAGAGCTGGGAGTTCGCTTTGTGCACCGTGGTTGAGCCCCCTGACCCATGCAGATATTTAGGCTGGGCTAGAGTATTTCCTCACCTGCACCAGGGTAAATCAGGCAGAATCCCTCAGGAGCCTAGAAACTGTGGGAAGGAAATGCAGGTGCCCCTCAACAAGCTGCTTGTTTGCAAAGGCAAAGGGAAGTGAATGACCAGAAGAATTCGGTGACAGCCACAGAATCATAGAATTGTCTTGGCTGGAAGGGACCCTTTAGATCGAGTCCAACCATCAACCCAACCTGCCAACCACCACTAAACCATGTCCCTCAGCACCTCGTTTAACTGATCTAACCACATCTAGCATCAGTCATTGCAGGTCAGTATGAATTTAGGCTGAGAAGCATCATCCTGAGTTTGAAAAGTACGAGTCTTACCCATCCTGGGAATCATTTTCTTCCAGAATCATCCATTCCAGAGATGAGAGACAAGCCCCACTGGTGACCAACTCCCCAGCGAGAGAGATGGGGGCTGCATGGCTCGCACCGATGCAATGAAGCAGTCAGTCCTCTTCAGCTCGGCCTTCAGTGTTTGGTCCCTCTAACCTGGTCTGGGTGACACAAGGTATTGAGGGAAAACATAAGTATGCAGGTTGCATCTGCACATTAAACCAAGAATAAAGCTTCAGCTGGGGCCGTATCCAATTCTTTGGCACATCAAGGATGGGAAAGGATGCACGAATGGCTTGTACACTAACCCACGCTCTCCCTGCCAGAGAGCTGTGCCAGAAGTTATCAAGAAAGCTGCAAAATGAAAGCATGATATGCTGTGGTAATTATGTGTGCTTGGAGTTGTATTTATTATTTTTTTTTACAAGTGTTCTGCCTTTTAGTAAATATTCTTTAGCATCTCTGTTGTCCCACTGCAGCGCACCTAGCTGTAAAAATGATCTGCTCATTCTTTTTAACTCCATCAGTGCCAGATGGCCACCCCCTGGCCAGCTGCAAGAGGGCTGAAAACGGCTATGAGGCTTGGAGGCACCAAGGAGACCGTCTGGCAGTGGCATGAGAAGAAGTTTAGTGGCATCAGTGAGTAGTAACCTGGGTCTTTTGAAAGCAGGCTTTCCCCATCTAAAGCCAAGAGAAGGGTTTCTTCAGATCCCTCCAGGAGAGGCAGAGAGGGAGACACACATCTTTTTGTTTGTGCCACCCACTCTTGACCAGCATCCAACCTTGTTCCCTATAGCAATTACACAACATTCGTAAGGAGCTATGAAAACTCCTCCCCCAGCATATTAATTGTCATCTCCCTGAATAAACACACAAACCCGTTGACTGGAGATGTGTAAATATTTACAGGGCATGCCCAAAGAGGGTCAGAAACCAATACATCACCTGAAGGAAGAATACATGCTCGGTGACTGTAGAGACCTGATCTCGTACTTGCCCTAAGCAATTACAGTTAAGTAACTGCAATACGAGCACATATTTAAGTACTTATGCAAGGAAAAGGGGCTGATGACCTCGATTATATTTGCATTGTGTTTCCTGTTGTTAGCACTTCCTTGGTGGAATTGCTGCAATACATCTTGGACTCCAATTTCACCTGCCAGCTGCCCGAGACCGCAGCCAGCCCGTGGAGAGGTCCAAAAATGCTTAGAAGTTGAGCTGTATTTCTTCCCGTCTTGTCTCAGCCTCTGTACTGCCTTGTGATCAGCAGAAGCGTATGTGCCCCCAGAAGCTCCTCTGAAGCTCAAGCAGCATCCTCACCAGACGGACAGCTTCAACTGGCTGGCACATGATCTGCTCTGTCGGGTGGCTACGCTGAAAAAACACATTTCAGAATAACTTGGTTGCCATTATTTAACAAAAAAAACAAAAGGAGAGGGGGGTGTGACACACAACACTTTCTGCAACTTCCACACAAAGCTGCAAAGTGTCACAGCTGAGGCACGGGGGAGGTGACATCTAGCATCTGACAATACTAAATCTAGCTATTTGCATATGATTTCTCACCTGAGGAGACCACGCAGGCACGCACCCAAAAAAACCCCAACCTACAAGTCAAACGTCATAAGGTGAAAGACCAAGAAGTTACTAAAGGCCATCATTAGGGTGTTTGCTTTCTTGTGCCCAAGCCTGGAGAGAAGGACCCCGGGTACGTACTGTGTCCGTGCTGTTTCGCCTGCCTCGTTGAGCACACAGGTTGGGAACAGCAAGGTGGGTTGCAGAGGGTGTGCTCAGCATCTTCGGAGTCCATTTCCAATGCAGCAGCTCTTCCACCCCTGCCTGGAGACCGCTCTTTGTAGGTTTGGATCGTCCTCCCAGAGCTATGCCCTGGTGCACAGTGGATAGAGAAGGGGATTCCACAGGTCCCTCCAAAAGCTCTTTGTGTGATTCTCTGCTTTACTTTGAAAAAAAAAAAAAAGAAAAAGCGATGGTTCAATCCCAAGCAGTGTCTAAGCACCACACGCTCCTGGAGGAGAAACAGACAGAGCCTCCATGGGCTGGGATAAGGACAGGTTGCTGACAGAATCACTGTGAAAGGGGAACAGTAACAGCCTGACACAAACTTCACTTACTCAGTGATAACACAGAGTATTGACCCAGCCACACTCAGACTGCCCTGGAAGCACCCAGGAGCACCCTTCCCCAGCCAGCCCCTCTTATGGAGCAGTGATGTCAGGTGGGGTGGAAACAGCCCAGGCTGACTCAGCTCCCCTGTGCTGGCTGCTTGGGGAGGTGAACTCCAGCCTGGCCAGAACCAGGACAAAAAAAAAAAAAACAAACCCCAAAAAAATAAATCAAGTCTCATTATGGTGACTCAATCTGGGAGGCAAGAAGCGCTCATCTCCCCAGCTCCAACTCTGCCTCATGGGCAGATCGCATCCCTCACCACTCCACAACACACCTCCCAGTGTGGGCACCACGGTGTAGAGCATTTCTGCCCTGAAACGAGCGTCCAGCCTCGGGGGAAATTAACATTCCCCATATTCTCATTAAATTCTAAAACGTTCTTCTCCTGCCAGCTCCACCAGAGCAGCGCACGGTGCCATCGCTCAGCGGGGCAGCCGCAATATGGAAATCTCCAGATGTCAGGAGATAAGGAGGGTCAGACCCACTCAGAGCAGCACGAGCATCCAGTACCAGTGTCACCAGAAGGAGATGCAGAAAAACCCCAGGACAGGCTGCTGTGGAATAAGCTTCTTTAAGTCCTGGAACATGGAGGTTTCTATCTTCCATAGCAGCTTTTTTTTTCCCCTCCTCAACGTAACCTAACTGGAGAACTCCGTTACAGCAATATCTTGGGGCAATGAATTCCCTGAGCTATGTATGAAACGCTCACAAAAGTGTCTTTTTATCAGTTCTAGTTCTAGTTCTGTTGCCTTTCAAGTTTATTCAGTGGCCCTTTGAATGAGACGCTGTTGTAATTGTCTCAAAAAGTAAATGTGATTGCCTGCTTGACCTCCTTTATGCTGTTTATTACAGGCATTTCGCTTCCTATTCATCCTCTCCTGGGAAAAAAACAGAGACGCTGTCGTCACTCCAGCCACACGTGGAAGTATTGGCACTGCCTGTCTCTGAGCCTCTGTGGTTCCTTGTTTCGTTCCGAATGCTGCACAACCAGAACTTCACACTGGTCTCGAGGTGGGAGCTCACACTCAGCAGTGACAATGGTGACTTCACCACCACTTATGGCTTTTTTTTTTTAAACAGATGGTAGATTCTTGCTCCTTTTGGGCACCAGAAAGGGAATAGAGAATAAATCAGAGAGCACTGCAGGGATTCTGTACCTGCCCTGCACAGTGAGCAACAGTGCAGATCTGCTCCCACTTCACAAGGTCCCACAGAAGATCTGGAAGAGATGCAGAGGATGGTACAGACGTCATGGTCGTGTTCCAGGAAAGACTTCTGTGCAGAAAGTCATCACACAGGAGGATCTGCAAAACTGGTTAGTTGTCTGCTGAGTCTGACCATGTCTTCTACCCACATCAGTGGGTGTTCTCCAGCACCAGAGCTTGGGCACAGGAGCCAGAGATGGGGATCAGCACAGCTATGAGACACCAGCTTTCCCTCCCTTCATGAGCACTTCCTTGCACTTGCTGATCACAACATAATTCAGCAGGGTGGTGTCCAGCTCCCCCTTTCTGTAGGGTCTTCTAAATGTCAGCAGTGTCCAGTGCTGATTGTCCTGCCTAACTATGAGACATCTGTAAAGTCCAATACTGACAAAGAAGCAGTCTTCCTCCAGCATCCTGCTCTCTGCTAACACTGAGTGTTGATCACTTCCTCCAGTCTTGAAGCCCACTTCCAAACAGCAGTGGCTCTTTATCCATCCCTCCATCCCTGCAGGATATCTTAGCCTCCCATTTGACTCCTGGTTTAAGACTTCCTTCTTGGGTCTGCCTCATTTTCTTTCCTGCCTACTGGTTTCCCTTGCATTTTTCAAGGAGTGGGGCAAGGTCCTGCTTTTAGATACTATTTTGACCTGTCTCTTGGCCCCAAGTTCAGCTTTGCTGGGCAGCCATCTTCAGCAGGACCCTTTGAGAAGTTTAAAGCCCAGGAGGACTGTACCCATTCCACTGTACAGGCAACCACACATCCCAGCAGCCCCACTACACCCACAAGGACTTTACCACCTGTTTGTGCTACAAATGTTGTGCTGAGCACAAGCGTGTCACCATCACCATGGTTCACTAGGTCACTCACAAGCTATTTCCAAAGCCGTCCCTGTTCCACTGGTTTGCTATTTTCCACCCAGACACAGTATTTCTTCCTGCTCTTGGGCGGGTTGGTAATGAATGGGATGAAATAGCAATGAATAACCTGGCTTCTGCAGGGGGGATATGGGATGGGACGCAGTCCAGGACCTGCCGAAGTGCTTCCCCGATTATTCCAAGGGCTCGCTGTTCAATGACAGGCACAAAGCCCTTCCTCTACGCTGGATGCATTCTCCCTGCAGCGCTGGGAGCTTTTGCCAGCCTGAGAAATGAGAGGCTGGGACTCAAGAGAAGTAATCTTTTAAAACATAAATGGCCAAGCTGATTTACTTCCAAATACACAACAACAAAAAAATTGCTGTGGGGCAGGGACCTCGTTTGCCAAGTTTCAACAGAGCAAAATTTTACAGCAAACTTATAAACACTTTAAGTGCCATTGTTGGTTTATAATGGAAGAGCTGGCAGACTGTTAGCTACGCCTGCTCTTCCCAGCGCCCCTTTACCACGATGCATACACCACATACCTGATAGCCCAAAGATCCACCTGATAAATCACGTAAAACCATCCTTAGCCCCTTCCCCCGTGGTTTTCCCGGATCAAGGACATTTTCAGAATTTCCTCCAGTGTTTCGCTCCCCTCAGACATCCCTCTACAAGAGCAGTCTGCCAAAGCCAGAGTAGAGGGGCAACAACAGTCCCGAGCTGCTCAGAGCCATAGGACATGATCTTTGAGGAATAACAAAGCAAGGATAACTATACAGAGAGGAGACCATAGCCCAGGGAGGCCAGAGTTGAATGTAGGATTGGGTGGATGAGGTCCTGACATAGGCAATAACAGAGGCATGTTTCAATGGGTGTTACTCCTGGCTCCTCCGCAGAGGTGCTGGAGATGTAGACTCCCTGTAGGGGGGCTGCAGAAGAGAGCCCGGATTTAGGTGTCTACGTTAAACGACCCTTCTGAGGCGCCTACGAAGTGTTATCTTCAACCACCCTTTCCTGACAAATCCCCTTTGGGGATTTCACTCGGGGACCCCGAGAACAAAGCCAACCCCAAGGAGTCTCCTCAGCAAATCTTGGCCAGGATGACCAAATCCAGCAGGGCGTGGGATGCAGGAAAGAAATCTGATTATGCTTGCACAGCCTGGCTTCATGCTCTCTCTTAACATCGCTCCTCCGCCGTGTTTTATATCTCCCTCTCACAAGCTCAGACACACACCAGCCTTGTAACAAGGACCCGGAGTCCCCCACGCCACCCAAGCACAAACAGGGCTCAAAGCATGGCTGCAAAGCATGATGAAGACCCACCAAGCTGGTTTCTTCCCTCCCCCAAGGGCCAGAGCCTGGCTGGGTTGCGCCATGTGCCCGTTTCAGAGGTGCTGCCAGGGTGCAGCTTTATCCAGGAAAGTTCTCAGGGAAGCTGCAGCGAGCTGGGTGCTTCGTTTGCATTCATTTCCTTCCCAAACTCTCATTACCCGAAAGAGAAAGGGGGAGAGAGAGAGAGAGGGAGTGCATTCAAGTGGAAATGGTTGGAGTGCACTTAGAGGAATTTAGCCAAAAGGAAAAGGATAGATGATGGTGCTTTTTTTAATTTTTTTATTCTCTCTCTCAAAAAAAAAAAATCCTCCAGAACTTAAAACTGTTTTAATCAGCTGAAAAACATACGTGGGCTTTACAGCTCTGAGACAGCTTGCACAGGCTCTGATAAATGCCTATCGCTCATTTGCATACGCTAACAGCTACACTTTAATCAGCCTCCTAATCCCTGATGATATTAATGAATTTTTTTTATGCTCTCTCTCTCTCTTCTCCCCCCCCCCTTTTTTTTTTTTAGTATCATGTTTGCTAATTCAAAACCGATCAGCGGCTTCTGTGTGCCTTTTTTTATGCAGGAAATAATGGGTGAGCTTGGTACTCCTGTTATCCTGCTCTCACAAATAATTAAGACTACAAAGGGTACAAATCAGTCTGAATGCACGGCACAAAGGCTCAAGCTATGCAAAGGTCTTTTTCTCTCTCTCTTCTCTCTCTCTCTTTCTCTCTTTTCATTTATTCTCTTCTTCTGACAAGAGGTGGCTTAGAAAGATACTTAGCGAAGCAATGAACTGGTCACTCCCAAAAAGCAAGAATTTCCCAGCCATTTTAATTGCTCACGATACACATATGGACTTTTAAAATTATTATTTTCTCTTCTGGAGATTTGGTGTATCCTGTTTTTAGGGGAGGATGCTGCCTGCTAGAGAAAACTTCCACCCAAACGCTTCACCTTTGTTTCTGTGTCTCTGAAGCTTTTCTCCCCGGGAGGGATTGGCATGGGAGGATGCCACAGATTTTGAGGGTGGGAGACCTGGAAAGGTCTTTCTGGTGTATGTGGTCAGAGGGGAAAAGCAGCGGAACAAATGGGTCCATTTGGTGTGAAAAACCGTCTGCGTGAGCCCAAATGGAGGAGAATTTAATTCAGCTTCAGAGCTGATCAGAGGCTGTAGGTGCACTCTGGTGTTAACCCAGACTCTAGACTACCCAGAGACCTCACGTGAAGTCCCAGCTCATTAGGCAATTCATTTCCAAGGCCAACTGACTGATGTGGCTGCTGCAGTCATGCAGACCCTTCCCTTCTCCTGGCCACTGCCATCAAACCAGGGTTTGTGTCACACCTGCTACAAGTCACCTCTACAACTCCACCAGCAGAATGACTGACCTCCACAAGATCCTCCCACCTTCTCACTGCGAAATTAAGTCAGGTACAAGCCTGAATCCTTCTGGATTTTGCAGTGAGCATGAAATGTTGCTCCACAGCCCAACAGGCAGCCAATGGAAGTGCTACAGACTGATTAATTTGCACAGAAACTGGTCGATGGATGCACAGAGACCAGCACCACGGGCCAACCAAGCAAGACTCCCAGCAACATGCTTTCTCAACACACTTGGTGACAAAGAGAAGGACCCAAGTCATTCCACCAGCCATAATGTTGGAAGCTACTGTGATAGTCCCACAAAAATCAAGTGCACTGACACAGAAAGATAAAACGACAGCTGGAGGGGAATGGGAGACTAAAATAAACATACCAAGTGCACACAGAAACTAACCGGCTTGGTCAACAGAAAATAGTTACTTTCATTGAAACAAGCAAAATAAGCATTTATGTGAACTGAAAAGTCTCAGTGCCACATCTAAAGGAAACCTGCAGGCATGTTTGAAGTGTGCAGGCCTAGACTTCAAATTCAAGAGGATTCTCCTACGAGGAAGCTGGGTGAGATTGATGGGAAAGATGCTTATTTCCCTAAATAACGATTTTCAGAGATGTGAGCAAACGTCTCTGCAGGGTAGTCTCAGCACCAACATATCATGGTGAGATCTCAGAGTACTGAGGTGAAACACCAGCCGATGACCCAGTGCCTAGGATGACCTTGAGCATTGACAGCATGTGTGTTCTCATGTTGCAGTTAGTCAGATGAAGGCAGATGGCCTAAGGCAGGTAGAAGTAAGTATTCACTAGACAAAGGAGCTTGCCAGCTCCAGGAAAAGCTCAGACTCCCTCCAGACAACTCAGACACGGAGGCATTTTGGGAATTCATAGGAACATCAGTATGGGTTCTCTATTGGCACCGGGGTGATGGCAGAAGGTTAATCACTGGCCAAGACCCCTTGTGCAAGGCTTGGCACAAATGCCCAATGTAATGATCTCTCCATGAAAAGAGGTCCAGGTAAACTGATACCTTTTTTATTTCTTTCCTCCTCACAGCAAAGAGGCACTGCTGAATGTTCCTTGCAGATAGTCCAGAACAACCCAAAGATAACTGAAAATAGACTAAGGTTGGGTGTAAAGAGAAACTGTCAGAGAAGCATCAACACCGGGACGTTATGAGGTTAACAAGCAGCTTAACACCCAAGTTGATGCAAGGTCATTTTGGTCATGGCTGCCTCTCAAGATGATATCTGAGCTGCTGGCTAAAGCACACCAAAAGCTATGCTCACACTGAAAATGGAATGCTGGCAATTGTTTTAGATCATGAGTATTTTCATGAATATGTTTATGGGAAGAATTCAATCAAGGTAGAAAGAGACTGTAAAGCACTAGGAGACACAGAGCAAAATCCATTGTACAATGAGCCACCTGGACTTCAGAAAAATGTAATGAAATTGCAAAAGTACTCATTAAATGTGAAATACAGGCCCAGTAAGGAGCTTAGCAGATACGCTTTCAAGAACACCTATAAATAATGAAAGCAATGAACTGCAGGAAGAGGAGTTTGAAGTAAATATGAGTCAAGTACTACCCATGTCTGAAATGAAATTTGACAAGTTCAAACAAGTAACACAAAATGACCTAAGTTGACAACAGTTTGGGGAAAGTAATTCTACATGGATGACCAAAGAAAATATCAAGCCAGTGCTGAGCATAAAAACTTACTGAGACTTGAGATATGAAATTGCTGCAGTTGATGGGATTGTGCACAAAGAACACCCTGCCATAGCACAATGTCAGCATGAGGTTAGAAATGCTAAGTGTTTTTCAGAAACAGAATCCTATAGGGCACTGTGGAAAGGAAAGAAACAAACCTGTGAGGGCCCTGGGTGCAAATGCTGCTGTCAAAAGGAAATCTGATGTCTTTGGTACAGACAGGAGCCAGGCCGATGCAAAAGAGTCTCCGTCGGCACCTGAGGGTGTGGTTCAAGCAGATCCACATTTGGTCCAGGTCTCTACAATGGGAAATACAAAGTCTCAGCTAAGGCCCTCAAGTCTATCTTCAACTGCTGTGTAAGCGACCAAGAAACACATTGCAGGTCTCCACTTGCTGCTCTGGGGATTGCAGATGGCTCAAAGTGAAGCCCAGACTCACATCCCAGTGACACCAGAGGCAAGGTGTTCGTCTACATCAGTGGGACCAAGACAGTGCCCTCAAGTTCCCAAAACATGAAAAAGATCTCCTCACTGTGGGCAGATGTTGTCAGCACAAGTAAGCTCAGCAGAGAAGAGGAATTGTGCCCAAATAAGGACAAAGGACTGAAAGGAAACCTCAACTTTCCATCACATGGGAAGGAGACATTAAATGCACCATCTTCTTGTCTGTGTATTTCTGGATTTACTTCCATACATTACCAGGGACTTTCAGTTCATGCCTCCATGGACTCATGGATTCATCAAAGACCTTCCAGGTCATCAGGTCCAACTGACAGCCCTATTCCACCATAACCACTAAACCATCTCTTGAAGTGCCGCATCTACATGTTTTCCAAACACCCCCAAGGACAGCAGCTCCACCACCTTCCCGGGCAATCTGTTCCAATGCCTCACCACTCAGTGAAGAAACTTTTCCTAGTATCCAAGCTAATCCTCCCCTGATGCAACTTGAGGCTATTTTCTCTTTTCCTATTGCTAGTTACTTGGGAGAAAGGACCAACCCCCACCTCACTACAACCTCCTTTCAGGTAACTGTAGAGAGCCTCCCCTCAGGCTCCCCTTCTCCAGGCTGAACAGCCCCAGCTCCCTCAGCCAGTCTTCATAAGACCTTTCAGAGCTGCTTTGCACACGATAAGAAATCCTAAAAAGCAAGAGGGACCTCTTGCAGGTGCCACCTTCTTTCAAAAATCTAGCCCTACCCAGCTCCTGTAGATGTTTCCACTGTTGACAGATTTACTCTGGTGTCAACATTAACTGGAGCCAAGAAGACTTATTCCCTGAACAAACTGAAGCTACGAAGAGAGTCAGGTGTCTTTCACATTCCATCATGCAGTAAAAAAAGACAAATAAAACCATCACAGTGTCATCCCTACCCCCTGGGAAACAGCAGATGGTAACAGCACACCACAGCAAATGCCACTCCCATAAGCTACCATTACCTGTTTCCACAAGGGAAGGACAAGAAAGCCAGCAAGTCCCCTCATC